>BMAW01020490.1:252252-377774 GCA_019974015.1 Nephila pilipes
TATGCTGTCAGTATACATACAGGACTTTCGAGAACAGGAATTGTCGATTAATATAAGCGCACTGTATACTTTACTGTGCTTTATAATTCGTTTTTCTTTTGCTTGTTTAAAAAAAAAAGAATTTCTTCGTGTTATGTAATTTTCGAATAATTATTCAAACTCTTAAAATAAGAGAAAAACTGTGCTTTTTAAGATCCTCGAATCATTTTTTACATTTATTTTACTGTAAATTAAAATTTTAATTATTTTTACTTAAAATTGAGATTAATTTGTACATGGTAATGAATTTGGTAAATTTTAAAAAAAGGTAATATTCATTAAATTTTCCCAATAAAGCATTTAATAAATTACTTCAGTTTAGTATGTAAGTGTGTGACAGCACAGAAGCTTGTTTAAAACTATTATATTGTATTATAGTGGTAATAATACAGCAACATTTTTAGTGTCATAATACAGTAATATTGAGAAATGAGTTCCATGAAATCGAAAAATGTATATAATGTAACATTTTCATAGAGAATAAGGTTTCTAGAGAGTTTTCTAAAGATGCAAAAATTATATTTGAAATAATTGTATCGAAAAAGTAATGTAAAGTAACACTTTTTTATTTTTATAGGCTCATTTAGATTATAAAGATTAATTCTCTCCCCCCCCCCTCTTTTTTTTAAATCGGTTTCTGCTAATTTCTGTTATGGTGCATTCAGTTTGAAAGCCAATCAAATATTTGAGTTATGATCCCAAAGCAAAAGATTTCACTCGACATAAAAGCATGAATGTGAAGTAAAAAAAATCAACTTATCAAAAATTGTCATGGAATAGTAACAAACGTTTTTCTTCCAAAAATCCCAAAAAACTTTGAGAGTTGGTCTCTTTGATCGATAGAGGCCGCCACTGTCTCTCATCGATTGACTTCTGCAGCAGCCCTAGCCGACCGGACCCCAGACATGGACGCCGACCGTCAGGACCTCAAAGGTGAGATAAAACTTTTCTTTCCTTTTTTGCATTCCCCGAAACCAAAGGAGGAGAAAATCCATCGTTTAGGCCTCCCGTAAATCCCATCTCTCCTCTTTTTCTAAACGATCCGGATGAGAAATTTCGGAAGGATAGCCCCGGTTTCGCGTGAGGAACGGGTCGGGAGCATCCCGGGGCTAAGTTTCAGCTCCAGGACCTAAACAATGCAGTCATGCGAACGCTCCTGATGTACTGGAATTTATTCTCTCTTGTTTATTGTAATAATTGAATTGTCATTTGCTTTATAAACTACTGGAATGTCATGCAATGGGAAAAAAATGTTGTTCTTTTGATTTTTGGACTTTATATTTCATTTGTTATGAATTTTCATGAAAGTACCTTGAAGTTATAATGTTTTAGATAGCAAGGATTAAAAAAAAAAAAAAAAAAAAAAAAAATCTAGCCTAGAGTGGAGAATTGTTGTTTCGTTCACTTACAGTTAGCAATGCGCTTCATTCTTTTCTTTCTTTCAACACCCCCCCCCTTTTTTTTTTATTAAGGGGGTGTAAATATATCGTAGATTTCTATGACGCAATCAAAATGGGGCGTGTGGTAATTTCCAGACGCTTGATAGATTTCTTTCCATACTCAGTGTAAAAAACAATTAATTGGTCATATGAAATGACATTATTTCTACTTATTTAAAACATTTAAACGTTTTTTTTTTGCAATAAATTGCCAATTATATGTAAATTTCCCCCTCTTATTTATTAAAAGACTGATTTTTTGACCTTTTCTGTAAATACAAAGTAAATGTTCTTATAAAAAACTAATGTTACTTGTTTACGATATAATTTAACTCGAAATACATCGAAATTACCTGTAACGCTATCGTAGTTTTCAGTATATATATGTGTGTGTGAGTGTGTGTACAATTAATAATGTAAATTATATTATTTTTATCTGTAATTCAATAAAAGCATCTACGATAATCTATTTTATTTTCTTTATTACTCCAAGAGCCTCAAAAATCTTTAATTTCAATTAAAATAAACATTTTATAGCTTTTGTTTCACAAATTCAATTTATTAGCACGGAAATACCTTGGTATCTCTAAAATGCAAATACAAATAATAAATGTTTTCAATTTCTTTAGCTTCATTATTTCAGAAAGTTTATGAATAACTATTTTAAAAATTTAAGTAAATACTTCTTTCCTTACGTTTTGCTTAATTATCGCCGGCCTTTTCATTTTTTTTTCTGTCGAAATAATGATTATTTATGCTCCGTAATATTAAAGCATTTGCACATAATTTCCATCCAACAGATGGTGGAATCATTAATAATACTCATATCTGAGTATTTTATATAACACAACCATCAACTAATATAGAGTTGCTCTTCTTAAACTATAAGTGGTGACCGCAAATCGGGTAGCAAAGTGAAAGGAATGCGAAAATTTAATTTATGTACATGAATTTAAAGAGAGAAACATTGTAGTCTCACAATTTTCAATTTAATATATTACATTTCAAAACAGCTATTTTGGATTCAAAAACCATTTTTGTTTGACATCAACGAACGTTATTCCAAATGCTTTACATAATAATATATATTATATTAATCATTTGCCATATAAAGCCCAAGAGGAATTGGCTGAGCTATCGAATGACTTAAACATAAGACTTCAGTTTTCGTAAGAATCCTAAATTGAATACTGGATCAAAGTTACAGCTGAATTTTCCACAATTTCTGAAAAGAAATTAATTTTTAAGTTAAATTAAAAATTTAACAACAATTTTTTTCATACGTGCTAATGGTTATGGGGGGGGGGGGAGAGGGGTTGTTTGAAAGTTTTAAGTTTGGGCGTGGAGCCCAAGACTAAACAATAAGAGAACTATTGATCTTTAGAACGGTGAAAAACTCATTCCTCGTCATTCCAAGCATAGTAACATTTTTTCCATAGTTCTGACAAGTAAAAAATGCTTAGATTATTTTTCTGTTACATATTTATATTCTAAACTTTGTTTAATATTTCTACTACATATTTTTATTTGTGGACTATTTGTTCAGGTTCACGTATCGAATCGATATTCCAACTGATTCTGTCAATGAAAAGTTTTCCTAGAAAATGAATCAGATGCAGTGTTAAATAATTCAGAATTTGAAAAACTATAGTTTAAAACGATCAGAACCAATTTAATGTTAAATTTGTCATCCCAAAATGTCAAATAATAATAAAAAATTTAATATATGAAATATATTTGACGATTTATAACTTATATGATTACGTTTAAGTTCTCTTCTGTATTAAAGTTAAAATTTGCATTATTTATTAAGCACTTTTGAATTTTAAAGATACCGTGTTATAAATGAATCGATGTTTTGTAACCACCCGAAACTGTTTTAATATTGGAATATTAAAATTGAAGAATTAGAATTTTGCGATGTGATCCTAAAATGCCAATCAACACATACATACAGTTAGGGAATAGAGTCAATACAAATAATATGATCGGTATTTTATTTTTCTGGACAAATTTCCCGTATTATTTCGGCAATTCCCATCCCATTTGATTATCCAACGAATAATTGATATTTCCACAATTGCATTAGATTACATCTCAGTCCGGAACAATGTTTTAGAAAGAAACTTGGTCAAATATTGATATAATATTCTGGTTTCACTAACCTATATAAAGCAGCATATTTAATTTCTGTTTGAACTCTTGCACTTCTCTCTGCCCAGAATATTTTATATTTCTTTTCGTATAAATTAACTCGTAAAGATGATAAACTGGGTGTTTACTGAATATTTATAAATTGTAACTACTTCAGTTTATATTAATACTGGAATATCATTGTATCTGAGAAAAGTGTTTCCAATTTGTATCCTGTTCTTTAACGTTAAAACCAGATAGTCTTAAAGATAAAAAAAATAATAATTTTGAAAATACTGTTCAGGTGGCATTATATTAAATACAATTGAAGTTTTTTTTAAAGCAGTTTTTTTTTTTTGCATTCAATGACGATATACATGTCAACATTTTAAAATAATTTTTCACAAATAGGACTAAAATAAATCCTATTTTTATTATTTTATAGCTGAAGAAAAGTAACTGGACGTATATATTAATTTGAAAGCGTCCTCAAGTCCATTTTCAATATTTTACTTTACAATTCCCCCACAGCTACAAGATGCTGCACCCAACCCAATCATCTATAAGGAAGTGGAATTACGAATGAAGTAATCGAATCGTGGAATAAGGGTTGAGAGCTGAACAGAAGCTCATAAACCTTTTTAAACTTCAATTTAAGAAAATGCTCAAAGTGCTACTTATAGAGTAATCGCTAATGCCAGAGAACAAAGAAAATCTCAGAAAATTATCTTCTAAGTCCAAATAGTTTTGAGCCTCGATCAAACAACGAAGGGTTTAACATCGGTCTCCGAATTTCCTCACCAATGGGAGGATTCGAAGCCTCAACAAGTTTGACATACACCAGCCCCGCTACATAGAGGGTTTGTTATGGCATTAGTACTCACACCCACGACTCGACGAAACATTGACCACTAGGCTACCGCAGACACGAGGAATTCTCAGAACACTTAAATTAATTACCTTTCGCTATGAATATTCAAAAAAATATCTTTCAATTTCTTTAATTCTCATTGATAACATCACCATTACAAATCTTGAAAGCTACTCTGTTTATCATAACGTCAAACGACCCAGGCAAATCCTTTTAGATTCTTTTGAGCCTCTTTAATCTATCATTTTAATTCTTAAACTTTTTGAATTGTTAATTTAGTGCTATTTATTTTATTTAAAATATTAGTCTTTCTAAGCAAAAAATTTTCTCTTTCAAACCCAAGCCGGACATGTTCCTTCCACTTAACTTAAATATCATTCTGAACATTCAAGTGAGTGAGTGGGTTTTATTAACGTCGCACTAGAAGCAACACGAGGGCTATTGGCGACAGATCTCGTAATTTTGAATCTCAATCAAGTGACGAGAACAACACCTAAGCTAGCACCTCCTAATTCTAACTTCCACTCCACGCCAACGGGAGGACTTGCCTGGGTATTTAAAAATGGCACAAGCCTCTGATTAATAGCAAAGCTTTCTTTCATCATTTTACTTCACTCCAATATCATCCAAGCAATCCTTCAACTACAACGTTTGCCTTTATCAGCAACAATCAATAGGAACACAGTATTCTCTCAGCCCTAACCCAAAGCAAATCTACCTCTCTGAACATTTATTTCCGCAAGTTTCAAGTCTATTTTCAGTCTAGCAAATATCACAGTAAACCATGATTCGGGCTAGAAGAGCGCTTCGTGTTTCAGGACACCGAAGAATTTCAATATCAACGCCAAAGAGTTTTAATTTTCGCGTTTGTTATGATTGCAGGGCATTATTTCGACTTGTATCTTGACCAAATTTTAAATTAAACGCTTAAAAATTTTAAGTAATAGTTGCTTTGGGCTTGAACAAGAATTTAAATTTACTGTATTTTTTGTTTGGAATATTAAGTAATTATAGAATTTAACAGCTACGAAAAAATTTAAATTAATAAACAGGCCATTGTTTACTTACAGTGAGAGGGAGAGTTTCTGAAGGTTGTTCCCCTTGAAGATTTCTGAACACAGTTTGTATGAGAGTTTTAAGTGTTCAGTTTGGAAGTTGAGAAAAAAAATTATCATAAGGAAAAAAATTTTACTTATGTTAAATAGAGCAACTCTGTGTGGAATTCTAATTTTTAACACTTTTTTTTAACTCAATTAAATTACGGAAACAGTTCTAAAATTAAAAGAATTAACAGAATAGATAATACAAAACATTAGACAGAAGTAATTAAACGAGAAAGCCAGAGCTCCTGCTATTTGTAAAGATGTGACTGTAGTAACCGAGTGGTCAAAGGTCGGGAACTTGCGATCGGCGTTGTTTCGTCGAGTCGTGGGTTCGAACCTTGATGGCATTAAAGACCTATCGTACAGCAGGGCTGATGCATATTAAATTTGTCGAGACTACAAGTTTTTCCGTTGGCATGACTTGAAAATTTGGAGATGGAGGTGCCAGATCAGGAAATTTTGTAAGTTTCGTGAATTACAAAGTGTTCCTCTTTATCAAAAATGAAAAGAAAAAAAATCTGAAATTCCTTGCCATTCCTTAATGAAGACAGACATACGTTCATCATAACAAAAGTCGAGGTCAACTCGCCGGAAATTGTTGATCGTCTTCTCATTTCAAAAGAGTTTATCAAGTCTTAAATCACTTGTGTTTTCCCCTCGACTCGCAAGAGTAAATCTTGTGCCTTTAACTGACTTCAGAACAACACCATTAAATGATTGATTAACATTATATTATTTCAGTGCTTATTTAGGACAAATGGGCTTGCGTTTTTCTTAACTTCTCGTTCCTGCTATCAAAAGTATATTCTAAATATGGCGATGAAAGCTCTGGAAATTTAGATTGCTTTAGGAATTCTACGAGGTTATATTACATTTTTTATAAATGTTTAGGGGTTAAAAGAAACAAAACTCTAAATTAAAGATTTTTAAAAAGTAATATTTCATATTAAAATTATGCAGTATCAGGGACAATTCTGTATTTTTTGATTCTTTCATTAAAACTGGGTTCTCAAGATAAAGATGATCCATCTTCTTAGAGCAGGGGTCGGCAACCTATTGAAACGGAAGAGTTAAAAGTTACAATTTACAAAATTTCCTAGTTTTTAAAGAGCCACTAAAAATTTTCGATTTAATATTATGGTATTTTCTTATATATTTTTGATTTTTGATATAAAATAAACGGCTTTAAATACGGAATAATAATATTTATTCATATAAAAACACAAATATAGATAGTTACATCAATGGAAGCATTGGCTTTGCATGCCTTTTAAAAGTTTGATTATATCTGACTTATAATTTGTTGTTTTAAGTTAAAAGTCTGACTCTAGATTTTTATTTGTTAGTTGAGTTTTAACTTTACTTTTTATTATATTCATGCAAGAGAACGCTTGCTTACACTAATATATCAACCCGAAGATCGTCAGCACTCCATATGCCAACTTCTTGACCTCACTGTAGCATTTTGGAAGACTATTCCATGCGCCAAATATGAGGGTCTCAACTCGCGGGATTTCTTTTAGAGCTGTCCACTTGTGCTGAGCGATGTGCATGCATTTCTACACTTCCTAATTCTTCCCATTTCCTCTTGAATTCTGTGAACTTACCATTCCACAAGTCTATAGTTTTCACATCCAGTCATTGCATTTGAAGCGATCCAGCATCAATTCCAAATGGCTCAATGTTGATCTCATTTGCGTTGAGAGGATTGACTATGAACGCGAGGGCACTTTTGTTTGTTTTGAATTGCTCGTATTTCTCAGCGAATCCATCCTTCATGTGTTTTAAAGCCATGCTGAAGTCATTCGTGTCAATAGTTGCATTAGTCTCATCGCGATATTGCTTCAGATTTTTAAAATAAAGCAATTTACCACTCTCCATGTCTTCAACAAAAAAGAACTATTTTTTTTCCGAAACAAACTACTTCTTCAAGTAAGGCGTAGGTTGGGTTACCCTTTCCTTGCAGTTTTAGATTTAGTTCATTTAGTTTCATTGGGAAATCTACCATGAAGATGAATATTTGCAGCCATTTGTCTTCTTTCAATTCGGGATGTTGAATGCTTTTTTTCATTGAGGAATGTTTTTATTTCAATGCACAAAGCAAAACGTTGCAATACATTTCCTCTGGAAAGGAATTGCACTTTATTGTGCAGAAGTAGATCAGAAGAAATAGAAGTAGGTCCTATCTATTTCTTCAAGGAAATCTTTAAGCTGGCGGTGGTAGAGTGCTTTTGACAAGATGCTTTTAATAATTTTAATTACCAAGTTCATGACCTTAACTATTTCAGCCGGAAATGTTTAGGCACAAAGCGCTTCTTGGTGAATTATGCAGTGAAACGTTAGAATTTCGTGGTTTATTATTTTCCTGAAGAATTGATGTTACCCCTCTATGCATTCCTGTCATACTTTTAGCTCCAACAGTTGCTATAGAAACGATTTTATTTTTATAGATTCCATTGTCTTCCAGGCATTTTTGTACGGCATTTGCTACATCTTCTCCACGATTTTGCTCAGAGAGCGGTAACAAACCTATAAGTTCTTCTTTTGGATCTTGGGACGACTTATACCTGACGAAAAGGGTAACGTGTCAAGTATTTTATGACTCAAGACTCACCTATAACAAGTGATAATGCAGAAGGAAGTTGAATGTCTTTCACTTGCAAATGTGTTACGTTTGCAAGTGTGTTACATTTGAAGACATTTTAGCAGTTCTATGTTTTAGCAGATATTGGCAAATCTTTGATTTTTTTTCATGATTTCTGCTTTGTTTTCAAAACCACGAAACAGTTCTTCAAATGCACGTATAAAACAATATTTGACGTACTCACTATCTGTGAATTATTTTCTGTTTTTGCAATTTCTAATGATACTGCAAAGCCTGCCAGATTTATATTATCGGATGACTATAACCCAGTTACTTAGTATAGAACTTGACTGGTTTTTTTTGGAGCTCTTCAACAGCTTTTGTTCGTGCATCACCGATTGGCTATTTAGAAGCAAACTGAGTATGAATTGTAGTGAAGTGTATTTCCAAATTTGACTTCTTATTATGTGCTAGTTTTATTGTGTGAGAGAGAGATAGAAATGGAATGCAATTGGCTGAAAGATAAAAATGTTCATGGAGTCTTATCTCTAAGAACAAAACAATAGCTCAAATTTATCTCATTACGATCCTGTTAAGCATAACTATTTGTAATTAACAATTATGAAAATAGAATTTATCGAGAAATTAGGTACTTAAAAATATTTTTTCTTATTTTTTAAGGATTTTGATAGCAAAATATTAACTTTTTCGTATGGAACTGGAGAGCCGCAACTTTACATCAAAAGAGCCACATGCCTCTCGCGAGCCGCAAGTTACCGACCCCTGTCCTAGAGTACTCTTTCACGTTGAGCTTGAACCATTTGAAAATTAGATGTAGGGAGGAGAGGGGGCGCAAAACTTTCATAGACAACAAAAAATAACAGGGGTATTGGGGAACATAAGAGGAAGAAACTGAAAATTTAACTACAAAATGGTAAGTTTCTGAAGCTTTTTTCCTGAATGAGCTTAGACACGGAATTAAAATTGACATTTTTTCAGTTTACTATGTTGTAATTAAGAAAAACTTTAAAATATTATACAATGCAATTTTCATCAAAGGTACGACATTGTTCATGTATTACAATTTAATAGAAATGTTTCGAGAATTCTCAAATTTGATAAGTGATACTTTCATTAAAATAATAATAGTGTGTTTAATTTAAAGACCAAAATATTTTCAAATTCCAACCATGGCCTTGTGCTTTATGTCCTATTATATTACAAAATATGCTGCAAAATATGTAAGGAAAAATTAAAAATACTCTTAAAATTGCGTGAGCTTAATAACATTTCATTAGATGTCCAAAGCGATATAATTAATACTACTATATAAAGAAAGAAAAATGTACAATAAGAATTAAGTTTTCAGAGTCTAACACCTGCGCTACATTATATTTCATTGCAAATGTTGTGCATTTTCCCGTTAAGTAAATTTTTCAATAATTAAAGAAACGAAAAAGGAAAAATAATTAGGTGATAAAACAGAAAGGTTTATGCAAACGTTTATATATATATATATAAACGTATATGACCGATTTAAAAAAAAAAATTTTAAAGGTAGATGTTAAATGTTAAGCAGATGCAAAATCCCTTTTCACATTAATCATGAATACTTAATAAAATCACTGTTAAAGCCTAAAATATATTTTTCAAATCCTTTTCTTTATGTTAGTTTGTTTTATATTGATCAAGCCAATCCATTCCAAGAAAAAAATAGGAATGATGTTGTAGTTCGGTTTTTTGTTCCTTTTCTTTTTCTTTGTATTTCACGCTCTATTTTTTTTTTTGTTTTTTTTTTTTATCTCATGATAATATTGCTCTTAAATTCCTTAAAAAAGGATTAAAAGTAAATAAAGCTTCTTTTGTTAAGTTTATAAAATTTTCAAAATAGAGACAAAAAAAATTCAAAAAGCAAATGTGATTGCTTTTTCTTCTTTTCTGTCTTTCATTAGCTAAGTATTGTGTAGTTACATGAATGTACCACAATATTCACTAATATCTATATCAAAATAACGAATTCTAAGAAAACTAATGCTCTTTTATATTGTAATTTTCCACTTTAATATTTTTAATTGATAAAAAATCGAAAGTAAAAACAAAAAATCAAAAATTTCAAACTGTTTTTATAGTAATATGGTGAATCGGAAAGAGGAGTCATGAGAGAATTTTAAAAATAAATCGAAAAAGGATCGTAATTCAATAAAGGTTGGGAAACACTGTCTTAACCAAAAAATGTTTTGACGTTAATCTCCAAGTACAAAGAAATCGAATTTATAACAAACAAATTCATTTTCAAAATGATAATTGCAAATTCAAGTTATAACGATATAAAAATCAAATAAACGAATAAGAAACGGAACATCTTATAATTCATGTCCCAGCTTGAATTAGATATTTTTAATACTCTACTCTCTCGGTAATCTGGCACATATTGCCGGAATTAGTGAAGACATCGGATTACTGAAAAATCTGTAATAATAACGCATTTAAATTACAAACCTCTGCATTATTGAATTAAACTTTTTGCAGTGAAGATAAATAACTGGTCAAACACACGAAATAAATAAAACTGCAAAAAAAATGTGTGTGTTTGTATTGATTGCTTACATTGTTCCATTGAAGACATAAAATAGCTTTCTATATCTTGCCAGCCTGTATAAGAATAGCGTATTACTGCAGAGTCGGAAACGTGAAGTGCCACATTATAGGGGTGGGGTGGGTGGGAACTGTACTTCGAACGTTCTTCTAATTAAATAAAACGGGAAAAGTTTTACCGTAATTATTTTCGGTAAAAATACACCATAAAGGGATTGTTTTTAAATTAAAATTTCTCTTAAATCTTTGAAAGGATTTAAAGAAAGCTTTCATAAAGCTAAAAAATAAGCATTTTAAACTTACATTTGCAGTGTGAAATACTCGTATTGAGTTTTATGTAAATATGTATAAAAAAGCGACAACAAAAAGTGTTTGGCAATAGAGTAAAAAAAAACCAAAAAACAAAAAAAACCCAGATTTTTAAAAGTATTTTAAAGTGGTAATTTTCACCTTACCTAGTTTTGTTTTAACGTGGTTTCCTTCTTACACGTGGCTGAGAATAGATGCAATTTTGATATGGGTGCGAATTGACATTATTTTGCATCAGGCTTTCATTTAATGAATGATACGCTCTATTCTATTGTACAATCTCTGAGTGATTTGACAGAGTGCTAAAGGCTGTAAATATATATATATATATATGTGTGTGTGTGTGTGTGTGTGTAATCCTAGTTAACTAAACATTCGTCTAATACAGTGGTTCCCAAAATGTGAGCCACAAAGCCTTTAGGCGCCCCACAATATTGTATTTCTTATTACTTACTTATGATTGCCTGTACTTTTCCGAAGGATATTGTGTCATGAGAATGCTTTAGTTCAAAAAGGGTTTCGTGAGTTGACCAAATTTAAGAACCATTGGTTTAACAAACTATCGACCCCTGCAGTTTTGCGAATTCTAGAGGTTTCCGTTGCACTCACACCACCTCACTCGCAGTACCTTCATAACTAGTAAAATGAATTATCCGAAGCTGATAAGCACAGCTGTACTTTAGGGCTTCTTACCTTGGAACCCGAGAAATTGTAAGATGTTCATCCTTTTTTCTTTTTCTGGGAACAAACGTGCAGACACCCAAAATTATAAGCTATAATAAGTGAAGAGGGCGGTATATCAACAGATGCTATGTTTCATATTGCTTGTGCAGAAAAAATTATATGGCTAATATAAAGGAAGATATAAAAAGATATAGGACATCAAAAAATTATTCAGAAAATCACCTCTCAAGAAATTTGCGATGCTCCCTCAAAATAAAAACATTGAAGATATTTTAAGTATTGTAAGAGAGAGATGACGCAGAATTTGTGTGTGTGTTTGTGTGTATGTGTGTACTTTCCTTCCACACACACACATTAGAATAACAAAACCAGCGACTGCAACAAGGCTTTTTGTGGAGAATACACTTTTCACATCTGCCAAGAGTGCAAACGCTACTTTTTACCATTTTTAATTGAGATATTCTAACACTTTTCTCTTAATTTTCTCTCTCTCTTTTTAAAGGAATAAAGCATAAAAATATACGTGTTTTTAATTCGTTGTTTGCGACTCGATTCATTACTTACAGAGTAAAATTTAAAGTTCAGTTATCTATAGAGCTGCGCTCAATGCATTAACAGTTTTCAAGACTTTTTAACTTCAATATTTTCGGGTTTTTTCCCCCCTTGTAAAAAAAGTATGTTAAAGTCTCTTATGTCTCTTCTGAAAATTTCGGTGCCACAATTTAATGATACAACCAAAAGCTCCAGAATTATCAAAAAACAACTGAACCACACTTAACTTTTTCGCAGTCGATTTTCCACCTTCAACATCGTATTTCTCAAAAAAAAGTTTAGTTTGTGCGCAAGATTTCTTAGAAAATATTTATCGTATGAGTTTGAAATTTCATATATATGTTCAAAATAAGTTTCTTTAGGATTTATATACCACACACACACAATTTTCAGACAAATACTCTCAAAAAAGTTTTATATAATTTTAATTGCATTTTTCTTAAAATTTAATAATTTTCTTTATAATTTTTTTTAAAAAAAAGTTCTCACAATTTTTGAAAAGTACGTATAACATCAAAAAGCGAACATTTTCATACATGATAAAATTACTTTTGTAAATTGTGATCAATGTTGTACTTCAGAATCCCGCGCTCGGTTAAAAATTGATTTTCGCAATTTTGAAAAAGTGTCTAATTTATATTTTTGCATATCACTTAAAGAATTATTTTAAAAACAATTATGAAAACAGGATAATTATTGTAAATGTATATGAATATTATATTGCAATAGTTTAAAATTTATGCTTTATTCCCTTAATAAATTATATTGATTTTAAATGTGATGTTTTCTCGCATTCACGAATAATTTTCAAATGTCTTGCGATCCCTTAAGAATTTTGATACGAATATAACATTGGATTCATGTCTACTTCGTCGATCAAACTGCTTTAGACTTGCGAAGATGACATTTCCTCTCGAAATTTATTCATCTCGATCGAAAAACAATATTTTCAAAAAGAAGTGAAAAATAAGAGAAACCGGAATCACAATTCCGGAAGCAGCTTCCCGGGAGGATTACTCTCTCGCGGATCGATAGGAACTTAATAAAAGAAGACGTCGTTCTTCTCTCGGCGTCAAATGGCGGCTGTCATCTCAGGGAAGGTCTCTGGGTAAAAAGATAATTTGAGACGTAGAGTTATAGATGACTTCCGGAAGAGGGCGCACCATGCATCTGTTACTACAAGTGTCGATGTTTGAGAAGAAAACACACTGCTAAAATTCCACGTTATCCGCAATCGGCAGTCATTTGGAACTACATGAAACGCTGAGTCTAATTATTAAAATAAATCCTCCTCATCCTTTTCTCCCTTCCATGTATTTAAAGAATCAACTCTACATCAGGAGTTGGCAACTTTCTTTAAAAAGGGACTTATCGTAACATTTTAAGGTTCGGCGGGCAAGGTGTCAAATTCGAAAATTTTACACGGCAATTCTACCCAGAGAGCAATAAAAAAATTTTTTTATATATAATCAAGAAATGATATTTTCACACAATATTATTTTCACAGGCGGAAACTTCCAAAAAAAAAAAAAAAACGAATAAAATAGTTCCATTTAATAATGAACGTATTATAGGTCAAATTAAATTGTATACCAAATGCGATGAACGTAATTGTTATTTTTCCCTGAAGCAATGTTTCATCCTACTTGATTTCGAAATTAATACATCCTATAAATAAATATATTTGCGAAGTATTAACAGTTAATTATGAAATCTGTATTGCGGTCTTATGTTCTCCGTTTTCGAAAATATCCTTTTGCAATGGTGAATACTGCCAAAGAAGACGTCGAAAGAAGGCACGTGATTTTATTGGATCGTGTTTAACTTTCGAAAAATATTTATAGAATTGCGTTAGATACGTTTCTTTCAACACCATTTTTAACATATTTAACAGATCGATGACTTTCAAATGAAGGTCGAAGGAAGCTCCTCAGTTATACAAACAAATGGATTTTAAAATATGGAAACGTCTTTTGCGCTTACATCAAGATCCGTTCTCGGTGTTGTAATTGTAATTTTTCTTGTTGTAACTGTGTAATGTGAACAGAAAAACAATATTAATTTCCAAGACGGTATTAAAAACAGATGATGGTCCGTAGTTTGCTGCAGATAAGCATATTTTTTTTTTTTTTTTTTTTTTTGTAAATTAATGAGTATTTGGCATAGTTTGGCCAAACTTGTTCCTTGCTCCAAGAAAGCCGACTAAACGATTTATTAAAAGTATATAATTAGTAACAATACATAATTGTTTTATATATTAATAATGTAAACATATTTTCTTTTTTTGGTAGATAGCTTTACTCAATTTCGTTAAGAATATAGTTTAGTTACAATTAGATTTATGTTTCAAACCGAATTTTAGCACATCCCTTTCTTTTTTAATTATTTATTCTATTTTATTTATTTTAAGTAGGATTTCAGGTTCTTCTCACGTTTACATCAATGGTAGTACAGGTTTTAAAAAACAGAACTCTGAGGAGAGAAACCTTTATGATCTGGAAAAAGTACAATGTTAAATATTACTTATTGTAAAAAAAATTGATTACTTTACAATTATTACTTTGCCAAAAAAAATTGATTTGATTACAATTCGCTTGGTTTCGCTTAAAAATATACTATAAAGTGTGTTGATTTTTAAATCATTTAATACTAAGCAGCCGAAGGTAACAGAAATACTTTATCTTATGTTTCCCCCTGAATTTCATTAAATCTTTTTTTTTCCCTCTCTCGACACTATTTACAAATAATCTATCTCAATAAACACTACATTTCTACATTAAAATATTCACTAAGACACACAAGAGTGGTTTAAAAAAAATACTTGTTTTTGTACGACAGACGGCATTGCTAAGGAAGTGGATGTTTCCACTGCGTGCTGCTATCTGTAAAACGGCACCAAAGCGAATGCCACACTGATTCATTGGTTAGTATTGATTGGTGCTGCTACGATTTGTCCCCGTCGATTAGATATGGATATTATACAATAGAAATTAAGTAACAATCCATACATGGATTGCTTACTATGAACCTGCTCCGAAAATGGCGACCAGAAAAGTGATGGCAGCGATTGTTTTGGGACGCGAAGAGCTTCCTACTCATGGTTCATGAACAATCAATTAGAAAAACGATCTATGGACAATTATACAATGCGTTGTCCCGTTTCCATTCCTAACACGGGGGCTTTTTAAACTGACTTCATATTAAAACCTTAACCTCGTGCATCGATTATAATCACGCGCACAATAAACACAACTTATTATTATTAACTCTTCAAAATTTTAACTCATTCAGCAAGTCATGAATTGTGCCTCCAGAAGTTGTTAGGGAGTCTGAGTTTCCTTCACCTTTAACTTTGCCCGCAAATGCTCATGGAATGGAAATTTAGAATTCTAGGTTTTCCGGTATCCGAGAGAAACTTATGAACCCGAGTTCCCTTTGGAAACTGTTTATCTTATTTGTGAGTGAATTGCGTCATGGGGACAAACAACAATTACATGGGGAGAATGAAACTCTTCTGGAGTTCGGCCAAAGCAGTTCTGACACAATTCCTAGATGCCACCTGAAAAGAACGCTTCGGTACTCATTAACAAAGAGAGAATTTTGATGTGTCGTGTTCATAATGAATGTACCGTGGACACTGTTCATTTGCACGTAAATCGTGATCGATTCACCTACATTGACGAAGTTCGTATAAAGTCATGCCCCACTATTTTTATTTATTTATTTATATTTTTTTTGTTTTTAGGTCATTATTTACAATTTCTAAAAAGTTTTTGACTTTTTCCTGGAGTTATAAAGGATATTTTGGGATTGCTACTATCATCATGTTAGCGATTTAAGATTTTAGGAAGACTTTTTATTATATCATAAATATCGGAGCAAAAAAAACTTAAATAATGTTAACATCCACAACTTATTGTAAAAGTATCTCATACTCATTATATTTCATAATAACATTATATTTCATATAACTACTAAGTTCTACTTAGATACTATAAAATTATTATATGTTGCTGTTAATAAATGTTGATTAAAATAGCAAAAAGTTTTTATTCGAGCATAAGAAAATTTAATAATATTAACTAAATGATTTTAAGTAATATTAAAAAGAGGGGGAAAGTGGATACGAAAAAAATAAAGTTATTATAATGTGTGACCCCTCAATAACGTTCTGAGTACTCAACGCAGCCGGACAGACTTAGTTTAACTTTTATTAACGTCGCACTAGAAGCAACACGAGAGCTATTGGCGACGGACCTCGTAATTTTGAACCTCAGTCAAGTGACAAGGACGACACCTGAACAGGCACCTCCTTCTCCTAACTTCCACACCACACCAACAGGAGGACTTTGAGCCCCAACAGATGTAACGTGCATCACCTCTGGCTACATGGCGAGCCACGAATCCGAAACCATGACCACTCGGCTACCAAGGCCTGTAGCCGGACAGAACTGATATCGATGTTAATGACTCAAAGAGAGCTAACTTAGGATATTATTGGATTAATTAACTTTATTAACAAATAAAACAAATTTTAAACAAAATATTCTCATTATGGAATCTTTTTGCATAATTAGATACGAAATGGTCCGAATAGCCCTTGTTCCAAACTTCATTCGAATCAGATACTCTGTTCCAGAAGTATGCGGAAAAGCTCATCTGAAGATCATATATTTCCTCATTAGCCATTAATAGCGTTTTTCCTTTTGCTTTGATTGATCGATCGATTATTTATGAATGCCACATTTCAGAGAAAAACGAGGGCTATTCTGGGTGACCCTAATAATTCTGAACCTCGATCACGTGACGAGAACAACACCTGTGTTAGCACCTCCCTCTCCAAGCCCTTATGCTAACACCGTATGATAAATTCACGGAAACAATGAACTAATACACACTGCTCCGTAACACTACGCGATTTCCGATCTTAGGTTTTGACTTTGAATATTGGCTCAACTGTTGGAAGGAGTTGTTAAAAATTTGGAATTCAAGGGCTTCGTGACACAAATGAATTTTAAAAAAAATTATGAAATTTCCCTCTTTGTAACTGTATTTAAAATTACTATTTTTTATAAAAAAATTAATTTTTTCAATTTTTTTTATGTTTTTTAGAATCGGGAAAAAAAAAATTAACGTTCTGTGCAAAGAGCCTCGATAAATGTTGAGTACAAAAAGATTTTATCTACAAATGTCTGAAACACTCAAAACATTATGGAATATATTTCTTAAGCCCCCATAACTCAGAAACTATCGAGTAGAAATTCACGAAGCTCGAAATTTAGGTTGATTTCAGAACAAAAAAAATGATTTTTTTTCTGAAAAAAAAGGTGTCATTTGCAAGAAGAAAATTCTTTCTATAAGTTAATCAACTGATCTGAAATTGACCCATAATTACCATAATTTAGTTTTTTTTGAGTCATTAACATTCATATCACTTATGTCCAAGCGTTATTAAGGCTGTATAATTTTTGGACGCCTGCACTTTCCCAATTTGCCACTGTGTTTTTTGCATTGTATTTTTGTGGCCGCGACAGCCTATTGGTACAAAGGCCCGACTGTGTTGGGACTGATGCATGTTAAATCTTTCGAGGCTTCAAGTCCTCCCGTTGACGTGGTGTGGATGTTTGGACCGAGGTCATGTGCCGTCCTCGTCACGTGACCGAGGTTCAAAATGACGCCAAACCCCCTCGTGTTGCTCATTAGAGTGATGTTATTTAGAAATCAATCAAATCCAATTTGTAACTATAGACATCATTGCTTTTACCCCCACATAACTTGCGAGTAAAATGCTCTGTCTAACAGTAAGTGTTCTCTTCCTTGCAGATGAGGAGTCTAAAGGCGAGAAGGAGCTGCTTCACAAGACCGACATGAACCACTACAAGCAGGACCTACAGGACATCATAGGACTCGGGGATGGTGAGTCTCCCCTCTCCTCCTCAGCTGGAAAAAGTTATTCACTTAATCTTAAGACCCTTTAACCTTAAAAAAAAATCACATTTTTTGATCAACTTTACTATACGGAAACCTATAAAACTCATTTTCTCAAAATTTGATTTTTCATCCTTTCGTATTATGTAACATGTGCCGTAACTATGTTATCTTAAAGATTATTTAAGATAACCTTACGAAAATCGTGTGCCATTAAATGATCATATTATTTTGCATGATTTGAACTAAAATATTCTGTTCCGAACATATTTTTATATTCACTTGCGAGAGAGTGCAAAACTTAAGCAACTTTTCAGAGTGCCGTAATTCCGAAAAGAAATCCACAGGGCTACATTAAATTCGCTCTACAGAAGCACAATGTAGCAAAGCAGAAAAAGACTTTATTGACAGAATGGCGATCGTAAAAGACATTAGCCTAGAGAAAGAACAACAAACCAAAGTCTCTTTTTCAAAGGGATATGATCTCCCCAAACTGCTACGATTGCGTGACACCGTCTGTTCAAACTCAATATCAAATTATCTAGCTGTTCTTGAAGTAATAATTGCTACTCTTCAAGAAGAATTTGTTTCAGCTGCCCTGTGTTTTCCAGAGGATACGATCTTGCTGCCATGCGTCTTCGCAAAGCATCCTACACATGTTCAATAGGATTTATATTAGGGAAGTAAGCTGGTCAGTCCATTCCGCAGATGTTCTCACTTTCTAGAAGCTTCTAAACAGCAGAGGTCCTATGTGGACGTGCATTGTCGTCCACAGAAATAAAGCCTGAACTCGGAACAGACGCACGTGTGGGAGGATAATTTCATCAGAAATTACGATCTCCGGTAAGTGATCCGCTGTCTCAAATATGAACATAACAACGTTTGTCCATTCAACATAATGCCTCCCCTCACAAGCACTCCAAGACCACCGTAATGGTCTCTTTCCTTGTTGTTAATGGGATGAAACCGTGTCCCTACCTCCTTTCATATCAACTGGCACAGAGAATCTTTGCTCAGACTGAAACGACTCTCATCAGTATATAGAACGTGACTCCATGATGAGATGCCTAGTCTTTGTGTTCCTGACGCCACTATAAAAGGTGTCGCCGATAGTCTGCTGTTAATAGTATGCAGCGTTCGAGACGACGGGTGAACAGGCCACCTTTGTGCAGAAGTTTGGCCAAAGTAAATCGTGATACCTGTCACCGGGTTGGCGTACGCAGCTGCTGAGCTATGTTGCTCGGTTTGTTTTTTTTTACCTGCAGAACGATATACTGGTTATCACTTGACATTGTTTTCCTCTGCCGACCACCGCCAACCTTCCTTACAGCTGTACCATCATTTGGAAGGATTTCCAAGACCTTGAAACTATACTTTTGTCAATTCCAAACTCTTGTGCAACACTCATCAAACTACGCCCCTCTTCAAGCTTGCCATTAATGATAGCCATTCTTGTAGCTATTACTGAATGTACGATTTCACTTTCACTTGTAGGGAAATGTCTTAAAATGCGTCCGTCCTCCCTTTTTTTAGTTGCTTTGGCTCTGAGAGCGCGCATTCCACGCGTTTTGTGTCGTGACGTTCTTTCTGTAGTCATAATGCTGACGTTTTCATATGTATCACCTTTCTACTGAGCAGCATTTTTACTGGTCAGTAGAAAGGTGATGCATATTGCAGCCTTTTTACTGTAAAAGGTAGCAAAAGTCCTTTTCAACAATTTCATGGTTGTATATTTGAAAAATGTATTTATTGCTCAAGTTTTGCACTCTAGTGTATTTTCAGGGATAAGTATATATTAAAACATAAATTTTTTTTATTCTAATTTTAAATAAATCTGTAAAAATTTAAAACTGCATTAAATGTTAAATATTTTTATTTTAATTACATTCCTAATCGTTTTTTTTTTTTTTCATTATAAAAGAAAAACTACATGTTTTGAAAAAAAAATCGTTTTAGGATTGTGCACGTAAATCAATGTACCGTTAAATGATATAAAAATAAATCATTATATTCAAGCAATATCGCATAAATTACTTAAAATTCTTATGAATATTTAAAATTAGTTTGCCAAAGTACCTATTATAAATTAACTCATACAAAAAAAAATTGTATCATTTTTCTTATTAAATTTTTAAAAAGATATGAAGAATCGAAGAAAGTGAAATGATCCGAAACGCCCACACACTCGTATTTACCAATGACTATATAAACTTCATGGAAAAATGTCACTAGGAAACCTTGGGGTTATGATGCCGCATTTAGCCCCCGATGGGTTAAGAATAACTAATTTTGACATTCGTAAATTCAGGTTATATATATAAAAAAAAATTTCAGTGAAGTAAAAGTTAAGAGTTGGTGGCGATGAAAATACGGAAAAGTTTTCCCGCATTGTGAACGTATAGAATGAACGTCTCATTAGAGCTGTACGATGCTATTTGCAACCGACTTTTTCATTGTGAATACTGGTCAGAAGATGAGGACGACACCTGAGTAAACACCCTACTCTCTTAACTTCCACACCAGCTCAATGTGAGAACTTTGAGCTTCACCAATTTAACATGCATCCGCTCCGCTATACGCTGGTTCTTTTGCGGTTTCGGGACTCGAACTCACGACTCGACTTAATCCTGCGGAATTTCTATAATCGTTCTCACATTTAAACTACTTTATCTATTTGAATGCAATAAAGATGCTTCCCAAAGAGCAAAAAATAGTAAAGGTTTCTGTTGAATTACATTTTTCCTCCAGTTTTTAAATGATATTTTTACATCGAGGAGAAAATCTAATTCCGCAAAAACCTTCAATTATATTTCGCTTTTCTGATAGGATTCAAATTTAAATTATTTATTTTGAGGATGGATTAATTTTATTTGTTTGAGGATGAATGATTTAATTTTATTTATTTGATAGGATTCAAATAAATAAAATGATCTAAATTTGAGGATGAAAGTAGAAATTTCATAGGATATCATCATCATATTGACTCAACAGACCAGGGTGGGTTTTCTTTTGAAGTTCTTCCAAGATAGCCTACCTTTTTCCTTAGTCCTTGATAGTTCCTTAGTCCCAAAAAATCAAAATGGCAGATAGATGGGAAAAGAGGGATTAATTTTGATATGTGTGTGTTGCCATAGCAACTGTTGATTTCAGAAAGTTGAATTAAAAAATTTATGATCGGATATTGGGATTGATTCACAACGTCTTCCTCGAAAAACTCTCAAGGATTATTGGAGACGGATCTCGTATATTAGTGCTATTATTAAGAGAGAGGAACACACTTGAGCTGACACTTCACTCTCCAAGCTTCCACGCCATACCAAAGCGGGGACTCTGAGCAGGATCAACGAACATCAGTCTTGCTACACGATGGGTTTTAAGTGGAATCAGGGCTCGACCATGCGGCTCGACTGAAACATCATCAACTCCGAAATTACAATAATGACAACTCGGCTAGTTATAGTCGAAGTACGACCCAAAGCAATTTATAGTCAGAAGATTTAGTTTCAAACGTCTATTAAAGACGTCTGTTATGCTTCGCATAATATGTGTGTAGTTCTGTGCATTAAAAATACGTGTTTCTTATCTTTTTAAATACGCCCCATGTTTAGCTCAATTGTTTGCTGATAATCCCAATCGAACATCATCCAGTCAAAAGAAAGCTTGAATGTTATTTACGAAGAATAACATGCTTGCATCATAGCATGAATATTTTCTTCAATGTTGCTTATAGCAATAAATTTCAGTCTTTAGGTCACAGGAATAAACTGAGGTAAACAGACGCGTTTCACAACTGCCCCAGAATTCATCCTTTTCACTCCATTCATAACATGCAAGGTTGATAAGCAAAAAAGATAATGTTTCACTAAGCGTTATTTTCAACTAAAGTTCACTGAAGTCATTTACATCTTTTTCGCCAGCTTGGCACCAAGAAGAGCATTAACCCGACTTGTTCAGGGAAACAATAGTCTTCATGCTGTAAACGAAAAAAAAAAAGAAAATGTTGCGATTTTTTTTTTTACTTCTCGAGCGGTGGGACAAACGAGAACAAAAGAATCCTCCGAAAATACATCTCGTTGTTCTCAAACCGCGGGCAGAAAATAGTCATCTTCAGACGTCAGCTCGAAAAACAAGAAGCGAAAACAAACGCCGAAACTCAGAAATCGGGTCTCGGCAGTGGAAGAGGAAAAAAAAAAGTGGTGCCAAGATGCGCCATCGTCAGGGAAAGATGCCAGAAGACAACTGTGAGTTGATGGTGTTCCATTCCTGGGGTTGGTCCATCCTGCTTCCGAGCACATGGTTTTGGAACGCCTTGCGATCCGTGATAATAGTTACTCCAGACTTCGGTGAGGTTGGGTTAACATATGCCGGTAGTCAGATGCGTATCGACTTCGTGCTACCGGTCAATAATCTATTTCGTTCGTTTTGAATTGATGGCAAAAGAAATAATTTAATCAAATCTAGTTTTTGTGTAGTTAAATAGTACCAATGGATATCCTCTTCTGGAATTTTTACTTCGCTGAATTTTCTGCTGAGTCTTTGCCAGAAAAGTGTAGCTAGTCCTTTTCAGAAACTTTCATTGAATAATTCATAAGAAGAGAAAGAGAGAAAAACAGTTTTGTGTTTTAGTCTTTCTACTTTAGGATATCCTTTTTTTTATAATTATTTTTGTTAACTATTGGCAGCAAAGCTATTTTTATTTTGAAGTAGGATTATCTTTATTGCGAATTTCGGGTTGTAAATGCAAACATACTGTTCTTTTATTTATCGATTCGAAAACAAATATATTTAAAAGAATCTATAAAAGCACTTTAAAAAACATTCAAGGAAGTTTTCTAAGCCATGCAATTGGATCCGGGGCGTGACAACAAAGGGGTGGAAGGCGCCACCTTGACTCCTGGAATCTCGGGGGTCCCCTTGCTTGGCGACCCTCCAGGAATATACGTAACCCCCGCCGCCCAGTATAGAGTATGGAACACTGGATACGATTCCTCTTACAGTGGTGAGTAGCATTTTGAGCATGTGCGTATTCGTGTGGTCATTGGGGGCTCATAATGGTGTTATAATATTAATGAAACACTTTAATTAAAAAATATTAAAAAAAATTACTGAAAAATTAATACTAGAAATTCTCGTGGTGCTTTTATTCAAATAAGTCGATATATATATATATATATATATATATATATATATATATATATATATATATATAAAGAGAGAGAGTGAAAATATTGCACGAATGCAGTCAAAATTATATAAGATATTTATAATTTTGAAGCTGAGCATACGAAGTTACTTTAATGATTCTCGTTTCATATGAGCATACGTTAGCGGCTAAAACAAAGAAATAAATAAAAATAAAATGTTGGAATGCGTCTAAATGACATTTTTTTTAATCAAGAAGAAAAATAATACATTTCTTTTAAAATGGAAAATAAATTTATGTGAATCAAACGTTGATAATGAATCCAAGTGAAAATGTAAACAAATCGAAACTTTTATCGGCATGCATATTTTCCCAACCAGAAATCCTATTAAAAACTGAAGGACAAATACAATTTAGCTCAAAAGTAATTTTATTTTTTGAAAATGCACCTGCGAAACTTCGTACATATATCCTTTTAATGAAAATTTAGAATTGAATGTCATTTGTTATTATAAGTAACCGTGAATTTAATGCGCCAACAAAAGTACGATATATTTATACGTAAAAGGAATTCAGATTAAACTTTAAGTGTGTATAGGTAGGAGCTTATTCTCAAAGAGAGGCATTAAGGCTGATTTTTACGGTCAAACATATTTTATGCAGTTTTTCTTCATTATTAGATTCAAAACACCATACTTTTTTCATTGAAGGAAGAATTATGTAAAATTCAAATTTCTTCGGGGGAAAAGTCTTTTATTTAAATTGGTTTACGTTTTGCGACAAAATTTCACTTCTAAACACAAATCAAAAGGTAAATATCATTAAATTCCGCATTTATTGGCCCCCATTATAGAACAAAATGAATTATCATCAGAATTATTTGAAATTCTTCTAACAATAATTTCTAAATTAGAAAAAGTTTTATCTTTATTTTTATTTATGCTAATCATTTTAGAAAGTATATTTAAAAATTTTATAGGGTAGTTTGTGTGTGTGTGTCTTGACTCATCTCGCGAAAAACCCTTGTAATTCTTATTTTTAATGCAAAATTGACATCAAGTTATTCTTAAGATAATATAATAAATGTTTCATAAAATACACACATAAATTAAATGGTTCTAGAAAGGTATCTTATTTATATGTATATAAAATTTTAAATTATCTCTATGATCATAAATATTGCTACAGATTCTTCTTTCTGTAATTTTCAATAGTATTACTGAATATTCTGAACCATACTTATTATTATTAGTTTGTATTAAATTTATTTAAGCAAGATAAAAGGATAAATTAAGTTCTTCTTCTGACTGTTTATTATGATTCAAGACAAGGAGGTTATCTACATATTAATAAATAATAAAATCATAACTTTTGGGATATAAGAAACTGGAATAAATTGAAATTAGATACGATACTCTTAGGAACATAAATTTGAATATGCTTATAACATATATATTCTCTTATGGTCTTAATATCATGGTTTTCAATAAAAACTTAATTCGAATTTTTGTAAGCAAAATGAAAACAACGAATATTCTTATAGTAATTATAGTTATTTACAATATGATCACCGTTTCCTATGAAGTAAATAATAATTGAACAATAAGATAAGAAATAATAAGAGATAATGTATGGACATGGATGTTATTAAAATAAAAATGAATTTATTAAATAATAAATTTGAAAAGGACTTCAATATTAAAAGTATTAAATACTTTCTATTTGGTATGAAGAAAAGAGAAATCAAAAAATAGTAGCATCTTGTTAATTTTTTTTCAGTTTTAGTAATGTAAGTTTTTAAACCATATGTGACAGTTCTATATTTAATAGGCACTGAGTGAAATTTAGGAGTTAAAAATATATGACGAAATGTTGCCATATTATAAAATATCATATTTTCTTAGTTATATAAAGCTTTAATTCTATTAGTGATTTTTCTATCAATATTAATAACATTAGTAAAGGTATTATTATTAATTAAATGCTTATAAGTCAAATAAACATAAAGTTTCTTACAAATAATCGCATAATTCCCTGGTACTTTATCAATATAACAAACAATGAATTCATCTTGTAACTTTTTATTAAAACTTTTTAAACCCCAAATCATAGTGCTATCATTTATCTTAAAATTCGAGTCCTTCTATTTTTCATTGGTAAAACACATTTACATATTTTAAAAGCCTCAATGGTATATTATACTTAATTGCTAATTTTGTTTAAAAATTATCAATGTTTTCATTAATTTTTTTCCTTTAATAGTATTATTAAAAGTAATAATTCTGAAATCTGTATCTTTATTCATAATTTCTCCAAAATATTTTTATCCTTAACAATATTTAGATTACCTGAAATCACATGTTGGTATTCTTCGTTTATGAATTCTTTATAGTCCTGACAATTACAAATATTATTACTCTTCTCATCTTTACAATTATTATAATTACACATCAAACATACCACATGTTTATTAAATTAAAAAGTTTTTCAATATTATTATTAATAGGAATTAAGTTTTTATGCTTATTAAGAATGTTGTTAAAGATTACATTACCAAATGATTTTTTCTCGAATCTAATACTACAATATTTTATTTTTTTATTATCATTATTATAAGCATCACTTTTATAGTTATGAACTAAATAATTAAAAATATCCTTAGCAATACTATCTATATTATTTATATTAGTAATGAAATACTTTAGAATTTTAATTTCTATTTTCTTCATACCTAATAGAAAGTATTTAATACTTTTAATATTGAGTTTCATTTAAAATTTATTAATTAAGAAATATTTTTTTCAATAACATCCATGTCCATGCATTTTTACTTTTTAATTCTTTCATTGTATTCTCTTTTCTCATTAACTTAATTTGAAATATTGAGCGCTTCATGTAAAATTGCTTTACATTAAAATATTCTTATTGTCATTTTTTAAAAATATTTGGGTAATATTTTTATTAAAAACTAAAATATTAAGACTATAAAGGGTTTGTAGTGTTATAACTCTAATATAATAGGCTCTATCTTAATCATAGTTAACTGTACAATTTCAAATTTATGACTATAGAAATGCCTAACTTCAAATTTATTACAATTTTTATATCTTTAAAATTTTTAGTCTACATCATGTCTATATTGATTAACAAAAATTTAATATAATTTTGCTAGTTTGACCAGTATATGTATATTCACAAATTTTACACTTAAGTAAACGTTGTTATAAGTTTTACAGAAACTAAATTTGAAACTAACATTAAATTCTTCATTATTAACCATTCTACAAGTTTTGACCCTCTTGTTAAAGCACTTCTAGCCATTAAAATTGCGACACCATGAAGATAAGCAAATACAAAAAAGATATTTATTGTACGTAAACAGTCTGGCATGAAAACACAAAATAGTTAAATTTGCCATCAGTTTGGGAGGTTACAGGAGTGCGAAAATAGTAGAAACAACTGCCACCCCTGTCAGCTAAAATGGCCTTTACACGGTTAGGCATGGAGTCGAACTGGGCTTCAATGATAGAAACGGAAAACGCATTCCACGCTGCTTGGACGACAGAAACGAAACGATAAGTCTATGCCTCGCTTTCTACAATCGAATAAGCTGGAGAGGGGCGGCGGGCCAGTCTCTGAGCAACCCATGACCAGATGTTTTAATGGGTGACACATCTGGAAACCATGCAGGCCAGGGAAACAATCGATTACCCTTTGTATCAACGAAGGGCAGAACATGACGTATAACATATGATCTTGCATTACCTTGTTGGAAGATGGCATTTGGCAGGCCTCGAAGATAGGGCACAACCACTGGATGTAAAATGTCAGAAATGTACTGATCTGTGCTCAAATTATCTTAGAACCGAACTAGAGATGTGCTTGTCTTTTCCGAATGGTTGCCCAAACCATCACTGGGAGTTCTGCAAACATGCTCATTTCCTAACTAATGATCCGTGATGTGATTGTGTGATTTTTCGGGGTCGACCTCACAATATGGCTGCCCTCTTGGGCGTTAGTAATGGGAGGGCGTGGAGATCCTATATATCGTTCAGCAATCCCCTGATTCCATATTAGCCTGACAGTGGTTGTATTTCGACCATTGCGTTGGGCAATACAATGGAATGATAATCCACACTCTCGATAGACAACGATTCTGCCTCTATCGAATTCTGACATTTGCTGGTACGCATTTCTTCTTATTATTCGAGGCATAACACGATATTCTGAGCAAACTCCGACCTTACAAAGTGATTTCCGAATGAAAAAGAACTATACAACTTTTCTTTTATGCAGTGCTTCAGATGTTTCTCCCTCCTGTGTCATCTAAATGCGCTGAAATACTAATCATTTGCATATCTGTACTTCTTCTTTTCATGTGATTTTAACATTCGCCAAATCATTCCTTCCATGTATTGCAATTTTAATGTCCAGCAGTGTACAAACAATGTAATTTATTTTATCGAATTTGAAGATATCACAGTATGTTAAACTAATATATATATATAGGTTTCATTACACAGTATGTTTCATTAATATATATATATATATATATATATATATATATATATATATATATTAATGAAATTTCCTATGAATACCAATAGTATTATAATCTTATTATAATCTTTCTTACCTTTATACTTACTGTTCCAAATAATTCTCGCTTTATATTATCCACTCTTTTGTTTATCAATCCTTTTATCATTCATTAGTACATCTGTAGCATACTTATGACTTAAATCAAAGTTACAAGAATTTTCATTTTGATAATTATAAACGACATCTGTGCATTTCGCAAATTGATTCGTTGTTTGACACTATCAAAAGTCACATCCCTTTCCTTATCTCTTTCAACTAAATATCTACCAAATTTATAATTGCTATAATTTCCGTTATAGCTTCAATCAACAGTTTTTTTTAAAGCATTACTAATCATGATCACATAAGTTGAACAATAAAAGTGATTTATCAAATGTAAGTAGATTTACATAACAAATGTAATTACAATCCGAAATAATCAATTTTAAAAAGACCGAATACAAAACTAATAATTTTGCATTAAAACTTAGCAATATTCAAGTATCAGAATAATTTCTAATCTTCAAAAAGAAACAAAAAAAAAACAAGTATCAGAGATCAATACAAACAAACTTTTGGAAAAACAAAATTTAATCAAGTAAACCACCGCCAAAAATCAAATCTTAAAAATGTATCAACTATCTAACATTACAATAATCATAAACAAATAAAGCGAAATTCAAACAAAAGCATATATGATAAAATATGTATAATCTTACATATGCCATTATTTTATAAAACCGAGCATAAACTAATAAATAACTATTAATTTAACTGACAATCACTACATTTATGAACCCAAACCCATTTATAAAGTAACGTAATATCCAGATGAATAATAAATTACTGAAATTCAAATTTATAAAATGTATTCAACTAATTAAATGACACATTATAAAAAATTACATTAAAATCAATACCTTAAAATGTTAAAAAAATTTAAAAAACAAACAAAGAATATATTATGAAACCAAAAACAAATCAATTAAATGTAAAACACAATAACACTTAAAAAAGCAAGAATAATGAATATTAAGAAACATAATATATATATAATTATATATATATCCCATTGCACACCAAGTCGTTGAATCCCGACGTAATTCGAGTATATTAATTACAAGTTTTTGTTTCACGCCATGCATAATAAAGGCGCGCATTAGAGAAATGGGTTGGTATCATCCATTTTTTAAACAGAGAACTCAATGTGCTTCATTCTCGTAATAGCCTCTTTAAGCGGATATTTATTAGTATGCTATTGCTGTGCTAGAGTGAAAACCTCCATTTTAGTTCGGAGACTTTTACTTCGATGTGTTTGGAATATCACTCGAATTTAAAATACAATCTGATGTTAACCGCTAGTTTCTTTTTTTTATTATTATTATTCTTCATTGTAAATTAAAAAAGAACATTTTATATACATCGGAATATTGATAATAATATTTTTTTTTTTATTTGTGGGGAAAATATGCAGGAACTGAAAAACTGAACGTGCTTGAGTTGATCATAATATATATGAGACAACTTTTGTTTTCTCTTCTAATATCTTTTTTTCTTATCTTTGAGCAGACAGAATTTGAGTTCTAAGGAGTATCCCAATTTTGATTCAAAAGCGCAAAAATAAGCCTCATTTTGTGAATGGTAATACGGGATATTGTTTGGTTTTGAATTTACAACTCCCCCCCCCCTTTTTTTTTTTTTTTTTTGCTTCCTGAACTTCTAACAGTCTAATCTCATTTTTTTGCATAAGTAGTTTTAGGTATTCAACAGCATAAGAAGTAATAATTTTTAATTGCAAATTTGTTATACTGTATATCCACCGTTGTAACATTTTTTAAGTGACAAGGAAGATTTCCTCTATACATTTACAGGCTCTTGGCAAAGAAGACAAGATCGTGAAGGAGGCCTTATTAGCGTTCCTCGCTCTCTATTCGGACTGTTTTCTTTGTACTTTCTTTTTTTTAAAGTGTTGTGATATTTTCTGGTTTTTCACCTGTCTTTTTTGTTACCGGGATGTTTTATTTCCTCCTAATATTTCCATGAGATTTATTCAGTTTTTTCCCCTCCAAATTCCTTTAGAAAATAGACCTCATTTTTCCAGTTTATTTTGGTTATAAGAAGGATTTATATGTATAAAAACAACAAATGTGTTTGTAGAAGTTAGGTCATTTATATTGCAGAATAATCACAAGGATCATCTCCCAGCATTCCTTTGCCTGTATTTAGCGAATTTATTTCTAGTACCTACTTCTCTTTCATTATAATGTAAAATTATGCCTGGTTCCTGTTTTTGCTCATCTAAAACTTTGGCCTCAGGGTACGTAGTTGAAAGGAGACTTATCGATGTATTCTTTTTCGGCTCATGTAAAACGTGAGTTTCGTCTGGTTGAAAACCATGTTCAGTTTCCTCCTTATTATGACAAAAGTATTTGTCTGTCAAGTAGTATCTATCAAACATTATTCTAATCGTAGACCATCCAAAAACACTCACTTTATTTGTATGTGTATTTTTGTGCATGATACGAGTTGATTAGATCCAGTCAGAAAAAATATCTATTTCGCCTTTTGCTGAAAAGAAAAAACAATTTTACAAGTCCAAAATACTATGAACTAAAAACATTTATCTAATTTTGTGAGAATTGCATAAAATTTTAGATGTCTTAACTAAAACCCGTGCGAGCTATCACAAAATTAGCTATATAAATTGGCCAATCAGACGCATTCAGGGTACAAAGGATAAATAATCTATTCCCACGGTCGAAATTAAGCAGAATGAAAAGGAAGAATGTAGAAAAATGTGGAGGAGAAGAATCTAGAGAAAAGATTTGAGCCACTTTTTTCCAAAGTGGTTGTAACTTTTTTCATTCAAATAAGGTTAAGAATGTAAAACAGTAAGTTTGATTGTCTTATTATAAAGTACGAAATTTTTTAATTGACAGAAATAAGAGTGGTCTAGTTAATTATTTATTTTTAAAGGTTCATATGATTCGAGTTTCTCTTATGTCTTGTCGCTTTAACATACTCTAGAAAAGGATTAAAAAGCAACGAAATTCAAGTTTCAGAAATAGGATGATGGAAAAGATGCTCTCAGATATCACCAAATTTGATACCTTTTCATCTGTAATGTTCTGTTTGTTTTTTGAAAAATTGTTTCAATTACCACTTACTTTGGTTTGAATTCATTAACGTAGACAACGAACAAAAGCAAATTTTTCATAACTAAAATGCGACGTTTAAGTATTTTTTTCTTCCTAATTCTATCTTTAATTCACATCCAATACAAACAAAATAAATTTATTTCTATCTAATTTTACTCGAAATGAAACATAGAGAGATCTTTCTATAACCTCCTCAGACCCAATGTCAACTTTTAACCATAAATTTTAGAATAATTTGCATCACTCGGTTCTAAATACATGAAAAAGTACGGAAAAAATGTTAAAAAAATTATTTTAATTTTTATTTTTGAGAAATTAATTGTCTTCTGGAGGAGACATTGGGACAAAGTGACATCATAATGTTAATTTAAAATATTTCTTTAATCTTAATTTAAAGAGTAATTCATAATAATTAGCATAATGTAAAATTTGAATCACAAAATATATCCTGTAAAAACTGTTTGCAGAAGAATCCTAATTTCCAAAATCTATCATTCGTTTTTTTCCCTTTCTCTTCATCTTATACTATTAAATAATTTCTCAATTTTAAGTTGTTTATTATTGAAAACTCGTGATTTCCAAAAAGTGTTATCTGCGAGTACGGGAGTTACAGTTTTTTCTGCCCAATACATTAGAATTCTGAGAAATTTTAAATCAGACTTAATTACAGGGATCACTAATTATGTTTCATTTCATTTTCTGATAGATACAGATTCTTCCCTGTATCCTGCAAATATCTACATTTGGTAAATTCAGTTAGCAATTAAAGAATATCATTCTGAGCTGAAATAAATTCAATAATTCTAGTTTCAAATCGAGTGATTTTGATAGCGATTTGCGTGAGAAATTAATAATGTTATGTATAAAAAGCGAGTTAAAGGAATTCAACAGCGTGTTTAATAATTTTTTATTACACAAATAATAGGAAATATGAAGCGATGCACAAGCTCATAATTTTCTTTCCTCTGAAAACACCTTTTTCATTTTACCATAAATAACATACGAATGCAAAATGTTTACTAAAAATCATTTTTTTTTCTTCAGAACTACCCTTTATTAGCAAAGAAAATTAACTAATTTTGGGTACCAATGACGCCTTTTATTTAACTTGGCTGCATTTTTTGAAAGTGTTGTTTAGTGTCTTCCACAGACGACACTAGGACTGAGGAGGATAAATCATATTATTACGGAAATTTTGTATTTTGTTGCTTTCCCTGCAGAACGATTATTCTGTCCCGAAAAGTTAGGGTATAATACACCAGGCAGTAATGCTGAATATATGTAGGAATGACTTTGGGACAGATGAAGTGACAAATTTAGTCGTTGGAAAATACAAATATTGGTATAAAATTTCCCAACAACCGGCTAGAAAAAATTAGGTTACTATGCATAGACAAGCGATAAGTCTTCAAAACAAATATAAATCAATTGCAAATGTGAGCAATTTGGGGGGTATGGAAGCGCGATTAACGCAAAAAGTTTTTTTTCTCTAAGTTTTGTTTGATTTATCTCAGATGTTTAATCTTTAATTCCTCTGTGATACAAGTTCGAAATCTAATTTTACTACAGTCATGGTAACTTCTTTGACATCATGTTTTTAATATAAAAAAAATCACTCATAAAATTCGGAAACTTCCTTTGATTCACTCAAATTTATTTGTTAATTACGTCGAAAAAATCGCAGTGAACAGCGTCTGTAAATGCTCTTCTATACAGTTTGAATATATAGTCGCAATTTAAATCTTTAAAAAAATAATTCATATGCTACTTTTTTCTGCCACAACTCAGTTTACCCAAAAACAACTCATTCCAGGTGAGGTATTTAAAACAAACTAACGTTCAAAAGCATTGATATTCAATTAAAAATACGTGTTAACATGTGTGTGTAAGGACATACGGTTAAAATATTCATTAGCATGTACATGCATGTAAATATATTCAGTATAGACATACGATTAAAAATATTCTTAAGCATTGATATATGTGAAGCGATGTGATTGCTTATTAACGTCACACTGAGAAGCAACACGGAGGTTATTGGTGACGGACCTCGTCATTTTGAACCTAGTTCAAGTGACGAGGATGATACTTCTTTCTCCTAACTTCCACACTACGTCAACGTGAGGAGTTTGGACCTCGACATATTTAACATATATCAGCATGAATGCCAGACGACTAAAGTTTCATTTTTTTTTTACACAAGACATACGATTAAAAGTATTTATAATATAATTCACATTGCAGCGAAACATTTCCTGGGTTCCATAGTTAAATTTCAGCTGTCTTAAAAACGATCCCTGATATTATTTCCATCCATTGTCATACTTTTTTCCCCTTTCATTTAACAAAACCTCCTTGTTTATTTGCTCTTCACTGGCGAGGAACTTTTTTCATCAAGTGGCGTGCCCGAAAGAGTGAGAAAAGAGAAGGGGGGAAGAGCACTCGCTAAGCGGGAGGGATGGAGAGACGTTAAGTGGCATTGACAGATATTTATGAGGGAGCGTGGGGAGGGAGGACGAGGAAGAAAGACGAAGTCCATTTCTCTGCTGCCACGGTTGACTAAGACGGAGAACCGTCCAGGGGTTGACCGCACGCACTTCTCGCTCTTTCTACTCGAAGGATGGACGGAGAAAACAACGATCAGAGACACACGACCAAGATGACGGGATACGATCTCGGTATGGGTAAGATGGCACGCTGTCTGCATTTCTTACAATTCAAATTAGATTTTAAAAGACTGTCTTCAGCCTGTCAAACTTCGAAATAAGAGACGCTAACTTCAAAAAGTTTTTCGGACAGAAAATAACATGTATAAAAAAATTGTTTTTTTTTTTTTAAAAAAATGAACATCTTCATGTGGCAGAAGAATAAAAAAAAAGAAGAAAAATGTAAAAACGATTATCTTTTCAACGGTCAGAAAGAAATTCTATAAAAATGTACTGAAAATGACATCGTCATAAATTTAAAAGAGCGAATATTTTTTCAATCCAGCTGAACATTTTTGAATGAAAACTGAAGTGTTAGGCGCGATCATAAGTTAAGATAGTTGGGGTGTGCGCTACTCTTCAATAGTAAGTCAAAACTTTCTGCTAGATTGAATATTCTTCAATTTTTTATATATTTAGGAGGACGATAAACTATCCTTTTGAAAATAATTTCATGAACTTCTTAACGGCTGAAAATTATTTTTTACTCTTTAGCTCTTTTTTTACTCTTATGCCACATAAAAATATAGGTATTCTTTTTTTAAAAAAAAATTATATGTATTATTTTCTACTTTTTTGGCCTTTATCTCTTAAAAAAAATTAAGTGATTTATTATTATTGTTACTTGTTTTACTCGTATAATTCAACAATGTATTATCGCCCAAACGGAGCTTGATTGTAAAATTTCGAAGTTCTTGTTTATCGAGAAGTGGATGAAAAGTGGACAAAAAGATTTGTGCCAAAATGATACACACACAATACAAGATAATAAGAAGTGTTGGAAAGAAAATGAAACGAAATTATTTGTCGGATGCATAACAGACACAGAATATGCGTCACGGGTTGTTTTTTTTTATGTGGACAAATTTCCTTTCTGCGTCACAAAGAAAGCCTATCACGAGTATTGCTAGAAACATTCTGCTGAATTTCACTCTTAAATGCATTGCCGTGGAAGCATATTCGATAGGAATTTAAAAGGAATCTCGTGAGTTGAAAACTGTTTTGAAAATTAAAATAATAAGTACTTCAATTTATCTTATTCGTTTTCGTTCATTATTTCTGTTTGCTTACAAGTATTTACATCTCTTCTTTTTCTGCATGCAATAGACTTTTAGAGAGAGGAAACCCTTTTCAACATACAAATTTAAAAATACATTTTCCCTTTAGGTAAAGAAGAATTTGTGTTTATTAAATGTTTATCTTTTTTAAGAGCTTTCTGATAATAAAGGCTGTCATCGTCTACTGTCAGAAAACAGAACCCAAACTGAAAATATTTTCAGTAAGAAAATTTCTCCACTTGAATCGTATTGTTTTGATTTCTTTAACTTATTGAAGGCAAACATATTTTAATTATACCTGTTTAAATTAATCAATTTGTTTCGTTTATATATACCACACACCTCAGATATCTCTCGTCATTATGATTATTTACTTGAATTTACAGATATTTTTCATTATTTATTCTACATTCCTGAAAAAAATGTCGAACATTGATGATAGAGAATATCTATTGCGAGCCACGAATTTTAAAACGCAGTAATTTAAACTCTGAGAAACTGTCTAGGGCAAGCATGTTGGTAGTGAAAACCTCATTTAATCGGAAAGTTATTGTTTAATAAATAACGTACTTTAGCAATGAACAGTTTTTGTGTTTAATGTAATTATATTCACTCAGATTAGATTTTTTTACTTACAACGTATGGATGAAAAATATTTTATTTTCGATAATGGGATTAAATTTGAAAGCTTATAATTTTGTGTTATACATTTGAACTCGATCATCGATTTCTTATAACGAAATTAAAATTTTGCTTAAGGCATCCTTTTAAGGATCACCGTAAGTTTCAAAATCTTGATCAACATTTTAAAGAAACTGTTTTTTTTTCATAGTCCATCACACTGAACCAAATATCTTGATAAAAAAAACTTGTTGATTTTATACATAAGTTTTGAAAATAAATAGGATAATGTAGCTATAGATTTTCTGTGCCGTTCAACTCTTCTTGCAAATAGTTTTGTTTTTAAACTAAAGTTACAGAGAATATTTTCGACAGATTAAAATGAAACCCACCTCAAAAGTCAAATGGTTTTAACTTGTCACGCAATTCATGTATTGCTTTAATTTATACATAAACAGGCATTCAAATGATCAGAGATCGAGCCAAATAAAACAGATTTCTTTTTTCCTGTAATGTGATGGTTTATTAACGTCACACAAAGAAGCAGGACGATGGTTATTTGCGACAGATTTCGTAATCTTGAGCCACGGTCAATTGAAGAGGACGACACCTCTTCTCCTAACTTCCACACCACACCAACGGGAGAGCTTTGGGACCAGACAGATTTAATATGCCTCAGCCCCGACTACACTGCGGGTCTTTAGTGGCCTCATGGCTCGAACCCACGACCCAATGAAAACGGCCAACGAACCGTCCGCGAACATGACCACTAGGCTACCGCGGCCACTTAATGCTACAATAAGGCTGTCAATACAAAACTCCTTTCTAATCAAGCCAGCAATACGGCGTTTTTACGTAGGAAAATTATTGTGCAGAAAACTATTTTAAGCTGTATACTTCAATGGAATAATGTAGGATATCAATACAAAACAGCACTTTTTGCGATTTCAATTATTTCGAGTATTTGACTCTTTATTTGCATGTGCTATATTAAATTTTGGCTATTTTTAAGGATTTTCCAATAGTTCAGTGTTTTCAGTAATCTCGAGGTGCTCTAGTTCCATATCTGCCGGATTACCGAGATAGTAACATATATCACTAGAAGGAGGAAAAGCAACAGTATCTCGAAGGGCATTTAATAAATCTTAGGAAGACATTAAATTTCCGGAAGATCCTAGTTCGTTTCATTTTTAAAATATTCCTTCAAAAGCCTTCAGTTATAACTGAAAATATATTTATAACTTTATTCTCGAGTTTTGCCTTTCCTTTAAACTCATTCGAGACATCTACTAAGAACGTAGAATATTTCATTCATTAAAATTGAAAGGGGATTTTTTTTTTCAAGACGTACGTTTAATTTCATTTTATCAAGTCCTGGCACTTCCTTTCTCTGTACATTCCCTGAACATTTGACTCTTAAAACTGAGCAGATGAAATGAGTGTTTGTTAAAGAAGGTTACATTAGTTTTTGTAGTGGTAGTGTGCTAATAATTCATTCACGAGTTTATTTGTTCAATGGCCACCTGCACGATAATGAGTCAGTAGCTTGTTTTCCTAAATGTACTCTATGACAGGAGCGATAAACACACAACCAGGTGTGATGCATCACATTGACTAGGTTTTTTTTTCCTTAAGGAAAAACTGGGAAATATGAAGAGGTTTGAAATACTTCGTCATTTTTCTTCCTTTCTCTACCTTAACGACATATCTTTCCTTTTTTCAATCTATGGACTTCTTCCAAATTTTCAAGTTCGGTTTTTTACGTATTTCGTGAGTAAAGAACTTATGTATTTCGAGTAATTTTGCAGAAATTGTCTTTCCTTTGAAAAGTTACGTTATGGATCCATATTATTCAATTCTTCCATTTTTTATTCAATTCGTTTCTTCTTCAATATTTTACTACCCATTCAAATCCTTTTGTCAAAGATTTTTACAAACGGAAAGTTAAACTCCAAAAAATTAATCTCGTTCGTTTATTTTTAGTAAATTTATCCTCCAATATCACTATAAAGATTGCTTGAATTAGTTGCATACAACCGCGGGCATTATTTTGTCAAATTTATATGAGGAACATCCTACAAGATCCACCCGATGGTTGTAATGCGCTTTAATATGATGGATCTCCTCATATTAAATCGCAGCTCAGAGAGAAAGAGAAACTTTAGAAGATACCTTATTTTCCAAACTTCTACATTATTACACGAGGAGACTTTATTATTTTTAGTTCAATCAACATCACCGCAGAATTACACGAAGCCTAATGCCGACAATATTTCTAAATTATGTAAAGTGAGAATTGATTAATTGTTGATTAACGTCGTACTTGGAAGCACCATTAAGGCTATTGGTGATGTAAATGGTCAATTTGGACCTCAGTGAAGTGAAGAGGATGGTACCTGAACTGGCTCACCCCTCTCCAAACATCAACATTCTACCATCATGAGGACTTGACACCCAGACAGTTTAACGCGCAATAGTTCCATTGTACAAAGGGCCTTAAGTGGCATCAGGACTCGAATCCATTACTCAACGGAAAGAACACTGGCCGATTCGTTTTACATTAAAATAAAAATCCTTTATTAAGTTATTAATTATCATTACCACATTGCATTGAATTTGTAACGTTGAACTATTCGCGTTTTTCTCTTCTTTAACCTTGGGAACTTTTTGTAATTTGAATTACACAAAATAAAACTTCGACCTAAACAAGTGATACGTGAACTGGGTAAATTAGATAATGGAAAGAAGAGTAATAAATTTATTTGAGGATAGTGATATATAAGCGAAATAGAATTGAAAAGTGAATGTGGATAGTTGACAATGTATAGCCTTTAGATACTTGCATGTTAGAAATCGAAGTGATTAGTCACAGCTGATCTTTTGCGATTAAAATAGGTTGGAAGTGATTCCTGGTTAGAGTAAGTTGTAGTTAGCGTCAAACCTTCAGTATTTGAGAAGTAGCTCACTCGATATAGGTGAGTAGGTAGAATAGAACTGTAATATTGAATTGTAAACTAGGAATCCACCACACGTACGCAGTTTTGTTGAGGAAAAGTGAATATCAAAAAAGAGAAAGTCTATTAAAATAATTATTAATAAAATGATTTAGCTCTTTTCTGGCATCTCTTCATTAAACTGTGGACTTATTGCTGCATCAATACCATATTTAAATTATTAGTGATGGCAACAAAAATAAATAACAAGGAATAATTACAAATTATAATCTTTGTACCGAAATTCGCCAAACAATGAAGATTAAAAAATAATATTTAGCTCTAATTTTAACAATTAAAAATATATGTGTAGAAGTTCTGATAATTAATCTAAATACTCAGAAATTACCAAAATGTACGATCACAAGGTGCTAATTTTTTTTTAAATATGACTTTAAAACAAAACAGGATACAAAATGTCAAATAATGGCATTTCTTCAACAACAAATTACCTAAAAATGTGTTGCATACATTACTTTAATTATGATTAGAATTTACTTTCTTGTCTATGATGCATTGACTAAAAAATGATGAGTCCTCTGAATCTGAACCATGCTTATAAATAAAAGCAAGCATTTAATAACGTCATGTTATTTCAGTTTATTTCTAGTTTAATTCTTTATTTAAAGAGGTCATTTTCATCATTCAACACGGTGGGAAGAGATCTGATTTGATATTGCGCTTTGAAAGATTATAACAACTGGCTTTGAAAGGTCTGTGACACGAAAAAAAGGTTTTGTTTAATTATTGTGTTCTCGTCGTCTTCTTATGGCCGTCGGTTTTTCTTCGTTGAGTTACAATTACTCTTTATTTTATACTTCTGAATTATGTTGAAAAACGACCACCAAAAAATGAGCTCTGCCTCCAACCATGTCCGACCATTTCATTTTTGACATTTTTCGTTATTTTGAACCTAGGTCAAGTAAAGAGGACGGCATTGGAGCAGACACCTCTCCTCTCCATACCACGTAAAAGGGAGGACTTCGTTAATTATATGAGTAAGAGATGAAAATAAATAAAACGCATATTCCTACAGTAAAAAATTTCTAATGGACGAATTGGGGATCTGTTAAGTAACAAGTTTACTGAACAAATTGATTATTGAAAAATGTTTATGAAAGGCTTTGCAATATTCCGCGGCGTCTCAGGTTGCCGCTGCAGACACTTTGAGTATCCATGAGCTACATGACGGGTCTTTGATGGTCTCAAGTCTCAAAATCGGCCATGAGCTCATGACTATGATAACTCAACTACCACGGCCCAAGAGTGTTGAGATGCTGAACATCTACATGCCACAGAATTCCATATCTTGTGGGAAACATACTACTAAACTTCTCCACAATTGCAACTTTTGGCGTTTCATTTCTTCTGAGGTTGAGGCACCCATCTCGTTAGGATCGCAGACTCTTGGCCGGCGATGTTCAAGTCAAACCATTTTCGAGTCTTGATTAAACAAAAAAAAGTCGCATGTAGTAATGGAAATATTTAAGTATTACAGTGCGAAGTCCTCACGCGTTATAGTGTGGAAGGTAAAAAAAAATTAATAAGGTACCAAAGAGAAGTTGTCTGCCATGGCTCAGAATCATAAAAAAACCGTTGTTAAATAGCTCTTCTTTAAGTAACAATTAGAGACAATCTATCTGCTGAAAAATCGTTTACAAAAGACTTTAAAGAGACCTCCAGCTGTTAAAAGTCTACTCTATTATAGTTGGCAATCATTAACTCCTTGCTTACAAAAATACATATTAAAATGCTACTTTAACGTCAAAGCTAGAATTTGTTCCATCTCGACGATACTCCTCTCCACTAGCGTAAATAAAGGTATAGAGGGGGAAAACAGTGTATTGTTGTTTTTTCCCCTTTACTTTCGCCGTCTGTTATGTAAGGGAGAACGTAAAGAGGCTGCCTAAAAATATCCCTGCATAAATCTCTCCTCCGTTTGCCTGAGCAGCCCGCCCTAACAAACTGCAATAAATTTACACGCTGTTTTGGCTTTTGTTTTATGGCAACACATCCCCTTCCCTCACAGATGGGAGAAACAAGCACTTGACTCAAACCGAAGAAAATAAAAGTGTGTTAAGGCCCTTTTTGTTCTAAAAAAATATTTCGGGGGTATCTCTTTTCTTTTCTTCAGTTTTGTTGCACGATACCTGTCACAGGGGGTGAGTGTCTTCCGCTGTTATGCTAAGAAATACTAACAATAAATAGAAACCACCGAGATTATTTACATTTTAAAAAAAAATTTCATGTGGTTAACTTTTCAAATAAAAATTATACAGTGGTAAAACTTTTTGTAATTAACGAGTCTGTTATCTGCTTCTTACAAAATGTAATCAAGACACTATCTTCGCGTAATGTTAAGGATTAGGACCGAAAATAAGAACACTTTATACACACACACACCAATAACAAAACGCTCAATTGTTAATTTTATATTCTGACTTCGGTATCCTTAGGAGAGTAGCGTATTATTCATTTCTATCCGAACTAGTCCCTTTTTTCTGGTGGAAAATGTGTTCTATGTTTCATCCCCTATATGCTAATCAGATTTTGAAATGTACGTGTTTAAATTTTAAAAGTTCTGCATCATAAATGAATGTGCGTATTACAACATCACAAGCTATCACGAAATTTAGAACAATTTTTTGTCTGGAAATGTTTTCAGAGTTTCGATTGGAGCCTTTAACATTAAACAAAGACAGCCTCTAATAAAACTGGTCTCAGAACATCATTTGTGCATTTTTTTCCGATGCTGAAATGAATGAAGTTCGTCTTTGCAATGGAGATCTTTGATTAATTGTGGCCACGTGAATGAAAGTTTGAATGGCAATTTTCCAGAGACCTTTTCTATCGCTTGTTTCATTCCTAACGCCTTTACTACAAAAACAAAAAGTTTTTCGACAGTGAGGCAGAGTGAATTCATTACTGGATGTAGAATTGAATTGAATGTTTTTATCTCCGATTTTTATTCTAATACTATACGAACATAATATTGAGACCCTTCTATTGAGTAGGATTCTTGACCTTAGGCTATCACTTGAGCGAACGCAGTTAATAAACAGTTAATTAATTTCTTTATTATTCGTTAAAGTTAATATTCTAAGCGTTATTAGCTCAAAGTTGGAAACACATTTTGATGAAATAAAAATAATTAATTTCTTAAGTTGATATTTTGTGGAGTTGGTGTGACCCCTGAACAAAATTTTAGAAAAAAACCGAAGAAAATTTTCCAGGAGACTACAAATGGCTGTTAGTTATTTTTAAACTAAATTGCGCTTAGGTTATACATTTTCAGTACAACCACCCTGCTAAACTGAATCTTATGCACCTTTACTTATTTTTTTCTCTCTTAACCTCTCATAAATAGATTTATATACTAGAAGTAAGCCGGAGCTACGCGCCTGTTTCCGAGAGGTACTTAAAGCTCGAAGATTGCTTCAGAAACTCATCCACAAACAAATTAACGCGAAGGGTTCATCTGAATGAGACTTGCTTTTTCGTTACCATAACAAACCGTTGGCGACGGGGCAACTCGCCAAGGATCCCTGTCGCCAAGAAAAGTTGTATCGCGGAGAAGGGGGATCATAAAGAGTTGTGAAGCGGGAAGGATTCGCTGTTCTTTTTGGAAATCTTTGGATGTACGAGAGGAGCGACCGGTCCCGACATCCCTCTCCCTCCCCCCTCGGACCACCCCCACAGTCCTACCTTAGGAACATGGAAGCGGACGAGAATTCCGATTTCCGTGTCAAGATGGTTCGTGAGAGGACGGGGTACAATGTTCAAGGTGAGATTGCTAGCACTTTTTTTTTATTATTATTCAAGATGAGGAGGGGAAAAAAAACACTAGGGATGTCTTTTTTATTTACATGGTTCTTATTGGACTGTAAGCGAACAACGGTAAAACTATGTACCATTTTTCTCAATGCGCTTTTTATCAAATATTTTGAAAGGAAATTTGATCTCCATTTCCGACTTTCTATATGGATAATAAAATGATCCGATTCATCCAATCGACATGTTACCATGGGATGCCAACGGCAAAATGGAAAGCGATCACGTGACTGAAAACTGTTATACAACCTGTTTTATAAGACACAAACACTTTAATTTACCTAGTTGAGTCTCACCAATTTAAGATGTTGTCATGGCAACCGTATCATGATTTTTATGACTCGACATATTTCAATTTTTTCTATACAATTCATCTATAAAATTGATATAACGTAAAGTATTTTTATTATTTTATTCATGGAGTATAATCAATAAATTAAACTCTTCCAGAATATTTTTATTTTAAAAAATAAATTCTACACAATTGTGTCAACAAAGTATTCGAGTATTTCTTATTTGTTAGGATACAAACCTTTCGCAATAAGCACCTTAAAGAAGTGTGGATAATAACTCAGGGAGGGGGGAAGAGAACAATACCCTTCCACTACTAAAAATATATTTCAAACGAGGATTGTAAATGTTGTGCTCTTGAAGAAGTGAAATTTTGCTTTTGAAATGCATACTTTTCTATCAAACAATAGCAAAAAAAATTGCAAAAATAATTAACTTCAGAAATTTATTTTGGGAAATATTTTTTTCAAAAAGTCTTTTCTTTCGGAAGAAAGGAATGTAGAAAACATCATATGCACATAATGATCAATTAATATGCGGAATGAATTTTAGTCAGATATCTATATTATATCTGCAGATATCTGCGTTATTTCTTAGTGATAATTAAAACTTTCCGATACCCCAAAATATCAAGCAAATACCAAGCAAATTTTTATACTTTTAACACATCAAAAATGCTACAGCAAAAAAAATAATAATAATTCAGCGCCACTCAAAAATTTCAAAATATCATTTATACAAACTTATATTTTCGATTTTCATTAGACTTCAAATCACGATCGAAGAGTATTTTAAACCTAAGTTTGTGACTCAAACATGTATCAAGAAAAAGATTTGAGAACTTAGGACACTGACATTAGGTGACACTGAATATATAATAAATATATAGGCAGGTATATATATATATATAGAGAAAGAGAAAGATATATATATATATACTTTCTATTCCATTTTCCATAAAGATATTTTTAAAGCAATTTTAAAAAAATCGGCAATTGCAAAAAATTTCACAAATTCCATTATAAAATTTTGATGAGAACTTTTTTGTGTGAAGGAAATCTGATATTTAACCGGTTTATATTTATTGATTTGTTTCAAAAACCGTTTGACTTATAACAAAAGAAAGTAGAATAGATGTCGAACCAGAAAAACATATATTTTTCTCCTTTTTTCATATACTATCAAAAGTTATTAACTAATATAATATAAACTTTTATTTCCTTCAAAATTATCGATCTATGAAATAATCGATTAAGTTATGTGCTGCATTATTATTCGCCAATTATTTAGGTAAATCCAATTCTTATAAAAGGTTCGGTGTTATATGGTTTTCTACCCCATGGAAAGTCGGGGACAATTGACCCTGGAGTGCCGGTGGCTGTTTCGTGACCTTTGACTACTGAGTCCGAAGAAAAGTTGACTGGTCGCTTTTTGCTGCGCTCTTAGCAACTAAACAAAAATATTCCTCTTTACCAGAATCTGTGAAATCCAACATCATAGAAAAATTTACAAACATAATTTAATAATTGAAAAAAAACGGCCACGTTTTTAAAAGAATAAAAAAGTGCGAATATAATGAGATGAAAAACTATGCATATTAATTTTTACAAAGTTATATTTATTCCCCGTTTTTGCAAAATATTTAAGATTTCTTTCCTGACAGATATATATTTATATATGAATAACAGAGTCCATTTAAACGCATTCCTGGAGTAGTGTTTCTTAACGCAAAAAAAAAAGTAAATAAAAAGTCACAATTAAAAACAGCATTAATGTTACAGTAAATGTTGTAGCAGGCAAAAAAAAAAAAAAAAGGTGAGACTAAAATTTTGAAAAGTAAATATCAGCGTTACACACTCTTGTAAAATTTCTGTTGTAGTTAATCTAGTCTATTGTGCCAATAATTCTCTTTCCATGTAGTCGACATTCTGCAATCAAAATGTGGCCGCGGACTCGCGGCCGGCGTTTTCGTCGAGTTGTGGATTCGAGCCTATGTCTCTGAAGACCTCCGTGTAGCCGGGGTGGATGCACGTTGAATTGTCGAGGTTCAATGTCAACCCATTGGCGTGGTGTGGAAGTTAGGAGAGAGAAGTGTCAAATCACACAAGTATTATCCTAGTCACTTAACCGGGTTTCAAAATTACGAGATCCATCTCCAATATCCCTCGTGTTGCTTCTAGTGCGCTGTTAAAACCAATCTATGCAGTCAAAATACTAATACAATAATCTGACAAATCTGCAAAATATGTTTCTCTCGACATTTTAATTTATTTCCATACACAGATATGGGGTTGTTCTCAGGCATGTTTAAAACATTTAATTAACTCATAATTGCTTCGTGAATCATTTCTTAGATGTAAAATTATAGTTACCAAAAATTGATTAAGAATTGTTTTTCTTAAATAATATTCAGGGGATTCTGCTGAAGTATTAGAATGATGAATTTCCTCTCTTACTCTTCTTAAAACTGTTTCCTCTAACTCATTGCCGAATCGAAAAATTTTGAGAAAGAGTCAACCAAATTTAAAATAGTGAATTAAATAATTGGAACAAAAGAAAATAGATATCTCTCGACCCAGGTTTCCTGACTACTTTTCGTTTACTAAAGTCGAGAACTAATTACTGCTCGTGGATAATTCAATTCCCCGAAGATGTAATACGTTAAGATGGACGCCTTCCGAAGACCTGTTTTAGATACTCATATATCACTGTCTGGAGTAAAAAGAATGCCTCCTGTAATTATTTCCCAAGAAACTATTGAAGGAGGAGCATCTTCCTCCCCTTCCTACCTTTGTATTTAAACATTGGCCCAGTGACCCATTTTGGAGACAGCAAAAAACTCTTTTCTTCTTTTCTCAGGAATTGGAATAGATGAAATAATATTTTCTCTTATTGATGAAAAAATTTAGGCATGAGAAGAAAAAAAAATCTGTTTTTTTAAAGCATGGAGCATTTGTAATTATAAAACAATTCTGTAATATTTCAATTTTCAGAAAAAATCTCGGGGTGATGCATATGTCGCTTTGCATCCTCCTGGGTATGCCACTGTCTCCGAATCTTCGTATGTTTCAGTGTAGAAGTGAGGCGAGTGATATACCCGCTCGAATGTCATCAAACTTACACCATAGTTGTAAATTACAAGGATTATCCCCAATAACTCTCGCATTGCTCTTAGGTGACAGAGATATCAGTTCAACCAGCTCTCAATGAACGTTGCGTATTCAGGATACTCGACTCATTTCCACTACGTGACACAGTCGTCAAATATGAATGTAGATTAGGTGTGATGTTTTCAATCAGTTGAAGCATATCCTACATCAACAACCGAATATTTCTTTTAAACCTGCTTTGCTCCGTATCCCTCATAAAATAAACGGTCAAGTATTTGCTAGGAGTTTCTACCTCAGCTGACAAGTGCCATTAGAGAATTTTTATTTTATTTATAAACATTTCTAATGTATGTGCCGTAGAACCTATGAAAGGAGAAAAATTATAGAATAGGGCATATTTGAATTTATGAATACTATTTATTTACAATCAGATTCATTAATTCGTGGTTTTAAAATGACTCCTATTTTATGAGGTAGATATTTATCTTTTTTTCAGCCGACATTATAGGATTTCCTATTAAGAGCAGACATTAATTCTTTTTTTTTTGTGTGTGTGTGTGTTCCTTAATATCATGAGATAAACATGTCGTTTCCAATTCACAATAGCAAATTTATATTCTGTGTGAGAAAACCTTGAGAAATTAGTCAAATGGTGCTTGAGCGCCTACGAATGGGCTCAAAACAGCTGGAGCAGAGTAGAGATCTTTTACGAAACAGATTTTATTTAACGATCCTAAAATGATGACTGTTGATTTTCAAAACATAAGAGAGAAGATAAAATTCCTACTGAGCGGAGATGAACCAAATGTTGTCTTTTAGACGTATCCTTTGAAAGTTTGGGACTAAGAAATGGTTCTTTTAAAACGTTTTATTTATCATTTTTGAATTTGAATGTTTGCATTGGATATGAATCACCCTTTCTTGTAAAGTTAAATGTTCCATATTGGATTTCTTTTTGTGAGGGATTATTTTCAAGATATCGCATTCAGTTAGATTTTCTGTAAGTTCAACCAATTTTATTGATCAAATTTAAAGAGTTGTAAAGATTTTTTTCTAGTGTAGTTAAGAATAATGTCAAAAGATTGTAAACGTAACGTAGAAAATTCATGTCAATGGTGGAATATTATCGTTCAATCTATACTGATACTGCAGCAGTTCACTTAATTCACAGTTTAGTAACCATGAATCACGAGTAATTTATTTTGTTCTTGACACGTTAGTTTTATAGATTTCCTAGACAAATGTCTGGAAAAGTAAGTAAATAAAATAGCCTGCAGAGTCATTCATCTAAGAGATGTTCGCCTTTGCGGCAGTTCAAGATTGGTGGCTGGGTTATTGGGTATAGAAGTCATTAATGTTAAGTAGATTACTAAGTGGTGGTTCTAGCATTAATTAAAATGTAGTGGGTACGCTTGGGAAGAGGAGTTATGAGGTTGGCGGTGAGACGTGGGTGAATTCTAGAGCAAATACAGTTCTTATTTGTATTAATGGGTTTGGGATGGGTGTGGAATGAAAGTTGTAGGACATTCTGGTTGCATATTTTTGAATTCATTGGATACGAAGGTTATGGTGAGAGAATGAATTTGCCTTGCATCAGAGTATATAAGTTATGATGCGCAGTATTTTATTTTGGAGCGTCAGATTTATTTTTTAAATCTATGTGTTTTTGCAATGTGCAGCGCCTGATATTCAAATTTCAGTTATCTACAAAATAAACCGAACAAAATTGTAAGGTCCTTTTAATATTCGTGAGGTTTTTTTTTTTTTTTTTTTTTCGAATATTTTCTTGTAGTACTAGAGCAGGAGGAAGAGAACAGAAATGCCCGCCAGAGATTGAAACACTGCTATTCTTCTGTAAAAACATTATCCATGTTGAAGTCATTAACTTTGTCTGCGAAAATAATGTCTTAGATCTGATACTGGAGCGTGCAAGGGGAAAAAAATCTCCTGTAAACTTATATGTTTTAGTTACTCCACAAAACAGCAAATAGTGTTCGATTAAATAAGATCGGAATTTTATCGACTTTCGCTGCAACAAAATTTGCAACTTTTTTCTTCAGCGGGCATCGAAAGGATTCCCGAGATCTCCACAAGGTATTTTTCCCGCCTCCATTCCTGTGACAAATTGGAACGGAACCCAGCTCATTTCCTTGCGGGGAAATGTCTCCTTCCGCCCGCAGAGTGGACAATTTCCTCCCGCTCGAATGAGTTGGGTCTCTCCTTGATTGAGAGGGACAGAAAAGTGGGTCGGCGGTTTGCGATGCTATTTGCTGCTCCCAAGGGAATGCTTTTCGGTTTTAGGAACGAATGAAGTAATTTAGTGGTGCATTCACCAATACTTAATTGAGTAAGACACCCGATGGATTATTCACAAGTCCCAGAAATTTCATTTTCTTGTTTCTAGCGTGGGAGTTTCTTTCAATGTGCAATTTAAAAAGTAATATATACAGAGGTGGGAAGCGCTCTAACTTGAGTATACATACTCTCATTTAATACCTTGCAAGAACGTGTTCCATAAACTTTGATTAGACTGATCTGGTTGGGTTGTTCGGGATTTTCTCTTCACTAACCTCGATGACTTTTATCGAGTTGAGTTGCATGAAATTACAATTTCTTCCATACTAATAGGAAACGTGATTAGGTAAATTAGATGAAGATATAAATGAAGTGAAGTAAAGTGATTCAGATATAATGATATATAAATGATATGCAAAATAGAAAATGAAGGGAGATAGAGGGTAAAGATAAGCTTTCAGAGAATTATTATTAAAATTAAATTCTTCTGTTAGTTTTGTAGATAGAAGAAAGTTCCATTAACAGTATTAAGCTACGTAGTAACTGTCGAATACAGTTGTGAAATTAAGAACGAGTGGACTGGTTAGATAGATTTCTTATTTAAATCATAAATCAAGATTGTGAATTAGGTTGAGATTCTAGAGAGAGCGACCTTAGATATTCTGCAATGGTAATAAATCAAGAATATGTGGAGTTTAGTAGTTTATGATTAATATTGAGATTTAGCACAAGCTACGTATAATGACGGACAAGTGTCACGGGGAAAGTTGCGTTTAGGTGAATGAGATATCTTCGATTAGAAAAAAAGAGCTCATTTTATGTCAAGTTTAAATAATCCTAGCGATTTTTAATTAGAAGCAAATGAAGTCACATATTAACATTTAGGTATCTGTATACATACGTATCTGTCCACATAAAGATAATTACATTCATATTTATGTGGACAGGTACGTATAAATAATTATGCATGAGGAATTAGTTATTTATAGCTGTATATATACCTTTGTAAGCGTATAAATACTTTTACGTACATCTTGATTTAAGCCCACTGTATTTATAACTTTGATAATTTGAAAAGTAATTATAAACATAACATTCTATACACTGAAGATATTTATAATTTCAGAATTTGAATTTAATAAATTTTTTAAAAAATATTAATTTTATATATTCAAATTTTCCTTTATTTGTATACAAATACTGTGAAACGCTTAAAATTCGCGCATGTTTAGAAGAAAAAATTACGTTCACTGTAGAGGAAAAAAACCTAATTTTATAACGGGGAAAATATCCGTACAATTAATAAATTAAATTTCGAGGAAAGTGTACCAGAGGGTCCTAAAAAGAAAATACGTTTTCAGAAAAATGCAAATACGAATTGTTTTTCTCGAAGGAGAAACACGTTTGCTTACAATTTTAAAACTCAATGATTTTCTAGCATTCTATTTATCAAATTCTCCTAAATAATACTTGCATTATCATTGTACGATTCCATCCGTTGTATGGAGCCAGAAAAAATTTGACAATAATTCATTGATTAGTTTTGATTTGACAATCATTTGCTGCCCAATCAAAATAAGATTAGCGCCGCGTCAAGTAATCATCGTTGATGAGGCCTGGATTCATCATTACGCGTCGGAAACCATCAAAACAACGGGTTGCTTTCGGCGAATCTGCTCTAAAGAGGCGACTGAAAAATTTATGGCGACAATTTTTGCTCGCAAGAAATGATCAGGAAAAGTGATGGCGACGATCTTTAGGAATGGGAAGGGCATCCTACTCAGGAACTTGTAACAAAAATGAAAAAGGATTGCTGGACAATACTTCAGTGAATTAGCCCATTTCCTATTCCTAAGGCGAATCTTTTGAACCATCCTCATGCATCGTAATTCATAGTATGACCCTGAGTATAACACATCCCCAAAAATGCGTGCCAAATAATGTGTGATAATATTAATAATAATTGATAATGTCTTATAATAATATAAATAATAGTGTTATTATCGTAGATAACTAATGCACATTTAATATTCAGTAAAGTTTCTATTGAAATATTTCTTTGGTATTGTAAGTCAGGATGTGTGTGTGTGTGAAGACTTATTTATCTTGAATAAGGATATTACCATATATGTTAATCTCGACAACTAATGCTATTTTAATGTACTGAAAATTAAGCTAATGTGTAGATTTTTCCCCTAAGAAATGCTCACGGACATCCGAGCGATTCAGAATCACCTGGTTAAAATAACATGATTTGGAACAATAACACGTCTCTAAGAAGAATCTTATTAGACGATCTGCGGAAGGATTTGCTACAAATTATGTAAATTTTTAAGCTGTTGATGATAGACGAGTAATGGTTTGTTGACAACTCAAAAGGGAAGAACATTGTATTGATAAAAAAGAAAGAATTTCTTGAACAAAACTTAAGTTTGTTCTACATTGAATGATGCACGGTTTACCATCTACGTTTTCACTAATATATTCAATTAGAAATCTTCATAAATAAATCCCCCGAAACACTTTACCTTCAAAAACGTTGCATTTCACTATACATTGTCTTTAAAAAGAGCATTTCTTAAAATACAAAGAATTGAATGAAATTCTACTGTCCATATGAGACCTCAATCAATGCATTGAACGCTATGCCATTTATTTTACATAATTTTCCTTTTTAATATCCATAATTAAAATTTGCAATTTTCTGTTCGCTTTTTCCTCTGTGATGTGATTGTTTATTAACCCCTTCTAAGAAGCAACACGAAGCTTAATGGTGGACGACGGACCTCGTCGTTTTGAACCTCGATCAAGTGACAAGGACGGCACCTAAGCTGAATCTTCTATTTCCTAGCTACCACACCATGCCAATGGGAGAGATTGGGGAATAGACCAGATTTGACGTGCTTCAGCCCCGCTATACTGCTGGTTTTTAGTGGTATCAGGGCTCGAAATCACGACTCGACGTAAACAACGCAGGCGGAGAGTCTACAACTATGACCACTAATTTCCCCCTAGGTGTCATTACTTTAGTTAAATTTTTTCTGTTTAATTTTTTATGAAATAACTAGAAACATGTGCTTCTTGTTTCGTATACAATAGCGTTTTGTTCGTTATAGGTTTTGAAATGAAAAATCGGAAGAAATTAATAAATTTTTAAGATTTGCTAATAAAATATTTCGTTTAATACGTTATTAAAAAGAATTTGTTTTAATTGCTTTAATTTATTTGCTTTTAATTTACATAAGAAAACTTTAATATAACAGGAATGAGAATTGTTTTCTTTTCTTTAATAAAAAAGCAGTTTTTTGTATGATATTAATTCTCCATACGATGAAATCTCTAGTACTTAAAAGTTGGTAACAACTTTTTTTTTGTATAGAAAACAATTCCATAAGTTAATAACCATTTTATTTATTTTTTTTAATTAAAAAATATTTTTCGAATATTTTTATAGCGAATAGACCATATCACTTTTATGGACAAAAATACCAAATCTAATTTTTTATGAATAGAAAATTAATGAGTTTGAAGTTTTATGCTACGATTTAGAATTTTAAACTACACAAATATTATGAAAGATATTAATTTAAAATATATGTTAATTTTCATAAAGGTAATACCACACCACACAGCAATAATAATTTAATAAAAATTGTATTATGCACCATATCTATCGTCGTAGACATGGCTGACTTATGCATTCATTCTATTCTTGATTTCCAGATAAAATAAATGCTTATCATGTAATTTTCTAGTTAATTTGCACGCCATTTTAAACTTTTTTTTCCTCCAATTTTTAATGAGTTTGAAGTTTTATGCTACGATTTAGAATTTTCGAGTTATTCATTTTTCGGTTATTTTTTCGAGCTCTTCAGCTGCTTTCGTCTATTGTTAAAGAAGGGATGCAAACACAGAATATTTGTCAGATGGAAAGAAAAAGTCAAATATTAATATCCCGTTGCTACCTTGCTTGATCAACAAGTTCGTTTATGGTGCCCCTCACATCTCGACAAATATACCGGTTAAAATGCAGTGATATTTTTGTTTCATATGAAACTTGACTAAACAGAGAAGTCAAATATCCTTGGAACCCAAAACACACCCGAAAGCCACGTCTTTATAGGAGTCATTTCTTTTATCGTTCGTAGTAATCAGGGATCAATAGCTAAAGTAATAATTTCAGCTTATAACGTTGGTATATCTTCAGTTTTCTCTTAACTAACGTTGGGAAGTGTCTGCGAGGGTAAGTCAAAAAGTACTCACAATTTTATTACCACCTAACTTTGTTTAATAAATTTGTAGAACGAAAAGTGTAAATAGTTTTTGACATACCTTAGTGTAATATTTAACAATCTATATTATTTATCTATATATAGTATATTCTATATTATTTAAATAAATTGTAAATAGCAGTATGGCATCCGTTATTTTTACTCTATCTGTCCAACAGAGCTATCTTTATTCTGTGAGATTTCATTATAGTATATACGTCAATATTCTTCTCTTTTTATTGAAACCCGTTCCTTTCTTTTGATATAAAACATATTCCATAGCTCATCTTTTATGAGCAAAATGTACCTTTTTCTTCAGATTTTAAAGTGAAAAATTATCCACATTAACTACAAATGTGTTTCAGTTTAAGGACGTAATAAGATGAAAGATTGTTAGTTTTACAAACACACTCAGCCTTTTTATATTAATATAAGACTTCTTCCAAAAAATGTGATCCGAGTTTGAATTCTGTTTAGGTAGCATTGTATAACATGCAGGATGTTTAAAAAAAATATTTTAGTGGTTGTTTCGATTTTAAAAATATTTGTATAAAGGAAACTCAGTATTATTTACAATGCAATATTCTTTTTGACAATTTGACCCATTTTCGAGAATCTACACATGGCTGCTCTGATTTATCTCTCCTTTTAATTCATGAAGCTGTTTCTAACAGTATTTCTTTAAAGCACTATATCAGGTATTTCTCTCAAGTTTTTCTGTGTTTCATTTTCATTTAAGTGTGAGGCTCTGTTATAAATATTTACTATACTGGTGGTCAGGGCAACCAGCTTCAGGACCGTCCTCATAATTTCAAACTTCGACACCTTCTGAAACCACCATACGAAAAAATAATGTACACCACACAGACTTGTATATAACGAAATTTAACGTACGGGTGAGCAATATCTTAAATTTTTAACCGGATTTTCCACTGCGTGATGTGATATTCAGAAAACTCACCGGCTGAATATATCATTCTCATTAATTGGTCTAATCGCTACAGTACATAGCTAGTACTATATAGCATTGATCCAGTTCAATTTTGATGTATACAAATAAATCATTGGTGACGGTTACCCTTTAGAACCCAACAGAAGTTCCTGGATCCTTTGTCTGTATATATACACTCCTCCCTTTTCTAAAGCAGCCTCTGACGTCAAGGAACACACCACTAAAAATATGACTAAGACTTCAACTAGACATCATCTTCGGGAGAAAGCGATCTCTTCTCGACAGAAGCTCTTGAAGCTGCGATGACAGTAAGCTCTCGATGGCGACGAAAGGGACACCTCCCTGTCAAAGATGCTATCCAGACACCTATCAATCATCTTTCGGGACTTGTCAGGATCCTCCTCATCGACTCGTTCGTAAAAAAAAAAAAACAGTGAGACCCAACACATGGCCCCGAGAGTATCCTTCTCTTCAAACTGCCGTCAAAAGTGTTATCTATTATAATTATTGACGATTGTCTCTTCACCCTCTCTGCAATAGGCAGCAAGTTTTAATTTATAGCAAGATGTTTGTCTATAATGTAAAGAGACTGGTTCAAAAAAGCATATTTACAATTTATGGAAAATCTATTATTTGTCCTCTTTAATGTATTTTTCATTTGGCACATTTACTACGAAAAAGTGTAGGTTCAACTGAGAGATAAATGTAGAAAAAATGTGTAGTATTCTGTCAAAATGTCTTCATTCTGCATCAAGGTAATGCTCCTTCACCCACAGTGTTCCCCTTGAAGCAGTTTTTGATTTAAAACGGATTGCAAAATGGGAAGTCCTCCATGTTCTCCTGATTTAGCACCTTGTGACTTTCCCTTTTCTCAAAAATAAAATCTATAACACGCTTTTGGCCTGATGAAAGATGAGTGAGTGCCAATGGGGAATACACTAAAGGATGCAAACAACAGATTTGCCATGAATTGTAAATAAATATCCTTTTTCGAGTGAGTCCCATTACTTTATAGACAGACTTCATATAATTATTGACGATTGTCTGTTCATTCAATACTTTTGAAGGGAGACGTGATAGATTTCTGCAAAGAAGAGTATTTTTCTATAATGATTATTCCAAATAAGTTTTATGCGGTGTCTGTATTCGCACAACTTGGTAGCGAAATGTGAGAAATGCCAGAATTAGCAGTAATACAAAGTTATTTATTTTAGGATCATTTATTTTTGACATGTCTGAAAGAAAAGTAAGTAGATGTAGAAAAAACATGTATCGTGAAAGCGAATGAGTATTTTTTTTTTTTTTTTTTTTTTTTTTTTTTTGAGAATGTGTGTCTTTCATTTAGTAACAAAACAAAAAGCGACTTCGGTAGAAGATTAGTCATGGTCGCGAACTCATACCCGGCGTTCTTTCCGTTGAGTCGTGGGTTCGATCTTGATATTACTTAAGACGTGCCTTGTAGGGGGGCTGATGTACACTGAGTCGCAAAAGTAAGTATGTGCAATAATCGTGTTGGTACTTTTCAAAGAATAAGAGATATATAATCTTATTACATTCAAAACTTAAATGTATTTAAAAAAACAGCTAACTTAAATTTAATTTTAACATGAAACATATCACAAAAATACAACCATGTAATTTGCAAAAATAACTTAACTTAAAATTAACATATAATTCATGTCACAAAAATAAGTATGCACGCAAAACAGGGAAAGAGAAAAACGATAATTTTTACGAGTTTCTTTTGCAAAAATTAATAATTAATAATTAGTAGGGTAGCCTTTGGCTTTTAACGCTTATTTTAATCTTGATGACGCTACGTTCTCTAAATTTTGGGTCCAGAAGATGGTATTTTGTTCTACTCCTTCAAAAGTACTCGTCTGAGATCATTCTTATTTTTTATTTCTTGTTTCCTAATTTGTCAATCAAGGTAATCCCACAAGTAATCAATGGTGCTAATATCGGGAGATTGAGGAGGTTTTTGAGCTGTTTTTGAAAATTGCAGAGCAGCCATTCTTGTACAACTCGAGCTGTATGTTTTTGGATCATTATCTTGCTGAAATATAAGCGATTTCTGAAGTCCTAATTTTGCAGCGCTGTGATGTTGATTATCTATTAAATTGTTCAGATAACTGAATTGATTTCTTATTCCTTCAATTATTACAAAATTACCTTCACCAGCCACTGACATGCAACCCCAAACCATAATTGAACCACCACCGAGTGAAACAGTTTCTCTCCTGTTCTTTGGTTTGAGCTTTGCATTTGCTTTTCTCCACACTTTTTGGTGCCTATCTGATCCATAGATGTTGAATTTACTCTCACCTGAAAAAATTACAGAACTCCAGAAAATTTAGTCCTGTTTTACATTTTCTTTTTGCTATTAACTTTGCTTACGAATGGTTTTCTTCGCATGTTCCAACTATGGTATCCTGCCTTTCGTAGCACATGGCGAATTGTCTCAGGATTGCCACGTTTACCTAAATGGTTTTCTGCATTAGATTTTAATTTTGGAGTACTAATATTTGGATTTTTCTTAATTTTTTAAGTAATATACCAACTTTCTATATCAGTGAATATGTGTGGTTGACCAGTTCTAACCTTGTTTCTAGTACTGCCCTCAGTTCGAAATTTTTCAGTAACTTTTTGCACTGTAGCATGACTTTTCCTGGTGATCTTAGAGACTTCCCGTTGAGACTTGATCTCCTTGTGGAGTTTTATAATTAAATCTTTTAGATCTTGTGATAGGTCCTTTCCCCGCGGAGGCATTAGCAAATTATATAATTATTTAGCATCTAACATAGAAAATTGCAGAAATATCATCAGAATTATCCGTAACATACAACATAATCATAAAGAAGTGTATCTAGACTTTTAAAAGACTTACAACTTTTAAATTTTCTGATTGCATACATACTTTTGTGATGTAAGTTTTTACTGGTAGATAAGAAAATGATATTTAAAATTATAAAATAAATTAAAGCAAAATTCATTTTCCATTTTCATGAAGTGAAATTTCCAATCAATAAGGTATATTTTCAAAGGATATATATACCTTGTATTTCTTCTAAAAATTTGGACTTTTTGACAGAAGACATGAGGTGTATACTTATTTTTGTGACTCAATGTATGTTAAATCTGTCGAGGCTTCGCAAGTCCTCTCGGGACATAGACTGGAATTTTGGAGAGAATGTGCCAGATTCTAGCATCATCATCGTCATTGGACCGAAGATGAAAATAACGAGGTCCGTCGCCCGGAGTCCTCGTGATGCTTCTGAGGGCGATGTTAACCAACAATCAACCAAATTTATCTCAACAATGTAGTCATCTAGGCATGATAGTTTCAAGAAAAATGTTCCACATTATGATGAGTGGGAATTGTCCAAAATGCTTCGAAATCTAAAATACAATTATTTTTTTCCCTTCGTCTTTCAGAGTTAACTATACTTAATTTCCTGTAAGAAATGCTTTATTTTGGTTCTTTTAGTATTTCTATTATAAGGTAAATCTTTTTTCTTTCTTAACAATACCTCATACCCTTTCGAAACCACTCGCCAGTTTTTTGGGATCGTCCAGAAAAAAGTAACATTCGTTACCTAAATATAATTGGGAGCAGGAACTCAAATGATCAAAACTAGGCTCAGATTATAGAAACTTTCAAGCATAAACACAAGAGTAAATTAGTTTTGAGTATGAAAAGCAACATGGTACCGAAAACAGAAGAACTTGACTATTCAGTCTTCACTTGGAGGACAAAAGCAAAAACACTCTAATGGAATAAGTTATGACTTGGAGATCCAGGCCTCTACCAATCTACTTTTTTTACTTCTTAAACATGTAGGAAACGATTTTGATTGTCACTTATTAAAATTTTCATGCATTAAAAATTTGAAAATTTAAAATTGCTGGGAATTAAAATTCATCTGAATAATACAAATGCTTTTTTCCATTTAGATGAGAGGGAAAAGCTGTAGAAACTGTTTGCATTTCTTTTTGTCCTGGATCCTCGAATAGAAGACATATTAGCATATATATTTTTGTAATTTCAGCTATATATATATATATATATATTCCGAAACATAATACAATTACATCACATAGAGATAGTGTAATATTATTAAAAAATCATAAATTTTAAATTCATAATAAAGTAATAGGTAATATACGAAAACTTGATTCAAAAATTGTTTTTGTGTTATATTGGTGTAAATTAGGACTCTAGTTAAAGCAATGTTCGCTATAAAAAGAACAGATTTTTTTTTCTACATAAGTTCCACTAAATAATATATTCTGAATGCAAGCAGAAAAAAAATTTCAATAAAATTTATATACTTTTCATAATTTCCATGTGAACCTTGTAATATCATTAAAATAAAAAAGACATTAATAGTATCTGTTTTCTGTTTTAAATTACTAGTTTTTCTTAAATTTTAATTATATTATGTTTTTACTTTTATCATTAGAGTTAAATTTTTTTTTTTTCGTTTTTTTAATGTGAGAAGAAAAGAATTACTAAATTAGGATGCAGTACGTCGTTTGGTATTTTTTCCTACGAAATATTGTTTCAAGAGACATAAAATTTCGCTGAACGATGACTCAATATTCGTATTCTTTTTCTTTTTTTTTTTTTTTTTTAATCACATCTCTGATGTATCAGGAAACATTCTCCATACTTCAGCATATTAGCAGCCTTGATAAAATGGAAATGACAATGAATACGACCTTGGAAAATCACTTCGATTTATAAGATTAATTTAGTGACTGCACATGTGTATAAATGTACTTCAATGTACTTACCTCGTTCTATAAATTATGGGAATGAATCAAAAAAAAATTTAAAATATTTCTTGTTTTTTTTTTTGTAAAACATCTATAGCTCACTTATATAGAAAATATTTGTAAATATGGAAAATATACTGGGTTATTATATTCAAAATGATTCATCCGATTTCAAAATTCCAAATTTTAAGAATTGAACGACATATAATGATAAGTAATACGTGAATACGAAAGAAAAATATGGAAGTCTTACATTGTAAGCAATAAATGGCGTTCTTGCGTTCTTCGTGAAGCTATTGCACGAAAGCTTATTTAGAGGCTTTCACTGAACTACCTCCCAGCTGGATCAGTCGCTGTGGACCAGTTGACTTGATGTTACACAGCTGACCATTTAAGTCACCTGATATGGCCCCATGCGATTTCTGCCTTTGAGGGTTTGTAAAAGATAAAGTGTATGCGCCATCGTTACCCACAAACTTATGTGAACTTAGACAACGGATTTCTGTAGATATATTAACAATTACCACCGACACTTAACAACGTGTTTTGTTGGAATTTACATATCGAATTGATATTATACGTGTAACTAAAGGAAGTTATATCGAACACTTGCAAAAAAAAAAAAAAAAAAAAAAACTTATATATTTTTCCTTTACATTCATGTATTATTTATCATTCTGTACCACTTATTTAGGAAAATATGAATTTTGAAATCGGATGAATTATTTTGAATAATCCTGTATAAGATAAATACTCTAGGATCCTAAAATAAAGTTTAATGAAAAAATTAACATTCGTAATAAAATTCAGTTTCGGAGAGTTAAGAGAAATTGACTTTGATAATTAAGACTCGTTATAAACTCTATTTAATAAATAAATTACACTGCAATAAGAAATTGAAAAAAGGGACATAATAATTTAAATAAAATGAAATGGATTTTTTTTTCTCTAAAACTTTTTTCAAGCATACTATTCTAAATAAGACTCCAATTTTTACTAGCCATTTTGAATTCTGGATTGCAGTTTTAATCCTGAAGAATTAATAATCATCTTAAATATTACTATTATATATTTGGAATGCTATAAAGATGCAGTCGAAAAACATTAAAAATTAAGATATGAAAAAAATCTACAGATGAGTTATTAGAATAGTTATAGAAGTACTTTTGAGAATGGAAGGACAAAAACAAATAATTTGAAACTTTCCTTGTTTTATTTTTTCGAATACATTTTGTTGTATTCTTAATAAATGTTTTAAGGCGCTCACTCTTCACTATTGGGATCTGATGCATTGAAACTCGCCAAATAATCACTCTGTTAAACTACTTTTGTTCTAAGAATAATATCAAAAATAAATGTTTGTATTACGTTAAGTGAAACGGTAACTAATACGCGTCCGAAACCAAATCTTGAAAATTCTAATCTTAATAAAACAATACTTATACACTGGGTCTGAATCAAATATCATCCATCCGAAAATCACTTAGCTTTCTTGCACTAATATCGTCCTGCTAACCTTAATTTTCTCTCAGCACTTTAACACATCCAGTCTTTAAGACGTCCAATTTTTGGTGACAAACATTGTTCACGGAAGATCATCGCCAAAGAACAGTCAACACGGAACAGACAGCTAATCTGGAAAATATAATTAAAGTAATTAAATATACGAATGTAGTGTCTACAGTACTTTGAAATTAAGTGGTTTTCAGTTGATATAAATCAATGATTTGGAGCAACTTCCTGAAGAGAACATCTGACTGTAGTAGTTGTCGATTTGCAGTCGATAATCTGGAAAGAAATCGCATGGAGAATGAAGAAGGCAGGTTCCATGAACAGGAAATTTGGAGCACTTGGTAACCCACTACCAAACACTTTTAGCACTCTGAAATATTTAGCGATGGCTTTATTAACATTTTTACCTTCCACATACTTTTGTGAAACTTTATTCTCTTGGAGTTAAATAACATTAAAACCAATAAAAGAAACCGATTGACGGAATGATGTTTGTGGCACTCGCTTGCCCTTCAAGTGTACGAAATACTAACCTTCAACTGAAGATTTAGCGAATGAAATTCAGTAAGAGAAATGTCACAAATTTAAAGTTATTTGTTTTTGCCTTTTTGATAACAAATATATTAAAAATATAACTTTTTTTCATTATGCTAAAAATTATACAAACGTATGGATATTTCTAGATGTCACACGGCATTTGGGTTAAGTTATGGTTTTTTACGAATTTTTACGCACCAAGTTCAAAAAGCACACCATTACTGGTCTATGCCAATGCGAGAAGGTATCCACTGATTTTGAACGTCGTGTTGTAGAGAATGGTATTTCAGCTGCCCCACCCCCTCAAATATCTTTCAATAAATATTTACAATTGTCTACATTTAAGAAATAAAGTACTTGGGATTAACTTGGAATACACAAAGTCAAGATGGCCGATTGACTCTTAATAGAATTTACACTGATTATTAAACTTGCGAGGCGATGATCCTGTATGCTCGCCTACAAAAATAAAAGATTTCATATCGTTTCTCAGCTGTCCTTGTAGCGGCCAGAATCTTTGTCTTTGCGTATGATATTTATTTTACGAAAATGTAAATTGATTGACTCATAGAACTGGAGAGTGAGATTGTTGTGTTGGGTTGTGTCTCTCCCCATTGTAAAGAGAAACACATTTTATTGAATCTTAGAAAAAATCCATAGTTTCGGATGCGCTGGAAAATATTGTACAAAACTTTTCTGTACGCTTATCGCACATATATTGCAAGTGTGTTTTCCTAATGAGTTATTTCAATCCGATGCTCCATTAAAATATTGAGAGGATTGCGAGCATGAGTATATATATTAAAAAGCTTGACTCAGGGAGGTGATTAGAATGGGTTAAAATTTATATACTAATTTTTATTTAACATTGAGTATATCAGAGATTAATTTTTCTTTGATTCAGATGTCTAGAAGTTCTTTGCACTCTTTGATATCGAGGCAAATAGATTTAGGAACCTTTAAACTCAGAAAGTACTGCAGTAGCATCCTCATACACATATGCAAAATATGTGCTTCATACACATATGCAAAGAAGTAAAGCGCGGTTTGAGAATATTGGTGTCATCTATGTGGAACACACAAAGAGATCCCTAACAAGGAGCCAGTTAAATATTTTGTGAAGAGTCTGATTTTTTAAACTGTCTACTTTTTGATTAAGACATTGGAGTTTGAATAAGCGGGGAGGAATGCTTAAGTTTATATGGGTAGTTCAAAAAATTCTCATGTTAGGAAATAGGCAGCTCATTGTAAATGTGATCCCCTCATTATGTCAAGTGATCGTTTGTCCTTTATCTAAAAAATCCATGAGTAGGAGGACCTTCGCATCCCAAAAACTCCTCGCCATAGTTTTGCCCGCTGTTTCGCCTTTATTGGAGCAGATTCATTAGAAGCAGCCCGTTGTTCTGATTGTTCCTTGGTTTCCGGTGCATAATGGTGGCCGCTGTTGCCTAAGAGGTCATGGTCTTGGACGCGTGGCCGGCGTTTTCCCTTAGAAAATCTAAGCGATGGCGCTCGTAACATTGAAAACGATTTCTTTTTAGTAAGCATTATGATTCACTAGATAGCTATCTTAGTTATTTATGGTTTCATTTTTATTATTGACTGAAACAAGAAATTTGTATTAATTTAGAAAAATGGGGGGAGAAGTGAGTTTCGAGTGGTGATTAAACATGTATATTTATATGGCTTAACACCGAGAGAGATCAAAGTTGAGTTGGATAAAGTTCGTGGCATATATACTCCTATGTTTGCAACTGTTTAGGATCGGGTAAATGAGTTTAAAAGGACCAAAAAGAGGAGCGTTATTCTCCTCGTCCAGGGGACGGGACTACTCCCGGAATGTTGACGAAATTCACGACATGGTTCTGAGTGATGGACGATTCAAAGTGTGAGAAAAAATTAAGGCCACTGACATATCGCAAGGTACGTTTTCAATTTTGCACGAAGAATTGGGTGTAAAAAAAACTTTGGCAAGATGGGTACCGCGTTTGCTGTTAGTGGAAAATAATGCAATCGGGTGGTCGACTCTGAGGCTATTTTGGCTCTGGATGAGTTTCTGCATCAATAATAACTGTAGACGAAACGTGGATGCCTTACAATACTGCAGAGACAAAGTAATAGATAAAGTAGCGGGTTTTGAAGGCGAATGGGCACCGAAGAAAGCAAAGACAGTGAAATTGTCCGGTAAGTTGATAGCCACGGTGTTTTGGAATGCAAGCGGAATCACCTGCACCAATTACTTGGAAAAAAGAAAAACAATAACTGAAAAGTATTATGAGTCGTTATTGCACCGATTGAGTAAAGAAATTAAGAAAAAGCGTCCTCATTTGAAAAAAAAAGATCCTCTTCCATCAAGGCAATGCACATGTGGGCAATTTCGATGGCCAAAATCATGAAATTAAAGTTCTAAATATAACATCCACCGTATTCGACCCCCAGTAACTTTTTCTTATTTTCAAACTTAAAAAAATAGCTCGATAGACAACGGTTCACGTCGAACAAAAAGGTCATCGCCCAAACAGATGCATAATTCGAGGATTTTCTGAAATCTTACTCTTTAGATGTCTTAAGAAAGTTGGAAAAACGCTTGAAAAAGTGTATAGAGTTAAAAGAAGAGATTATGTTGAAAAAAATATCTAAAATAATTTGTTTTTCTACCTTTCTCCCTCTAAGGACATACTGAATGACCCTCGTATCTGAAACAGATTTGAAAAATCCGATTAAAAGTTTTAATGTAAAACCTGAAATCTTGAATTATAAATTTTTAATTTTCACAAGCACGAGAATTCTTCACCATTGTCATTAGCCGTTGCATCACCGAATTTAAATATTTCTCTTTTGATTTATTTTTTCATTAGTTATCATGTGTTAGTACGGTTTCTCTTTTTTACGCACATACGCACGGAATAGAATTATGAATATTCAATTTTATGAATGAGAGAAAGAAGTATGCATTGTAGGAAGCTGTTCTGTCCATTACTTTCACTGTTCACAATCATTTCTACATTAAAGAAGTTCTGTACCTTTATCTTTCATTGTTCGCAAACATTTCTACATTAAAGAAGTTTAACAAGATTTCCCTATTAAAATATTAATATGCGTTTGTGAAGAATGTTGAGTAATAAAAAGTCTAATGCTCTGAGTAAAAAAAAAATGAAATTTCTAATTTTAAATATTTTACCCTGTTTCTTTAAATTCGTTCCCCCTCCCCTCATTTTTCGCTTGTTAGTATGCGTGCGTATTTTTAAGTTTAAGAAAAACTCATAAATTTGTTTTCAAATACTAAGATGTTTCAATAAATACCCTTTTAAAGAATAGAAAATGGAGTATTAGGATTAAGAAATGGGAATAGTATAACTCACTGGGAAGTTATATAACGATATATAGTTAGTTATGTAGTTATATAGCAAAGTCAACATTTTTTTTTTTCAAATAAGTCCTTCGCATCCCAAAACAATCGTCACCATCCATTTCGGGTTGCCTTCTTTGGAACAGATTCACCGGAAGTAGCCCATTGTTTATACAGCCCGGAGTATGTTGATGAATCCAGGTCTTATCGACGGCGATAACTCGATGCATGAAATATTCATATTCTTATTTGGCAGTAATGTCAAATTAAAATTAACCAATGAATCAAATTTGTTTGGACACCGTTTTACAGGTGATACCACATGATATTACTACCAACTTGCCTTAGCAAAGCCACTTGTCTTCAAACACATGTATTTTTGAACCATCCTCGTAAGAGGACTTCAAAAAAAAAATTGTGCTTTTATCCCTTATTTTATTACTCGTCGTATGAAAACAAAAAGTGATTTCAATTTTAAGTACTTAAAAAAAGAAATCTTTAAAATCTAAGAAAATAGCTATAAAATGTGTTTCTCAAAGTACAAAAATTTCAAAAATGATTTAGTCAGTCTTTTTTGGAATAATCTGACTGGGCATAAATTGAACAACGACCGCGATGCAATCGTGGAAGAATAACGTTGTTGGCATGCGAAATTCAAAATGGCGACGCTTGAATCAAAATTAAATTTTCGGCGACTGTATCGCACGCACTGATTACATAGATTCGAATTTTTGCTCTCTGATTTTTCCCGATGACGCCACATCATACCATTGTCACGTTTGTACGTTATCGAGCAACAATCTTTTTTTTTTTTTTTTTTTTTTTTTGGAAAAATTTAAAAATTCTTCAAAATATACAAACAGATGTGTCATCGAAATTCCGGAGACAAAACACTTTTTTTTTTCGTAGTTTCAGTTGTATCTTGTGTTTGGCACAATATTTGCGTGTATTGCAATAAATTTTATACACAATAATGAGTAGCCTTTTTGTTCCTTGAATGCGTTATTTATATTAAGTTATTTTCTAATAATACGGTGTTTTCGGTAATTCACGGGTGCTCTGATCCGATATCTGTCCGATTACTAAAATAAAGAACCGTGTAAGCAGGTTACCTCTATTATTAACGTATTTTTAAATGGATCCCGAAACCTGTTTTAAGAATGATTTCGTTGTAGACAGACAAAGATGTTTCAGTGTACATTTAATAATTGTGATTCAAATAAAATTAAAATAGTAACATTAAGATTCCCGCGTCTATTGGCCATTTTAAATTCATGAATGTTTTGTTAATCCTGCGGTATTCCTATTTTTTTTTTTCTTGTCAAATCTATTCGAATGCAATAAAGTGCATCTTAGGTAGATTATCATCTAAGGTAGGTGTCTGTGGAGTCATACTTTTTTTACCTGTCTTGGAAAATATTTTATGTTTATTTCAATGACAAGCTTAAAACTTTCATATCTTTTAGAAATACTTGTCAAAATCGGATTGGAAAATGTTATTAAAAATAAACCTGGTAAACGTTTTGCTGTTCATTGTATAAGTACAATATAATCTACGTTTGAGAAGAAAAGTAACATTATATATATATATATATATATATATATATATATATATATATATATATGCTGGAGAATTTAAAGCCGCTGACATGCCTTAAATATGGCATAGTAGCTTTAAACGCGTGCATTCTAGTACCAGTTGGGTAGGACAAAATGTATGTTCAAGACTTAGTTCAAAACTCGAAATCTCTGGTAAGTCTTTGCTTAGGGTAAGAATTGCTACCAATGTCGCTTGTACTCATCATTTTTTTTTTTAAGTTTAGTTGGGCAAATCCATAAAATTCATTAAATTCCATAAAATTATTTATACTTTGTTTAACCTTAACATGGCAGTACAAAAAAAACTACAATGGACCATTTACAGTCATTGTCATAGAAACTCGGGTTTCACTAGAACCAGTTGGTTCTAGTGAACCCCGTGTGTTTAACGTGTGTGCAAACAAAATTTGCCAAATTTAATCAGGAAAGAAAAATGATTGAGAAAAATTTATGTGTTTTATTATAATTACGTAAATTTAACTCTATTAGCTCATTTATTACACACGATGATAAGACAAAATTTTTTATCATGTTTATATATCTTCATCCAATCCATTGTCTTGTTCACATGCCTCAATATCTAGGTCGTATTCTTCCAGGAGAATTTTAAAAAATTAAGTCTTCTTTTCTTTTTTCAAATGAAAATCTGTTTTATTAGAAACAGCAGTTAATTGAGAAACCTTTTCAACGATTTCATTGACAAATTCTCGTAGGTTTTCGTTTCGAAGTCGAGAATAAATATTCAGGATGTTTCTTCGGGCTCCACTTCGGATTGATTTCCCGCGCTTTCACGTTGGATTCATGTTTCATGTTTCATGCGCGATATGAGAATTGCAGGTATGAACGATAGCAAAGACTTAAATGAATTGGCGGGGAAGCGTAGAAAGATCGCAAAAAATTAACATGTGATTAATTTGAAATAAATCCTTAAAATTATAATTTCATTGTTACATTTTTTTTTTACTTTTTTTTACATTTGTTTTAATTAAAATTATTACATTTTTTTTTCTTACAAATTTCTATGTATTTTCTTTATTTTAAATTCCAAAACAAGGTAGAACTATTTTTCAAGCGGATTAGTACTTTTCTGCCATTCTCAATGCTGACAAGTTAAAGTTGTTGGGACAGTTTAATTCACATTCCTGCCGCGTAGGAATATACATAATTGTATATATATGCATTTCTGAGTGTTGTATGTATAAATGCATGTAATTTCTGTAAGATTCTGTGTAGCAATATCCGAAATAAATAATATGTTTCATTTTGTAATCTGTTTCATTATCATCCGAAATAATTATTAAGTTAGAATAGAATAGCATATTGTGCAGTAAATGTGTGTTTATTGTAATAGTAACAAATTAACAAAATTTCGTTAATTTTTGCATATTGTGATGCAGTAAATAATCATTTTAACGGTACTGTCCATGACATAGTTGCATATTGTATTTATTGCTCCTCTGTATTTCAGTGATTTCTTTTTTTTTTTTTTTTTTCTTTTCAAATAATTTAAATTTAAGTGCCTCTCACACTTGTATCGTAACTAAGTTATTGATTGGAGAGTAATATTGGGACAGAGATTAATTCAGCTTTCTGCCACTAGATGCTATTTAAGCTAAATTGTTGTATTAAATTTATAATTGTTGCACAAAAAAATTTATTAGCTTATTAATGAGAATATTAAATATGTCACGTGAAAAAAAATAATTGGGGATTTAAGATTTATTTCAGTTAAGTTTGTTAACAGAACTGATGTTTTAACTGTAAACTAAACTAAAAATAGTATTCGAATTTCGGAGTCAGGTATGGGATACATGATGGCGAAATGTGATCGAATAAATTTTATATATGATGCAAATGTGTAGAATTAATTATGAAATTATTAAATAAGATAATAAGGTGAAACGGAGAATAGATGCGGTTTTGGAAGATTTCCACTTGATCATTTATTTGCGTAGTAAAGAACTTATGAAGGCAGAAGAATTCATCAAATGAGACAGAATTTGTAACGAAGGGTTAAACACGAGGCATTGTTCTCATTCGTCGGCGCGGACTCCAGAAACATTTCATTGATGACGTCGCCTATGACTTAGGAATGATCTGTCTGTCAGCGGTATAATGAGAGACTGTTTATCAACAATTGGGTGGCAACAGGTCCCCCGCAGGCGACATTCCTGGCTGGCAAGTGGCCTCCGATTGTCGCAGGGAAGACTATTTCTGGGAAGATCCCCTCCCCAGGTAATAAAGGCAGCCCAAAATAGGTTCACCCTTTCGACCCTCCACCGCTGTCATCATCATTCATCATTTCGACCTCCTCTCCCCGCACTTCCCTTTCGTTCCTGAAATAAGAAAGTTGACCGTTGCGTAGGTTCTAAAATAGAAAAGGCCCGCAGTTGAGTAACTTTCTAGGGATCCGGGATAAATGGCCTTGAAATAAAATTCGAGCAAAAATATATTTAAAAATGATACCGAAATTATGTATATGATACATGAAACAAAAAAATAATGGGCACAGAACGATTTTATTAGCGAATTTTTTGTTTAATCTGTGAAAACGCCGTTAAAAGTATTATACTGCACTTATTTATCTCAATTGACACTATATCGACAACTTTTCACTTGTAGAAAAAAATATTGTATATTTCTTAAGATATTCAAAAAATGTTACAGTACATAATCAGTATGACAAGGCTTGATTTTTGTTTCATTAACGTCATATTTAGAAGTAACGTGAAAGCTACTGGCGATGGATCCCGTCATTTGGAACCTCGGTCAAGTTACGAGGACGATATCTGAGCTAATACCTCTCCCTCACCTCTTTATATCCATTCCATTATAGTGACCACGATAGCTTAGTGATCATGGTCTCGGATTCGTGACTGGCGGTTTTCGTCGGCCTTGGTGCAACTAAAGACCCACCGTGTAACCGGGGCTAATGCACATTAAATCTGTCGAGGTTCAAAGTCCTCCCATTGGCGTGGTGTGGAAGTTAGAAGGGGGTGCCAGCTCAGATGTCGTCCTCGTCACTTAACCGAGTTTCAAAATTATGAGGTACGTCGTCAATAGCCCTCGTGTTGCAATTATGTGACGTTAATAAATCCAACCAAACCACACCATTCCATAGTCCCGACAGATTAAATATGCCTCAGCCCCATCACACAAAGGTTCTTTAGTGTTATTAGCACTCGAACCAGCGGCTCGATTGTAAAAACGCCAACCAAGGGATCCCAACTGTCACCACTCGGCTACAGAGGCCTTAATAAGACTTGATATGCATTTCTTGTAGTATATACGGCTCTTAGATTCTCTGATAATTTAATTATAATTTATTTTGCGTCCAACACAATCGGAAAATGACTGGCATTGTATGAAGAAATTTGAATATCGCCAATGATAAAACTGAAAACAGTATTCGGCAAAAAAAAAAAAAAAAAAAAAAGAAGACAGAAACGATTAATACTTTCGACACTTCTGCTTCTAGAGTGTAGAGCTTCTAACATCAACTAACATGCAAGCGATTATGGTAAGCGTTATTTTAAAATTTATTATAAGTAATGAAAATCAACTGTATGTGTGTTACAAAGGCATTAATAACGTTTATATGATATTCGAGACAAATCAGGGCCTGAAAAATGCCTGAACAAATAAATGCCTGAGGCCGGTGCACTTAAAGGACCATCTCGGATCATTTTTCTTTTCGATTTTGGTATGACTAAAATGATCTAAAGAAAAATGATCATTTTTCTTTAGAACAGCTGGATATCAGTGAATGGACCTCGTCCTTTTGAACCACGTAGTTGGTTGTGAGTTGGGTTTATTGAAGCAAAGGCTGCATATTTGGGCATACTCTGCACCAAACACTCGGCTAAAGACGAAAAAGCCGTCATGATTTTGGACTATAAGGAATTTTTGAAAAGGCAATTTATAGTAAAATTTTAGCAAACTCGAAGATATTTACATGGCCGAATCGATTCATATTGTAACTTAAGAAATACAGGTTCAGTTGTTTTATTGTTAGGCGATATTTTTCATATTTCTGTAATCATGCTGCCACTTCTCTATTCACACTGAAAAAAAGAATAAAATAGTTTCTTTTATTTCTTTTATTAAGAAAAGTATTGCAGAACGGGTTAAATTTCATACTTATCGAATAAATGTGATTTTTTTTCTGAGATAAAACGAGTATTTCATCACATTAGAGTTGCTGGAATCCTCTGTTAATGATGATCGGTACTGCGCTATTCGTTTTCGGAAATGTCCTTTCACACGAGTAAGGACCCCCAAATACAGATAGAAATATCCAAGAATATGACTTTAATTGTCTGTATTTATCTTCCAAAATATATTTAAAGGATTGGGCTGGATCAAACATTTTTTCGCATCATTTTGCAAATAAGTCATTTCCAATGCATCGGATGGAAGGTCCTCAGTTGTGTAGAGCCAAATAAAATATTTGCATCAAGATTCGAAAAACGTCGTTGTAAAGAAATCATTACTTTCAGAGCGTAGTTTAGTTATTTTTCATGTACAAACAATATTAATCCACCGGCCAGATTAAAAATAGAAGACGAATAGAAATTGCCCGTAGTTTCACGAGAAGTTTAATTTAGTTTTTATTAACGTCGCACTAGAAGCAACACGAGGACTATTGACGACGGACCTCATAATTTTGAACCACAGTCAAGTGACGAGGACGACACCTGAGCTTGCACCCCCCCCCCCTTTCCTAACATCCACACCACGCGAACGAGAGGACTTTGGGCCCCGACAGATTTAACGTGCATAAGCCCCTGCTACACGGCGGGTCTTTGGCGGCCAAGGATCGAACCCACGACTGAACGAAAACCGCCGGTTGCGAGTCCACGACCTTGACCACTAGGCTACCGCGGCCCTAGCTTCACGAGAAAGGAGGGGAGAAATGGAATGGCAATGTGAATCCTCAAAACTTGGGTAATATTGCTATGACATCCCAAGAACGCTTCACTCGTATTTACCATTTATAGCAAACTCCATGGGAGAAAGGAAATATCAATCGCCCATCCCCTTTAATCTATGGAATGTAAGCCCTTGAAGGGTTTTAGCAGTGATCGAACATTACTCTCCTAACATATGTGGCTAACCGCATGAGCACTTTTTTCGGCTCAATTTGACCATGTATTAGCTTCCTTTGTTCAACACTACCGTTTTTAATGAAATCAAGACTCAGGTTGGACATCAATTACCACGAAGCTCACAACTATGACATCTCTGCTGAAAGGGTCGCTCCAAGATTTTAATTGCGGCGGCCCTCTGCTGCAAGTTGTAACTAACAAAGACAGAAGTGTAGCGACCTCACTAAACAAGTTTGTTAGAAGTCCCCCTACATCCGGACAAGATCTTCATTAAAGGCAGTTGGCCAGTGTAAAAGGCCAAGCGATATTTCTGTTTCCCATAAATTTTAAGGTCAAGTCTTGACCTTGTAGAAATCTGATCTCCTGAGAACCAAAAGCACTCTTGCACCAGACGCTACAGTTTGAAAGTGTCCTCCTCTTCCCCGGTTGGAGAGATCAGTGACCAATAGCTGAAATAATAATTTCAGCTATCCAACCAAAACATTTCATCCAGTGATTTTGAAAAAAGCGTCGCCAGTTTCATTCCACACAAAAATTTCGCAGAGTAGGACATCAGAGATCTCCTAAGCATTTGACTTTTACGTCGTTTTTGCTGACATCATAACTACTTATGCTAGAGTGCAACTAGTATTTAAAAATGCCATGTATGCATAGCAAATGAAATTACAGCAAGCACTTTATCTAATTGTAAATATCTATAATATTTAAATTTATTGCAATAAATTAGTATAAATATCACCCTCTGAGTGTCCTGCCAGTTAACGGAACCTGAACCCATTTAATCCAGGATAAAAGTGCCTAATTACTGCCTCAGCGAGAATTTCTTTCTGACTCGGTTGTCAAAGGCTCTGCTAGTCCGGGGTCGTGTTCGGACCCGAAATTGAATAGATAAAATCTGCCTACGACACTCAATATCAACAAAGCGTCCTACAAAAAAAGTGATAGAGCTAGTTCCAAATAATTAAGAAACTTATTAAGCAAATTTCTTACACCCCACTCCTAGAGTTGAAGACTCTCAGTAGTTTGAAAAAAAAATTGCAGTGTTTGTATAGTAAATGTATGAACAATTTTAGGTCGATGTTTATACAGAAACAACTGCTCATTAGCTCATTACAATCTTATCGAACTGAGTTGTGTAGACAGCTGACTTGTGTTATAACGCGAGGACTCTCCCCAAAGGCAGAAGAAAAAAGAAACAATGGCTGGCTCCGAGTGAGAAGTTTATTTCGTTTTGAGAACCTTCTCCGTCACTCTATTTATAAAATGGCTTCATCGCGATCTTTCTCTGACTCACATTCGAGTTAAATGACAGTCATTGCTCCGCTCTCATACAAATGATAAAACCTTCTTATCTTCAGACACAAGTTCCTTTGATTGATAAAATCTTTTAACGACTGTGCCGATATTTTTATTAAGTTATTTTAGAAAACATTATCGATTTGGACTATTAATGAAGGAATAAGGTCACGCTTCTTTCGACTGATTCGTTTAATATGATTTTGTTTTATCGATTCTTCTTTTATCAAGCGGAGGAGATAGTCCGGGTACCATCCTCATCACTTGACAAAAGTTAAAAGTAACAAATTCCACCGCCAATATCCCTGATGTTGCTTCTAAGTGCGACATTAATAAATAAACAATCAATACAGGCTATAGGCGACAGTCACCGAGTGGTCACGAATTCATGATCACATTGTTTGGACCATGCCCACCGTATAGAAAGACATATTAAACCATGCCTTCTCGCAGGCGTGGTGAGGAAATTAGTAGATTAGGGTGCCAGTTTAGGTGTACTTATCAATTAAAAATATTTTTTAATGAAGAGATGCGTCGCCAATAGCCCTCGCCAATGGTTTCACCGTGTGTGTCTTCCACGGGGTGTCCTAAACAGGGTTTACGTATTTAAATTGAATTCTTTTAATTCAATTTTTCAGACCGAGCTTTCGGCAATCGGATTTCTCTTATAATTTATGGTGGGTCGTCTCTTATAATTTCAAAGTTACTATTTACAAAGTTACTAAATCAGCAGTAGCAATATTCATGATAAACTGTCATGAATATTGCTACTGCTAATTTAATTCTTGTATTAAATACAAGAATTAAATCAGCTTTTATTGATGTCATTAAAGAAAAATATGTTAGCAACTTATTCTGATTTTTACAACTTATACTGGGTCGGGCCCACGAAGGAGATCATTACAATGAAACTGTAAATTCATTTGCAAAACTCATTGTGACTGATGGTGAGGGAATCAATATCTCTGCCCCTCGGTTTCATATAATTAAGATTTTAAGAAAATCAGTTTCTGTAACTAGAAGTTCTGATGATCAATTAGTTATACCGGTATTCGAGTCCAATCCTGTATTCCAAGACCAAATTTAATTCGAGCGTTTTTTTGTTTTGTTTTTTTCATTTTAATTCATGTTTTATTACCAGCTTCTTGACCGGTCATAGTCCCTTCGTTTCTTATTTAAATCAGCCATGGTAGCCTAGTGGTTATGGTCACTGACTCGCGGCCCACCCATCGTGTAGCCAGGGCTGATGAACAGAAAATCTATCGAAGCTCAAAGTCCTCCCGTTGGCTGGTGGGGAAGTTAGGAGAGGGAAGTATCGAGCTTAAGTGTCGTCTTCGTCACTTAACTGAGGCTCAAAATTACGAGGTCCGTCGTCAACAGCTCTCGTGTTGCTTCTAGTGCGATGTTGATAAAATCAATCAAGCAATCAATACTCTAGCTAAACCATTAGTTTCCGAGGTGATTTGACAATACTATTTGTTTTTTTAATTATTTTTTTATAATGTTTCAAACTGCTTTTGACTTAACTAAATTTTCATTAAACAATTGCTCTTTTTCAGTAGAAAATTATTAGTAACTAAACAATTAGTGAACATTTGGTTAAAAATATATATTTTAAAAAAAATCGATTGGTATATTCCATCCGCGCCACCCTGGCAAAATAGACCTATCAAACAGGAGCTAATCTAAATTGAAAGCTGGATGATTTCGAAGCATAACACATAATTGTGGTTTGTGGGTTCTCATTCATATAAAAACCGAGTTGCGCTGACGCTCTCCATACGCATGTCCATGCAGTTTAGGATTAAATTAAAATCCTTATATCGCAAAAAATTGGAATGAAATATTTCAAAGTTAGATTTATATTTTTAACTGTGGGATAACTGTTAACATTCTTTTCAAAATTTCGAAGGACATAATAACCATTTTCTGAAGGATACTATATGCACGAACATTTTCTGATGGATTTGTTTCTCCTTTTAGCAAGCTGAAATGCTCATTTCCGTGGGTGTTCCTCGACTCATTTGAACGTCGTGGTCACGGATGAGAGTCGTGTAGTCAAAAAAAAAAAAAAATCGCAGACTTGTCAAGGAACAAACACTCTTCGGGTGTTTGGAGAAAAAAGAAACAAAAAAGGTCACATTCAAGTTAAATGTTTATGCGTGTTCTCCAAAGAAAAGCTGACGTCCGTTACTTGCTTTAACATAACATATGCTCGCTGAATAAGGTTTTGTTATATTGTTTTTTAAACTAGAGTTAATAGAAATGTCCTCTAAAAGCACATTTTTTTCAAGATCAATTTCTGCATCTGTGGACATTTTGAAAGCATGCGCTATGCTAATCATACAGATAAAAAACTGGACATCGTGTTCATCCCATGATATATTATCTCTTATAATGACAGACTTGTTAAACGGAGAAGAGCGTTTGAAGGTTTTTGGGTCATTTAAACAGAAGACATTTTTTTTAATGTATAACTGATGAGATTTAAATTATAAAATGAATTTTGCTGTAAAAATTCTGTTTTAGTTCTTGTATTTTTAAACATATACTTCGTTTTGAAAAATGAGGCAACTCTCATACTCTTCGCTACCTGTCTTTTCAATCTTCTATCTTCATTTTGAAAATAACTGCTTATTGTCAGACATTGCAGAAAGTTTTCGCGGCGATTTCATTAAGTATAAGCCAAAAGCTATAGACACATGCAAGGCATTTATGTAGAAGCAGAGATTCAGGCTCCAATTCTGCTTCCGTAATCACTGTTGGGCGGGATGATAAGGTCTTCTGTTTGTTCAGTTCAACTGAGTCTCAAAGCCCTCATCTGGAAGGGCAGAATGTTGGTTAGTCGTAATGAACGCCCTATTAAAAGTTAAACGTACCTCTCAATTTTAAATTACACAATGTGAGAAACTTGTAAATAATCCTTCTAACTTCCACATCACGTCACGTGAGGACAATTGATCAAACTTGCTGCACGTTTAGTTTGATTGATAGGTTTAAATCAGGGGTCTTCAATTTTTGTCGACTCGCGGGACCCTTAGAACCATAAAACGTTTGGGGGAAATCCATTCCACTTTTTAAAATATATAATTTAACATTTGAACTAGATCACTGCTATAGGTGCTTCATGTAAAAGCAAATAAAGAAAAGAATTGTATTTTTTTATGAAAATATTAGCATAAAATCAATATTTCATTAATTGCAATAACTCCTGCTACAGGTTTCATCTATCCTGGTATTATATTTAGTGATTGGAGTGTGTTTGTGTTTTTTTTTTTATTTCAAACAGTCGGGGGTCTAGCTCAACTGAAATTATCTGATATCACATTTCATGTCCTGCATTTAATTTATTTCTTTACTTTTTTTCTGCAGTCACATACTTTAAAAAGGATTTGATTTTTCACGAAACACACAACGAAGCTCGCCCTTAGATAATCACAGTAGTGCCAATAGCAACGAACATGAATCTGTTTTGCACACACATCGAAGGAACAACTGAAAATCCGGAGCTACTTTTTCCACTTATATCACTCCTGACGTCACATCACAAGTCTTAATAAAAAGCTTTTGATTAATTTTCAAAGTTTAACTAAATGTTTAATTATATTTCTTTGTAATAAACACTAGTCAATTAGTGTGAGTGTTTTATTTCTTTTCGAATTTTTACTTTGATTCTCGGAATCTTCGGAGTTCCATGGAATACAGTTTGAAGACCATTAGTTTAAATTAACGTAACTGTGAACTACCCGAGAGGTTATTGGTGAAGGAGACCTCGTAATTTGAATTCGAGATCACCTGATAAGAGAATGACACTTGAATTGATACCGCCTTTTCCTAAACGACTTTGAGGCTTAGTACTGTTTAACGAGCATTAGCCTCCAATATATAGCAATATTACTCTTTTGGTTGATCCAGAACACGAACTCCCGATTCGTCTTGTAACTGGTGACTGAATAATTATGATCCCCTTTTTAATTTTGAGTTATCTTATAAGATAACTCAATATTCATAATTTTAATATGAAATTCTGACACATAGTCACACTTTAGGCCAGCATACGACAGAAAATATGAACAAAAATGGTGGTACATGTGGGATTATTCACTAAAAAAAAATTTCTTTTCCTGTATTTTTTTTACTTGTCTCTTCATTCTTACCAAATGGTGATACCACTTTCGACGATTTTTTCACTGCTTTCGACGTTTCGTCAACAGAATGGATCGCTTAGAATCGACTTTGTGTTGTATGTTAAGTACTATACGTTACTGCATTGCCTCGAATTGACGAGCCGATAAACATCTGTGGCGAGATTTTATTCGTAAAAAACAGTTTTCTCGGATAGGTTAGCAGAAACAACAGAAGCACTCTGAACGCCGAAGCCAATTCTTTAGAACTTTTCGGGTACCCTCTGAACTGCACGATCCTTCAATGATGTGTCATGTACCGTTCTTGATATATGTTGAATTTTAAGGTTCTTATGTGTGGCCGTGATAGCCGAATAGTCGTGGTCGCGAACTCTCGGCCAGCGTTCTTTCGTCAAATCGTGGGTTCGAGTCCCGATGCCATTAAAAACTCGCCATGTAACGGAGCCGGTGAGTGTTAAATCTGTCGTGGCTCCAAATCCTCCTGATGGCGTGGTGTAGAAGTTTGGAGATGGAAGAACCAACTCAGGTATCATCTTGATCACTCGACCGAGGCTCAAAAAGACCGAGTCCATCACCAGTAGCCCTTGCGTTGCTTCTAAATGCGACGTAAATAAAACAATCACCATCATTATTGCAATATTCTCACATTGGTGTGGTGGGAAGGGAGGGATGCCTGACCGAAACTCAAAATTATATGGTTTAAAGGCTATGTTAAGCGAGACTTATGAGTTTCGCAGGCATAGACAGCGGGAAAACGTTCATTCTAGTAAATATTATTTTAATTTGCTGTATCTAATTACGTTTGTATAGTAAATATTATTGTAATTATGCTGTACTAATTAGTAAATTTGTTTGTCGCTTACACAAATTTCTATCGTTGACCTAGTCTTTTCAATTTCTTTAGAATGCGTCCCTGATGTGTGAAAGGATATTCTAGTCAAACAACAAAATTATTTTTCAGATTTATTTTGGAATATATTTTCTGATGCTTCTTCCCTCTTTTGCTATTTTTCCGTGTGCAACTATTTTTTTTCCAAACCTTTCCCGCTCAAAAGGTACACATTTTAATTATCTGATTTATATAAATCGGTTATAAATAGCGGATTAATAATCTGATTTTTTTTTTAAAAAAATCGGTTACAAATAGTGGAGCCACATTAGTTTCAATTCGATAACCAATTCTAATATAAAATTGAAAGTTAAATTATTGGTTTGTTGCTTCTTCATACAGAAATCCACACTCTTAATCAAATTATCCGAAAAGTGTTGGGAATGTCATAAAGGTTTAATGAAAAAAAAACTGGGGGAAAATATCATTAAAAGGCATTTTATATAAATCTTTAATTAAATAATCGATTATTTTGTTTTTTGGTTTTTAAGTCTTTCCTTCCTCAAGTTGTAGTTCAAGAGTCGCTCTCGTCAAATATCTTCGTTTTTTCCCTCCACGAAACCGCGAGGCACCCTGGTGGATCTTTTTCTTTTCCATGGGGTTTACTGTCTTTGGTAAACATGGGTGACGCACTCCCGAGTTACCCTAGCTATCTTTCTCTTTTTTCGACCCTCCTTCTTGTCAACCAATTTTTGTCTTTTTTTTAAATTTTTTTCACGTCTAGACCTCAGTTAAATCTTGTTTGGCGCAGCATAGCCACATCTGGCTCTTGAGCTGATCATATCACTCTCTTTCCTTTCATATCACTCTCTCACACTTTTCCTTCCACAAAGGATGGCAACCATTCCATTTTGCGAACATTGCATCGCACATGACCTTCTTTGGTCTATCTTTGCTTGACGACTACAAGGTCTATTCGATATCACTCGACTAGTTGGTGTATCTTTGCTTTTGATAATTTAATCATCGTGGTTTTATTTTGCAAATTCCCTTTGTGGGAAAAACGGGTACTTCAGAGAGTACTTTTATATATATATATATATATATATATGAGAGAGAGAGAAGAGAGAAAGAGAGCGATTTAATTTGACTGACTGACCAATTGTTTTTAACGTCTCACTTATAGGCAACGCTAGAGATATTGGCGATGGAGCTCGTCATTTTGAAACTAGATCAAACAACGAGGACGGCACCTAAGCTGGCTCTTCTATCTCCAAATTCTCCAACCAGCGAAAGAACTTGGATCCTATACAGATGTAACGAGCATCAGCCCCACTACACGGACGCGTGTTGTGACCAGGTGTGAAATAGTCCCATTGTAGCTCATGCATGTCGTGAGAGGCGATTAAAATGGGTACCCAGTGTCTGAGGGGTATAGCCTGGCACCTTACCCTGGGGATTATATCAAGGGGCCTCAAAGGCTTGCATTTCTTAAGTAGATACGAACATCATGACCCCAATGCACCCAAGTGATCTTTTGGTCTCTTGGGTCTTACTGTCTTCGTTAATACGGATAACACATCCCCTGGAATACCCAAGCTAACCTTCTCTATTTTCGACCCGGTGGCCACGGTAGCCTAGTGGTCATAATTTCGGATTCGTGGCCGGTGGTTTTCGTTCAGTCGCGGTTTCGAGCCTTGGCCGCGAAAGACCCGTCGTGCAGACGGGGCTGATACACGTTAAATCTGTTGGGGCTCAAAATCCTCCCGATTGCGTGGTGTGGAAGTTAGGAGAGGGGGTGCCAGCTCAGGTGTCGTCCTCTTCACTTGATCGAGGTTCAAAATTACGAGGTCCATCCCCAATAGCCATCGTGTTGCTTCTAGTGCGACGTTAATAAAAAACTAAACTAAACTATTTTCGACCCTTCTTGTCAAACTTTATATTTTTTCCCCATTTTTTTCAAACGTCTAGACCACAATTGCATCTTGTTTAGCACACAATGGCCACATCTGGCTCTTGGGCCATTAAACTCCCCCATCACTAACCTACTGTACAGTGGGTCTTTTGTGGCATCAGGGCTGGAACCCACTACTGGATAGAGACAACACCGACTGCAAGCTCACGATCGTGACAAATTGGCTACGAGAGATCGGCTTCTGAACAAACTCATTAATAATATTATTGTAATGTATTGTATACTTCTATAAGAAAAAGAGTAATGCAAAATTTAACGAGTAATTATTTTAATGAAGATGGCAAATGTATTTCTCTCTACTCTGGTTCGTAGAAATTCTGAACAGTAATTCCACTAACCCTCGTTTCAGTGTTGCTTTGATTCAAAACAAACTGAGCTCGTTAGGAAGACAACGGTTGGCTCTTCCCCTCCACCGCCTCACGTTTTTCTGAAATTCAGATTCGAGTCGCTTAAGCCGAACTGTACCGAAAGAAGAACGAAAAAGAAAAAACAATCTCCGGAGCAAAACGCCAAATTGTTTTTCTGCAGTTAACGCGGCTCGTGGGCCACGTGGGATCTATTTAGAGCGAAAAGGATTGCGCCGCAGAGAGAGAGAGCGGGAGGGATGAGGAAAGAAAAAAGAAACACAAAAAATCGTTTGGGAGAAGAAGCGCCAGAATAACGAAGTTCCGTATGTGAGAAAACGGAACGAAGCATACGTCTAAACACAAACACCGTTCTATTCTAACGACGGGCCCAACCGCCAACAGACGATCGGCATTCAACTCTCGTTTCGTTCGAACATGCTCCCCCCCCCCCTCCTCATCGGTCGAGGAAAGATACCACGCTGAATCATCCGGAAAGTACCATTTGCTTAACTGGCATCAGTAAATCTTACCTTGAAAAAAAAAAGTTGTTTTAACGTTTGTTCAACTTGTGAGATTATTTCTTTGTCATGATCGCACACTCGCGGCCACCATTGTTTCCGTAGAGTCGTGAATTCGAGTTTCGATGCTACTAAAGACTCGACGTGTAACGCGGCTCATGCACGCGTTAAATCTGTTCTCAGTCCCAAGTCTTCCCGGGATCAGGGGCTTACCTTCTTTAGGTAGGTTCGAGCATCATGATCCCGAGGTGCCCTATCAATGTTTTTCTTTTCCGTAGGGTTAACCGTCTTTGGTAAACATAGATAACGCACCTCCGGGATACCCAAACGATCCTTCTCTACTCTAGACTTTCCTTCTAGCTCATAGATTTTTCTTTTTTCCCTTGTTCCCACAACTACATCACAGAAACTCCTTGTTTAGCGCAGCATAGCTCTACTTAGCTCTTGCGCATTAAAATTTCAAAATCACTCACTCCCACCGAAGTCCTCCCATCGGCGTTATGTAGAAGTTAGGAGAGGGAGATTCCAGCGCAGGTGTCGTCCTTCTCGTCACTTGACTGAGGTTCAAAATGGCGAGGTCCATTGTCAATAGCCCTACCGCCGGGGTGTCCTAAATAGTGTCTACATGTGTACTCGTAAATAGAATTCATATAATTCAGTTATCCAGACCGAAAGCTTTCGGCAATCGAATTTGCCGTATTGTGGATCGTCTCTCCAAACTTCAAAGTTTCTATTTAAACCGACAGTTTATTATCAATATTGCTACTGTAGGACAACAGAAATAAATAAGCTTTTATAAATATCTTTAAAGAAAAATTAGCTACTTATTCTGATTTTTACAATTTGCACTGGGGTTTCAGGCCTATGACAGGGATCATTACAACGAAACTGCAGATTCATTTGCAAAACTCCCTGTCACTGATGATGAAGGAATGATTGTGCCAACCTCTCGGTCTCATATAGTTAAGTTGTTGTTTTTTTTTTTTAAAAAAAAAAGCTCCTCTCTGTCTGAGAGCTCTGATGGTCAACTTGTAATACTGGTATTCGTGATCAGTTCTATATTCTGAGTTTTTATACGAATTCTGGTTTCATTACTAGCTGATCTCTTCGTTTCTTATTTATATAGTTTTAATTTGAAAAATACAAATTTATGTGCCTGTGGCTCTGTTGGAGATGCTGACCATTACGTTTTTCTTTTGCCCTTTTACAAAAAGTTTTCATTTAAACTGTCCTATTTTTGAAAAGAAACCTATTTGGCTGAAGTTGGTGTGCGAAAACCCTACATATATTGTTTGCATTTCAAGCTTAAATCCTGTAATCTTACGGCTCGTAAAATTACTCAACAAATTTTCATAATTGTTTCATTTGTTGATTACGTTTCTAAATATTCCATTTTTCTTTATTATGTGCTTATAATTGTATACCTTGTATAGATGTATATACTTTTGCTTTTAATTCACGAGTTTGCGAACTCGCTTTTTTTTTTTTTTTTTTTTTTTTGTATTTTGCCATTTAGCCTGTCATCCATCTTATTTCTGCAAAAAAATATCCTACTGTAAACTTTTTTATTTTTTTCATGTATAGGCTCTGCTCTGTAAAGACATTGTAAACTTTTATTTATTTTTGAATTTGAAATTGTGTAATATCTTATGTTCTTTTGTCAATAAATGCTGAGTGCGGGGGTGACGGTCTTCTCCGAGGCCGGTTTGTAGCTCTGAACGCTATTGGCAACGGATCACAAAATCCGATCCTCCGTGAAAAGAGGAGGAGAACAAATTTTGGAAATACATCTTTCTCCGAAGTTTGAAATAACTCTACCTCTAGACTTTAACATTCAATTAGATGAACAACCTATTTAATTTCCACAATATGGTTAAGTAACATTTGGTCTCGAACCCACAACCAGCTGGTCATGAAACTCGTGATCTTCCGCAACTAGGTCACAATGACCACGAAATACAATTTATTGCTTATTAACGTTGGAAGCAACACGAGGGCTATTGGCCGAATGCCCAAGGGGACCAAACTCTTCCAAGGGGTATGTGTTGTTTATTCACCATAATAATATTTATTTGTTTAAATAACATGGCACGAGAACAACTCATTAAGCTGTTCCGGATGGTTCGCGTAATCTCAGTCAGAATACGAGAATGATATTTTTACTCTCCTAATGTACGTAACGCAGTTTAAGACTCATTTAAATTGAATGAACGACAACAGTGATGTGTTCACGAAGTTTGTCATTCTATCCAAAGTTGTTATATGGAATAATGATATCGTTGCGCATTAAATTCAAACCTTTCAGATGTTCAGTGAATTTGTATAAACTTACTAATTCATAGAATTGAAAATACAACAATCCCTGCACAATATGCCTCAAACTCGCAATCCACTAGCCACCGAGGCGTAATTTTATCATTCAGGTCGCCGTGCCGTGAACACTTATCATACGATGCACAGTTCCTTTAAGTTGCTCTGAATTAGAAAATTTATTTGTGTTAAAGCGACAATTTTTCTTCACACATCTTTCTGTATTCATTTCTAATTGTTCAAACATTTGCATCAAATATCTTCCTTTTTATCATAAGATTTAATCTTCGGTAAAATTAAAAGTAGTCTCGTTCCTTTTGTAAGCTTTTATTTAATATGCTATATATTCATATGCATGTCTTACCAGTTCAAAATGTATACTCGGATTTTAACCCGCTTCCTATTATCCCATCAAGCTGAATTGTTTCATTCACGTATAATTCCCATTGACACAATATTATGTTATAATCAGCTCGTCGCTTGACTGTGGATCAAAATTACAAGATCCGTTGCCAATAGCCCTTGGGTTGTTTTTAATGCGACATTAAAGCTCCCTACTACCCGCCATTTTGATTTCACGGATGTAATGTTAATCCTATGGAATTTCTACTTTTGCTCTCAAATCTCTACTATTTAATTTATTTACATGCAATAATGTGCATCTGAAAGAGCAAAAAACGATGAAGGCATCTGCGGAATTACACTTTTACTAGGATTTTTAAAAAAATTTTAAAGAACGGAAAACTCACAAATGAATCATTAAAATAGGGGTAAAAATAAATTTAAGAATCGGAGGGGGAAAGTAATTCCGCAGGAACCTTCATTATTTTTTGCTCTTTCAGATGCACATTATTGCATGTAAATAAATTAAATAGAGATTTGTGAGCAAAGGTAGAAATTCTACAGGATTAGCATTACATCCCGAAATCAAAATGGCTGGTAGACAGGAGTTTTAATAAACAGTCACATATGGTATGTTCAAACAGTGACAGACTGGGGGGGGGGCCCCCCCCCTTGCACTTAACAACGTTCAGTTGAGTTGAAATTTTATTCACTCACAAAAACTCACGTAATTCCTTTTCTAGTATTAAAGTAAAATAAATAAAAGTAAAAAAATGTTTTAAGCAGGCTTTTACTTAAAGATGGTTTAAAAGATATAAAAGTTATTTGAAGTGTTAATATATAATTTACAAAATCTAAAAGAGCTCATACTTCTTTTGATCTCATATATAAGTGGTACTTAATGTATCGTTCCTTACGAAGATATCTTAGTTCAGTGCCTCAAGCGCTTATAAATTATGAATTACTTACATTGGGAATTATTTTTATTCTTTTTAGACCATTCTTAAATAAAAACTTGATTACTTTTTTTTACTTGCATTTATTATAGTTTATGATATGAGTGTTACACCCCTTTTCAAATAAGTTTCTAATGGATAGCATTTTTCCCATGTGAATGACAAAACAATCACAGCTTACTACACTGCTAAGTATTGGAAAATTAATTTCTTTCTTCATCGTAAGGGCTTCATTTTTTCGATATTCAATACCAAATGATTGAAACTTTCTTTCCGTGAGATTTTTTTCTGTGATTTCTAGTCACTCTATTTCAAAATTTAAAAAAATAAATAAATAAACAGTTTACGGAAAGAAGCTACTCGTGGAAAGTTCTACCAAGTAATATAATTTCGTTGAGCAAAATAGTATATAAAATATAGAAATCGAAAGTTTCTAAATAAATTTATGTGTGCATCCAATCCATTTCCTTATAGAATTTAAGAAATTGGATTGGATGCACACTCCGATTCTTAATTATTTGTTTCACGTGCCATTCAGCTTGAAATAAATTATAAAATTAAATGATACAAATGATGAATATTCATTTTTAAATACGAAAAAAAGCTGTCATTCCATAATATAAATTTCTTGCGTATTCTATGTGATTGTTTTCAGCAATCAAGATGTGCACATGAAAAAAAGATTGTTTAAAAAAATATCCCGTCTATGCTAGCCATTTTCAATTCATGAACATATATATATATATATATATATATATATATATATATAATGCTTTTTCCACAGTATTGTATTTATTGGAATGAAATAAAATGCGCCCGAAATAGCTAAAACTAATGCTGGTTTCTTTGTGAATTACATATTTCTCTCGTTTCTTAAAAAACATTTTATCTCTTAGATTATTCGTTTATGGGTTTTTGGACCATTAAAGATATTTAAAAGCACTATAAAAAATAATGAGAAAAATGCAATTAGACATACATTTTCGTTATTTTTTCTCTGTTATGCATTTATTGTATTTCAATAAATACAATATTCGTTTAGATTTGAGGAAAATAAAAACTCCTTAGCATTAAGTTCAAAGATTGAAAATGACTGTTTGAGGCGGGATTTAATGAAAACATTACGATTGCCATGATGTGTATCCTACCATGTATTTGACTGAAGTTCTACAGAAGTTTCTTTCTCTTCCCTCAGCGAACACGAACGAGGGCCCGGGCCTGTGCGCCCTGCTCATCACTTGCTTCTCCTACCTCATCATCATCATCACCTTCCCCGTCTCGCTGCTGTTCTGCGTCAAGGTGAGTCGTCACACTTCGGTTTCAGTGCCTTTAATTCTCTTCAATGTTGCTTGTTTTCTGTATGGAAGTTTTATCTGAACTGATGTTTAAAGTGAAGAACTGTCCTTCTAATGCAACAATTGAAAAAGGGGGTGCTATGTTTCTTTAAGTTAGTTTTAAATAACTCACCATTGTACCTTTAAATTTGGTATTTCGAGATCTTTTCAGCGTGATCACTTACACCAACAAAATTCTTCACACATTTGTTCCATTAAGAAAGTTAAAGATTTTGTTACAGTTTACCTGAAACAAAATTCTAGATCGATGGATATTGAAATATGAAATATTGTTACTCTTTTGCTCATTCTTAAATAATCCAAGTCTAATGACAAATATAAAATTACTATTGATGAGCATTTACAGATGCTTACAATGAAGAATGAGTTCTCGAATGCGTGAAAACAATACGTTATAAGTTTTAACCCTTTTTCTCAAAGGGGTTTTTTTATGGAAAAATACTTTTTCATTGAAAATCTTTTTCGCAGTTTAATGTTAACGTGGAGTTATATATTTCTGATTTTAAAAAAATAATATAACGTTGAGCTGAGAGACAAGGCATTTAATAGCTTCAGTGACCTCCAAAATTATATGCAACGATTTCATTTCATCATAATGAGAAACAGGATAATGGAAATCTTCCTGTAGTTTATTTTATTTCTTCTGTAAAGGAATAATGAAACTTGGCTTTTTTTTTTTATAATTACTTCTCTGATGTACGAAAAGAAATTTTTATTTTGGTGATTTTTAGCAAGAAGGTGGGACATGCTCAATATCTAATCCGGATTACAATGTGGATTTGTTATTCTTTGTTTATAACGAAAATGAGATAATAGAATAGTTGGAAGCCACGGGACATGGGATCTTTTTGTGGTGATCGAACTAATCTAAATATTTGGAAACCGTCCGAAGATCATTATGTTACCTCCACAATAAACTATCGAATTCGGAAAAACTTTATATTGCTTATCATATTATGTCTGAGCCGAAATGCAGAAATATCTATTTAAACAAGAAAGACCGAAAAGGGCTAGGAAGGAGAATAACTCGGCTAAATTGTAGAACAATATTCTGCGCAAAATGTGTTGCTGATCTACTTTAGTATCATCTCTGACGGGATTCAAATTCGGAACATTCGGATTAGAAGTCCAATGAACTCTCCACTGAACTACAGGGGCCATAGTGATTTACGAAATACATGAAGTCACTGCAATTCACAATGTGTAAGATTTCGTGTATTTTATTCGAATAGGATATTTGAGAAATGCCTCTGAAAGATCTATGAATCAAATGAATTTTTGAAACTTTGGTTGATAAGGGAAATTTAAGAAAATCGTACTTATCGGTAATCTCCGATCCCAATTTTATAATTTGGCGAGGTTTGGAGTGTGAAGTTCCAGCTCAAGTGTCGCCCTTGCTTCTTTAATTGTTAACTTTGAGGCCGGTAAAAGACAAGTCGTATTGCAGGTTGGAGTTTTCATTCCACCAAACCCATCGTGGAGAATAATGAGGGCTACTGCATTATAAATTCAACTGAAAGTCCTCAAATTGCGTATTGCTTCATATAATATGCCTATTAATTAATATGGAAGCAATGCAACTGGAGCATTATTAAGAATAAAAGTTTTTTAAATTAAATTGTATGGGGGGGGGGAGTTTTTGATTATGATTAATTGTTTAACATCGACTCTTAGAAGAAACGTGAGAGCCATAGATGCCAGACCTCGTCATTTTGTACCTCAGTAAGGTGACGAAGACGGCATATGAGCTGCACCTCCCTGTCCAAACTTCCAGGCCACACCAACGGGAGACTTGTAGCTACGATAGATTTGACCAACTCTGCTATACGGCTGGTCTGCAATCGCATCATGCTCTAATCCTTACTCAACGGATGCAACGTAAGCCGCCAATTCGCGACCATGATTACTAGGTCATGAGAGATTTGGATAGGAAAAATATATGAAATTTGTACCTGCTACTCATTATTAGGCTCGAAAACGTTTAAATTTCCTACAAAGATATACATTAATATGAAACATCCTTTATTATACACTATTCTTCTGTTCCTATTTTCCATTTTAACCTTATTAATCGGTTTTCAGCAGGTGCACCAACAGAGGGGGCGGATTGTACGAAACTCATCAGCCAAAGAAACCGACATACCCTTGAAGCATTCGGAACCCTTACTTACATATAATGTGACGTAGTCACTACGTTAATTCATCTCAATTCACTACATGTTTTAGCAGATTGTATTTATCTGAACAAATCAAGACTGTGTAAAGTTTGCACTATCACCTCGAGATGCATTCTGGGAATCGTTTTGTGGCGAAATCATCAAGGTGGAACAATTTCTCTAATGCGTGTGCAATTAATAACGTTATGAGACAAAACTAATTGCTGCCAGATAATCAGTCATGTCTGTCCCGTAGAAATTATCTCTAGTGGAAGAGGATTCGCTGCATATGTGTCTCTTACTTCGTTATTCAAATGACCTGGAGGTTAACTTATTCATTGTATGGAACCAAAGATAGTTGACGCCCAAACAATGTACAATATTTCTTATCCTATTTATCCCGAAAGTAATATACAAAGGTCATAGCCAGTCTGAATAAAAGCCCGGTACAAAGTTAACTTTGGGGGCCTTGAAACAAATCTCATACAATACAATAATTTAAATCGTTTTGCGACGTTTATTATATTGTACAATTGGAATAGTAAGAAGTACAAAAAATAATGGAATAATTTAGTTATTTTAATAAAAATTTAATATTTCTGTCATACAAATATCATTAATAAATTAAATAACAAAATTAATTGGTTCGTATATTTATAAAATACAATTTGTAGTGTGTGAAATGATTTTTGTCTTACTTTTCTTACATGGTTTATAGCCAATTCGTTGACAGTATCACCACACTTTAGTTTTTGGGGCTAATTTGGATTCGATAGATAAAACGGTTAAGGAGATATAAGCCATTCTTAACTCACGCTAGACTTCAAACAATTTTTTTTTATTATTTTCTATCTTGAAAAAGATCTTTCTCTGAATTCCAAGGTTATGGGTAAGGTTAATATAATTTCCTGAACAGTAATAAAATTTATATACAATTCAAATAAATTATTTTTTAACAAATATTGTGCTCCTGGAAGGCACAATTCGACGACATATTTTGGTCTCATTAAATAAATGAATGCTGTCAGTATCGTCTTGCATTGTAGCTATGTATATTCGGAATCAAAACTCAAAAGAAAAGAAAAAGGAACCGATTTTAAAAAATTCAATTGGTGGACCTTCAGAAACATGGAGGCTTGTGGTTCAAAAGCCAAAAGAAAAGAAAATTGAGCCCAATTGAAAAATTCATTTGTTTTGCCTTCTAATACGGGAGATGGGGTCTCTTGAAGTTCAAAACTCCATCAGGAAGAGATTCCTTCTTGAACGTTGCTTTTATAAAAGCTCGAATTCTTGTGGCAGACATCTTTAAAGTCTTCGTTATATTGTTTGAAATCTATATAATGGTCATTTTAAACATCTTTCAAGTAGCTGTTTTCCTTAGTCAATAAATCGAAATAAGTGTGTGTTGATGCAACTTTCATCTTATGTGTAATGATTGGACTTTAATATTGAAACAGTAAGTTCATGGCTCTCATAAGGATTTAAAGCACACACAAAAAAAAAACTTAGATATTTTAATTTCTGTTGAAGAAATTATTATTTGCTCTATGAAATGCACTAAAAAGTATTTTTAAAAAATAACATCGATATGGACAAGTTTTTTTCCGAAATTTGTTAGCAGTTTCAATGTATTAATTATATTTTACACTTATTTACATAATACAAGATATTAAAGTATAAATTACATAAACAATTTCTACTGGACTTTTTTACTGAAACAAGTCAAATTTTCAATAATTTCGAATATGGTTTATGTTTTAGATTTTTTAAAGAAAAAATGAGCTGTGATTACATTTCATGAGAAAATAACACTTGTCATTTTATAATATATCTTACATGCATCACATCATCGTCTATGATAATAATCTGTGCCTATAGGAATATATATATATATATATATATATATATATATATATACAATTTTTATTTTATTTTAAAGGCATTATAAAGATAGATCAATATTTTTTTTTTTTTTTTTTTTTTTTTTTTTTTGCAGAAGGCTATCTATATTATAATAATTTTAAAACCTAACGAATTGATATCGTAAAAGATTGACAAATATATTGCTGTCGTTGATTGAGTGATAAGGAGTGTGGAGAAATAAAAGTTATGTTCCCGGCACTGGCATTAAGAAATAAGTGTTTGTATTAACGAGAACAAAAAAATTACATGCATTAGTGTTCGTAACATGCATTAGTGTTCGTAATATTTGCAGTAGCAATTATTTTGCTTCTCACATCACGCAAATAAATAAATATATTTTGTATCATTTCAGAAGGAATTGCTACATGTCAATCCATGTTTTCACTTCTCCCTTATGTATTATTTTGCAATCTTGTGTTTAAATTACACAGGAATCGTTCCCAAAACAGCTAAAATATTGAATACGTGATATAGTGAACAAATTGGATAGGCAAGTGGATGTTTGATTGTTCAATCAGTAAAAATTGTATTTTTGGTTTATAATTTATCGTAAAAGTTGTATATTATCTTTTACATCGCGTTCTATCGAAATTGCCTTGTCTTGTAACCTTCAGCTGCTGCAGAAATTATTTCGATCATTGTATGGTGCAATAAACTAGGATGATTTTTATAACATTTTTAACAAATTTTCGCATCAAATTTTCTAGCATTTGCACAAAAAATTATATCAAATTAAATAACAATTGCAATGAACAAGTTACATTTGCTAAAATTGAACTGATTTTGTTGATTGTTTCATGCGTTAATACGTGAGTATGATGCTTCTACTCATTCATTGTAATTGTTTGCTTGCAGGTGGTCCAGGAATACGAGCGGGCGGTGATATTTCGGCTGGGGCGACTCATGAAGGGCGGAGCCAAAGGACCGGGTAAGAGCTGAGTCTAAAAATAGCCACTGCATCTCTCAATCGATAGATCCGGATGGACTCTTCGCTATTCTTGGATCATTTCCTTTCACTTCACGCTCCTTTTTTTTTATTTATTTATCCATTCTTCGTTTTTTTATTTCTATTTTGCTTTTTATTTCCTCCATTTTTTTTTTTTTTTTTTTTTTTTTTTTTTTTTTTTTTTTTTTTTGTTCGTAGTGTTTTCTGTACCTGTGCACGTGCGAGGGGCGCAAACTACTCTGCCGCCCCACACAACCGTGAAAGATATGATAAACAAATTCCACTTTTCGTAAAACTTCAATTACGCGAAGTGCAAAAGAAACTGCAGAACCTCCCAAGTTCTTTTTTCAACTGAATTCCAAATATTTTGCAGAGACACGTACAATAAATCCCTTTGTCCAGTTTTTTTTTTTTTTTTTTCAAGATATATATATGAAGAAAAAGGAAGATATCTTCTTGATTTCTTATTCTGCTCACTGACTAATATTTTTACGCTTTGCGTTCAGCCTGCTTATCTTTTTGGTTTACAGTTAAGCAGAATGCAATCTGCAATCTGCGAAATGTTTTTGTACTTCAAATAAATTTAAGCTAAAAACATAGGTTAATTGAGAATACGTCTCTTTAATCTATTGATTTGTGTTAAAGTACTCATAAAATGCTCGCCAGACTCTCAAGTGAGATTTTTTTAACGAATATAAATTTCGCAAAAAAAGAAGAGCATCTTATGCAGTTTTCACAAATGGATAGTAATATTTATTGAAATTCAGTTTGTGAGACAGATTATTGTTAATGGTATGTATATTATTATTACTAATGCTTGTTACTAGCATTAAAATATACCACTTGTCATGAGCCATGCATCAAATATTTCCAGTTGTTGCATCAATCAATTCCGCGAATGTTATAAATAACAAAATCAGTTGGACGAAATAATTTTAAAGCTATATCACAACAAGAACTAGAATAGACTATATAAGCGGCTGAATACGAAAATAATACAACAAACTACAAACCAGAATTCGAATTGTGGAATTGCAATTTTTTAAACATTTTACTGTAAAGAAAACAGTTATTATATAAAATAGCAAATGATTTCATTCAAATCAACTTAATTAATAACATTTATATGTAAAATATAAACTAAATCTACTACAGAATGATATTTTAAGAAAATTATTAATTAGAATTTCCGATTGCAAGCAAATGTTTATTTATTGCTTATTTTTGAGAATAATTTTTTTTCTGCGTTATTCTTCATTTATTACTTTCAGTTTAATATTAAAATAAAACACATTTTAAATGTGAAGAATAGTAGATTATGAAATGAAAAAAAAAATGCTAGCTGATTTGCACCGACAATTTTCAAAAACCATTAACTTTTTAATTATAAAAAATAATGTTAAAATAATATATTACTATTAACAATGTTTTAATCCTAAGAAGACTCAAATGTAAGCATTAAGTTCAAATTTCATGTATTTAAGGAGACAGTATCAGTCGCCCTTTTTTTTACGGAAGTTAAGCTTGGAAATTCACTAAATAACAAGAACAGAAATGAAATGCCTTTCAAACTACGTGTCTCGGAAAGATTCTTAAGACATACTTCCAAGATAAAATTTTGAATTGTACAGCAAGACATCCACAAAACCCATTTCCATCCAAATTAAAAAACGACGTTGAATATGGATTGGATATGTACTTAAAATGCCATCAAGTGATACCACTAGAATTGCTCTGGTATGGACAACTACAGGAAAAAGTAAGAGAGGAAAGACCAAAGGCCACATGGTGCCATCGACCATAGAAGAAAGAATTCATTTGGATGACCGAGTTGGGGAAGCGCCCGGGAAGTGGTGTTAGACCGAATTAAACTATATGCAACTGTTGTGACATCAGTTTGACATTGCAACGGCATCAGTTTGATATGACGAGAACTAATGATGTATATTTCTAGATCGGACAACAAATTGGAAAAAAAATGCTTTGAAAAAAATTATAGTTGTAATGTTGTGTGTTGTTAGAATAACTAATTGCAAAAACTTGAAGCAAAATCATTGCATAGAAGCAATATTGGTAAATTTTCAAAAAAAAATGTTCCAAAAATAAACTTTATATAAGATAGTTATTAGACTAATTCACATTTTTATCCTGCATGTTTCTGCGTGCTTTTAAACGACACATCTTACATTGGATAATTTTTCTTATTATTAATAACAGATAATAAAATATGAATTGCTAATGAATTATTGTACTTTTTAAGAATAATTTTGCCTTCTCAATTTTATAATCAGAAATTATTTATTTTATCATATTTGCTTATCGAAATATTATTAAAACTTATTTTGAAAAATGTAAGACAATTTGTTCAGCATGAAATAAGTGATAACAATATATTTTGATGACACAGCAATCAAAGTTTATTTACAAAATTAAACAACTTTTGCATTCATGTGCATTGAAACTAAATAGTGTTTCTCTCCAAGTACTCATATAAAATTCGAATATATTAAGGAATGAACGTATGCCGCTTATGCCACCGAATGAGTAAGCATTATTAGAAGAAACTGTCCATTAAGTCTCCGGCCATGTGGTAAGCACCAAGTACAAAAATAACGTTAAAAGCAACCAACAAAACAACTTAAATATCTCCTCTATAGCTCCTATTTATTAGTATTATTATTTAAAATCTGGAATGGTTGTCTTAAAAAGGGGGGACACGACTTGGGAAATTTGGTTGGAGATGGAACCTAGAAGGTTTGTAGAACAACCAAAAGGATGTCCACTTTTGAAAGAAGTGAAGCACACTAGCCAGACAATTCCGAGAAAAATGAGTTTAAAGTTTTAAGGCTCTCGTTTAATAACCATTTTGATTTCGTGAACGTAATGTTAATCCTATGGAATTTCTGCTACCATTCTCAGATCTATTTGAATGAAAAATGGTGATCCGAATGAGCAAAATTTAACAAAGTGTTCTGCGGAATTATACGTTCTTCTCTATTTTTAAAAATATTTTAGAATATTTTTAAAGTGTGAAAAACCCACAAGCGAATCATTAAAATAGGGTAAAACAATTTTTAAAAATTGGGAGGAAACGTAATTTTTCAGAACCGTCATTATATTTTGCTCTTTCGGATGCTCTTTTTTCCCCTATTCAAATAGATAAAATAGCAAAGATTTGAGGACAGTTGTAGAAATTTCATAGGATTACCGGAAGACGGGAGCCTTAATGACAGCATATTTATAATTTATTTTCAACCTCAAACAACCACAGCAAAAAAAAGTAGTTAGGTAGCGCGCTTATTTGCCACCCGCCTGGTTCGGTTTCTGTCTTGCTATTGTGCTTTTTTTTTTTTCTTCCGGAACCATTTAAAAAATAAGAAGAATTTTTAAATAAAATTATTAGCCTAAATATAACCTAATTGTCAGGCTGTCCAGAAAGTTTTTTTTCGTGAAATTGAAGGCGATTTTCATATAGTGAATAAAGGTTTTATTGAGTTATATCTTTTCCTGTATACACAGATAGTTGACCTCGGAGTGCCGATGACACATCAAACTCATGACCATTGGGTCCGAAGAAAAGTTGACCGGTTGCTACTCCGTTTTGCTTCTTTCTTATCAACTAGAGAGACGTCCCAGCCGGGCAAATTACTAAAACGTTTAACTTCTGCTGTTGCTGTTCAAGAAATCCGCCTCAAGGTCAACTTTTTGTGAGCACTTGGTAAAAGCAGAGGAAGCATATTATTTTCTAGTAGAATCCTCCTGAGACTGCAGTGGGAAATTCCCACACGGTGCGCTATAGCTTGCGTTCTCGAGCTTGGTATGTCTTGTACCAAATCTAGCACAGTCTCCTCAATGTTTGAAATCCATACCATTAGCTCATGAATTCTCTCTGACAGATTATCTCTAAAAGCGTCTTAAATAATCGCTAATGTAGGCTTCAAAGAGGCTACACCCCGTTGGAAATCGTTGCGAGAACAAGCGTTATGCGGCTCCCTCACTGCACTCTTCAGCCAAGCATGTAGGAGAGGGGGGTTCCAGCTCAGGTGTCGTCCTCGTCACTTGACCGTGGTTCAAAATTACGAGGTCCGTCGCCAATAGCCCTCGTGTTTCTTCTAGTGCGACGTTAATAAAAATTAAAACTAAACTAAACTAAATCAGCCAAGCGTGTCACATGCGTATTGACCAACTTCGAGGTTGTGTAATCAGTCTTCTAACTACCGCTGCCTTGTTTTCATTGTTTATTAACGCCGCACTCAAAAAAAAACACGTCGTCTTTTGACTTCGGAACTCATCCTTTTGAACCTCTCGACACCCAAGCTGGCCTCCATTTCCAGACTTCCACACCACGTCATAGAGAGGACTTTGGACCTCGACTATATTTAACATGCATCAGCATAGTTAAGCGACGGGCCTTTAGAGGTATCGGGTCCCGAAATCACGACTCGTCGAAAACAATGCCGGTAGCGAACTGTTCTCTCTAGCTACTATCGATACCCCACTACCTATGCGCACGGATGTGTTGAAGCCTTCTTTAGAAGAACATCTGCAGCTCCTACGCACTTGCAGTGTCATCTGTTGCGTCTGTAAACTCATTTTCAATCTAACTTTGATATGTGATTCCGAATCGTCTAAATCAGGCAAGGCAACCCACGGTCCCCGAGACGCATGTAGCCTGCCCGATACAAAACTGTGTCACGCGAACCTGCGTCTTTTGAACAAAGATTTAAACTTTTATTGCACATAAAAGTACCAAAGAACATCCCACCAGGAGTCGTTCGTATCATGTCCCATTACTATGTGAATATCTCAGTACATTCACTCAATTATAGTCACAATTTTTCTTCCATATTCTTGTTCCGAAACTAATACATAGTTGAGATCATTTTAAAAAGCGCTGGCCGTCTTGCAAGATTGGGCGATATTAAACATATCCCTAACCAGCAAACCTACCGAAAAGCGCAGGTGGACATTACTAGAAGTGGAGATGGTAAGTGACGCGTGGATTAAGCAAACAACAGCAGCTGTTCTGTCTGCATCAAGCCTAATATATTTGACTCAGATACGTATGGTTCCAAAAAGACTGACTGTTTGATGCCTTTCGATCGCTAATAATTTAGCACCAGCATTGTTTTGCAACTGCAGAACTGTTTTTTATGTTATATTTCGAACAAATACATTTAATTTGATAAAATATGATTTCCCTTAATTTACTGCAGACTGTTTTTCTTTTCTCTAATGGGAATCAAACCAGCGACATGACAATTGAAAGTAGTGGTAATCTTTAAAGTAAGATTTTGAATTGGAGTTAAAAGAGCCAAAATAAAAAAAAAAGAAAGAAAGAGATTAATCGAATTCCTCACACGCGCGTGCACGTACACACACACACACACATATATATATATATATATATATATATATATATATTGTGGCCAGTCGGAAGAAAATGCATTCCCGAGACAGTCCGCACTGTCTTTTGGGTTGGACAGGTCTTGTTTAGATGTATCCTACCCTTTTCATCAGTTTGTCTATCTAGTGCTGAAACACCGTGATGCTCTTCTCATAAGTAACTGAGAGGAGAAAAGATGAGAGAGGGAGATAAGTTGATTGCATGCCATGAGCAGGAAATATAATTGCACTTACAATCTGACATTGGATCGAGTCTGGATAAGGATTTAAAAATCACAAGTTCTTGTATTAACTTTATCTAAAACTTACATTTATTATATTAACTTCATATTTAGTTGATTATTGTGCAACGTTGGGCTATGCATATTTCCACCTTCTCTAACCATAGAGACTTTTTGTAATTTGAATTGTGTTAATTGAAACCTTGACACGATTAACTGAAAAATTATACAGGCAGATTAGATGAAGGTAAGAAGTGTGAGGAATTTGTTTGAGGATAAAGGGAAAAAGTGAAATTGAATTGAAAGCGAGTGTGGATAATTGATAGGGAGTAGTCGTAGATGTTTGTGTGTTAGAAAATGGAGTGATTAAATGTCTGATTTTCTCTGGTTAAAATCGGTCAGAAGTTATTCCTGATTCCTATTAAAGGCGTCGATCCTTCAGTAATTAAGAAGTAGTTCATGCTAAACGGATGAGTTGGTAAGCTAGAAAATTATTGTTTAATTCTGAACTAGAACTAGGTTTCAGTTGCATTGAAGAAAAGTAAATATAAAGAGAGTGCGTTAATTCAAATAATTATTAATTATTATAGATTTCGTTCTCTTGTGTCTTCTCTCCATTATATTGTGAACTTATTGTTGCATCATTGACACTTAAATTATTGGGATGTCCACCGACGGAGAAGCGTTACATTTGTTTCAACCCAAAACAGATTTACTTTCGTTACATCTCTAAGTAAAAGTTTGTAATGCATTTTGTTTAAAATAAAAGGTATTATCTGGCTCTGAATCTGCGGCGTGAATGACTGCTATTTAAAGCCTTGGAAACACTGTTTAATCATATAGTTATTTGAAGGAACTTTATTTTAAGATATCATTATTGAAACGTAAATTCATTTTTGTATTGTTTTATTCTATCTGTTATCAACAATTTTTATTATCTCTTTATCTTTCAGGCATTTTCTTCATCATCCCTTGCATCGACACCTACTGCAAAGTGGACCTGCGCACAGTTTCCTTCGACGTTCCTCCGCAGGAGGTGAGTCTTTACAAATCTCTCGAAGAGAAACAAAAAATTTCTATCCCGTGAATTGTGAAATAGTACGAGATTATTTTTTTGCGAATATTTGACAACAAATATTTGAAGAGCAATTGTTTGACAACTTTTTTCCAATGAACCGGAATTTTTTTTTAAAAAAAAAAAATCTTTTATTAAAATTTAATATTCTGTGTTTTGGCAGCCTGTGAATGAAATCATTAGGTCAGAGTTGGATCTGGATTCCATTAGTCATCCATCTTAGCACCCATCCCTCTTAAAACAGTATTCGCAAAAAAATTGTCCAAAGTAATAACTTTTTTAAGAATTAAAGAAAATTTATGAGGGAATAATTCTTTATTTGAATTCAAACGTGATGATGTCTCAGGTGACTTTAATAAGAACAATCGGTGTAACCGTTTGAGCTATCATCTGCTAAAGGGATCAAAAATAAATTTAACATTGATTGATAGGTTAGTTTTGATTGATACAGTGTCAAGTTGTCAGCGTCATTTTGCGTCGAGTTGTTTCCGTAGACGAGACCTGAATTCATCCTTACACACCAGAAATCAAAACAATTGGTTGCTTCCAGTGGACCTATATTGTAATTCGTACTTTGTGCTGTGAAAATAGATTAATATGTTACGTTCAAAAAAATATGTTACAATTATGCACGTTTATGAGTAAAATTTAATGAGTTTTCTTAAGAAAATCCAATAATATATGACACACAGAACATAATCACTTAAAAAAATCTTGTATAAGAAATATTTCATGATTCACGTGTTATGTGTATAAAATATTGTCTGATTCTTATAATGTGTGGTTTTGATTTGCACCTGTTATTAATAATATAGTGAGAATTTTAAAAAAAAAGTAAACATTCTCTTTCATTTACAAAATGCTTTTATCAAATATATTACTGTCTTTTAATGTGTAAAGTAGATTTACTGATTGAAGAGTTTATTCAAGTAGAATTTAACAGCTTGTAAACATTAATTGAAATATAAGAAATAAATCAACTTAAATAGAATCACATCAAATTTTATGCGTCAACAAAGTTAATACAGAACATTTATAATATTAAAGTGAAAAAAGTAGTAATAAATATTTCATCTGCTTTCCTTTGGAATTTATCACCGCCTTCATTTTTCTACCCACAGATTCCACGAATTCTTTTCGTCGATACGGGGGGAGATTCTTTGTCATTCTTCCATGATAGTTTTTCTTTCAACTCTTCCTTATTTGAAATGGTTCTGCAGCATACTTTTGTTTCTAAAAATGCTCATAAATGTTCAATGCAGTTGAGGGCTGGAGAATATGGAGGAACTCTTCCAGGATCGTTTATCTGTGTTTAGGGCAATTGTAATGTTAAAAGATTCGTGACAAATGTAATCTTCTATGCTAAGACTAACATTTTCTTACAAGATAGGTAGCCCATTTTGTTCACTGTTTGTTTAATAATTTCTAAATTTTCGCCCCCTGCTTCCGCAGTATAACCCTAAATTAAGATAGAAACCTCCCTCATGTTTAATTGTATATATATATATATATAACACATCGATCAATAACTCCCGAGTCTAACATTGAAAACAACATTTTTTTTGCAAAATTTTTTTTTATTCATCAACATAACACCTTTTGTTAATCACCTTTTAGGGTGATACAATCGTTCCAACGCTTTTCCAAATGTTTTTTTTTTTTTTTTTTTCCGCAAGAAATCTTTTTTGTTGCGAGTAAATAGCGATAAGCAGCTTTCTGAATCATCGACTCGTTGCTGTTTTTGTTCCATCGAAAGCAATCGCGGCACCCACTTGGAAAAAACCTTTTTCACTTCACTTCAAAAAACCTTTTTCAGTAAATACACTTCCATATGATATCTGTGTCATCTCAGCAATCTCACGGAGCTTCACTTTACGATCTTTCATTATAATTTTTGTCACTTCACTCACATTTTCCGGTGTAACGGCTTCCACAGGTCTACCCGAGCGTTCCGCGTCATTTGTGTCGGTACGACCACGTTTAAACTCGGCAAACCACCGACAAATCGTTGCTTTTGATGGACAAGAGTCCAGGTAACATTTTTCAATCCATTGTTTCGCTTGCACGGTGTTTTTACCCATTAAAAAACAATATTTTATCAGAACACGAAACTCGGTTTTTTCCATTTTTTAAACAAACTACAAAACGACTTTACTCCAACCTCGATAACTCAGCTGTTTCTGGTCCGGTCGACTTAAAATTTTGACACGTTTCAAGCAAAGGTTAGTACTCTAGAAAGACCTGGTTACTGGTTTACTACGAGCGCCATCTCTGGGTTAGTCTCGGGAGTTATTGATTGATGTGTTATATATATATATATATATATATATATATATAACTACAGACATCCTTAAATTTCTCATCATTCGATCTCTAAATATGTATTGCTTCTTAGTGCCGAAAATTCCCAATTATTTTCATCGCTAAATAAAATATTATTCCAAAAATATTAATTCCTGTTATGATATACTTTCTGGCTAATTGTTGCAGATACTTGTCATGGTTCGTGTTAGATATGAATAGTTTCTTACGCGAAATCCTACCATATAACCTATGTTAATTAAGAATACTAACAGTATGTGAACTTACTGCTTTTCGTTATGTTTTCAAGAATTTTGCTACATTTTTGCAGCACTTGCAGCTGGATTTACTTCCAGTTTTCGTACTGCAATTCTTATTTCTGTATTAGTAAGTCGTTTAGGTGTTTTCTTGTTCTCTGAAAATACTTAGTCTGTTTATATGTGGTGTATAATGTCAATGATTTTCTTGGTCGCGCAATGGTTTCTTTGAACAAACTTTCCTGTAAAACGTAATGATTTTCCATTTTCCTTCAAATTTATTATTATTCTCGTTTCTAACGATGTTTGTTTTCCCATGGCAAATTCTCTCAAATTGTTCGAGAAACTTCTAGAAATGAGCACAGAAACAAAATGTACATTAAAAAATCAATTTATTTTAAGAATCTGTGTGAAAAAAGTGGCGATTTCTGCAAAAATGAAAAAAATTGAGAAGAAGATGTCAAAGTTTATTTTTTAAGTGTTAGAAATACGTATATTTTTTTTTTATTAAATGAACTATTTCTTCTTGCAATTACAGTTTGTGTAACCCATTGGTTTACTAATATTTTCTTTGCAATTTACAATTTAATTTTACGAACATAAGTTTTTAAAAAATTGAAAGAGTTAGAAGAAACAGAATTAAAATATTAAATTATTAAATCAGAGAGATAATTCTTACAATACGCTATTTTTACTACTGCGTTGTCGGAGAAATCATCGAAAAATTTACTTGTAACTCGTTTTGTTGAGATAATTCGAATTTGTTAAATATCTTTCAATAGATCGTTTTCTCGGCTTTCCAATGGTTAATAACATACCTCCATCTATTGACTGAAAGAAGGAAACGCTGAGAAGAAGCTACAGCTGCTTATTCCGCCTCCCATTCGGCAACGTAATGTTGGATTTGAAATGTGTAGCCAGCTGCTAACCTGCTGCGTAAGCCAATGGGTTAATATTTACTAGGAGTTAAGGTCTTTTTTTAATAATTACTTAATTATGGAACAGTAATTTGTGCTACACGTTTAATTATGTGTTTTTCTTAAAAATATTTCCCATATGAAAAATTAGTGTTTACTTTTTTTTTTCTCTCACTGTACTGTCTTTGCTTTAACCTTTTCCTAAAATGCACCAATATCGCATGCTCCAGTTTATCGGGGATATTTATTTGGTTTCAGAAGTATAATTTGGAAAGAGAAGCTAAGTTTATTTTTTATTAATTTACTAATACAGTCAGACCCCTTAATTCGTGAGTCTGTGGTCACCAAACAGTGAATTACACTAGTAATATAAACTGGGCCATAATATAAATTCCAACATTGATATAAATTTTCTGGGTTGCATTTACACTCTTTCGACATTATTTTTAATTATTACGAAAATCACTTACAAAAGAAAAAAAAATCTTTATCACTCTTAAAATTTGACCCATAAAAAGTGGTAGAACAAGCAGCTAATCTCAATGACCACAAGATTTTGAAAATGATCGCTTACAAAAAAAAAAAAATCGAAACTAGAACATTTCACTTTCCAAGAAATGTTGATTCATATCCAAACCAAACATTCAAATCCCAAAAAGATAATTAAAAAACATTGAAAGGGTCGACTTTCTTTTAATTCCAATCTTTCGAAGGATGCGACTTAAAGACAACCTTTTGTCCATCCCCACTTTGTCGAATTTTTATCTTCTCTCTTTTATGAGGAAAGTCATTGTGTACACTTTGCGATCAGGGGACTTGCGAATTTTTAGATATATTTTTACTCTAACCCTGCGCTTCTTTGTTGTTTCTTTGTCGTTTTTAGGAGCCCAAGCACCATTTGACTTATTTCTTTCTCGTGTTTCTAATTTCTCTCATTCAGAGTATAAATTTCCTATTCCAAATTGGAAATCCGTGGTAAGTTTATCCCAAGATGTATAAAATAAAAAGAAAAAAGTTATTAATGTCTGCTATTATAACAGGAATTCCTGACATCATCTGAAAAAGGGTTAATCTGAATCTCATATGAGGGGAGCCATATTAAAACCGCTAGTTTTGTGGACTCATAAGGTAACGGGGTCTGACCGTATTTCAACGTTATTGTTTATCTTTCAGAGCTTTTAGTAAGAGGTACGTATCATTTATGTTTCTTTAAATTTCTTGGGTGCGCTGCTTCTTTTGAATTAAGAAGTAGGATACAGAAAATCATTTTAATTCGCATGACTGTAATATTTATTTTATTAGTTTTTATCCGATATATATATATAATATTTCTAATTAAAGTTTTTTCTCCTTCCTATGATATCTTAGAGAGTTTTTAAAATCTATTCAATCTATCCAGCCCTTTTGATGGTTTTTGTTTAAATATATGGTTATTTTCCAATAAATTCGATTTATTTTGTTCAATCAGTTGCAAACTTATTCGATAATGGTATCAAATAGCTCTATATAAGTTACAATGCCTGAAACCGAAAGAATCTAAACCATTTTTTCTCAGTTTAAATATATTAATTAAAATGACTGATTATATATAAATTTGAATATTAATGTTTTCCAGGCATTTGTAAAGAATATATCACATTTGTTTCTTACATATGAATTTATTCGTATTCAATTGCAAAGAGTATCTGCCAAATATTGAAATATTAGCTGTTGTTTCACGCGTTGTAATTAACATTTTTACTGTAAATAATTTATCTGAAGTTTTATTTTAAAATTAAATTATTTATTTAGAGAAAGAACAGAAAACTCAACGCACTTTAGTGTTTAGATATTTTAAACACAGCTAACATTGATAAAAAATTTCTCAACAAGCAGCAAAACATTAAATGTTAAGTTGTATCTTTAAGCTAGAATTTGGAATTTTTTTTTTTTAATTTGGCACATATTTGGCTACTTTTTTAAAATAAGAAACTCCGTTTTATTCCATTATTCTAATACATGTCATCCAAAACATGTTTAATAGAATCCTGAGAATTTGAAGAATATATATAATTTCAGGAAAGCTGTAAAAAATGGCTGTAAACGAATTGAATTAAACCATATGTCCAGTATAATTGTACCTAATGAAACTCAGATATAATTTATAGTCCCAACTCTTTATATATGTTTTCAAGTTAACATTTAAGGCATGGGATGGCCAACCGTTCTGCCTCCCTGGGCCGCATGGAACGAAGTCGAGTTGTTTTGGGACGGAGAAAATAAATCTAACTCTAAGACACTAATAATAGTTCATGATAAAAAAAAATCGTAAGTTATATAGTTTTAATATATTTAAGTGACTTAATAACCTATGATTTTCGTATTATATAGGCTGCTAAATGGAATTATATTGGTATCGTTTTATACATCTTATATGACATTTTATATATAATGTTTCATTATAAATTTTTCAAGGATAAAGATAGCTAATAATCATGACATTGGTGTAATGTTTGGCCTTGAACTTTAAGAAGTATTGCATCAATTTTGGTTCGATTCAAGTGGATGGTTCGATTCAATTCTCATGGATTCTAAAAGTTTTTATCCGGTATTCTGGTTCTAACTTTACTCATAGTGTGCTTCACTCTTGAAAACAGTTGTTCGCAATTGAACGGGCTTCCGTCCAATGATAATATGAATACGAAAGATTGTGCAGTGAGAAAAATCGGACTTTATATAAATAAAAAAAATAACCAATAAAAAATTTATGAATTTTCCCTTTAACTTGGATTTCATACTGCAACTCTATACATACCATATGAAAACTTGCTGGCAGCATTCTATATCGATTGTAAATTGAGTCACAAAATAAGAAAAATAGTTTATTCTTTCGAGAATCTTAAAATCTGTTTCCAAATTCTTGTATCAAATCACAAAGTGATATTACGTATATTTTCCCATTTTTAGGATTATGTTTATCCAGTTTGTTGAAATGCAATTGTTTGCATGAATTTTTGTTTGCCATTTTGTTAAATTTCATTTAATCATTTATAGTTTGAAGCATAGTATAGGTAAGTTCGCTTTTGCCTTGAAAACAGATGTTTAAGTAGTTTAAATTAGCAGTGAAACCTTCCAAAAACTATATCATCAAGCCAGTTGCCATCATCAAGTTCTTGATTTCGATGATAGAAACAATTTGATTTCATTAAATACATCTTGAAAAAAATTTTAACGCTAGGCCTCGATTATGCGACCTCACTTCTGTGAAGTATATGATACTGCCACACACATATCATCCGCTGTCCTTTTCTCCCTTGTCTAGAGGCATCACGAAACACTACAATTGCGATTAAACTTAGCCGTGAGTTGTTTTGTGATACTCAAACTGTTTCTTTTTTAATTTGAGTCACTTCTTGGAATACTTAGGTAGTAAAACCACGCCGAATCAATTTAATGATCATGAAATTTTCATTTCTTTACATTTTAATATAACTTTAATTACAAGAATTTTTTCACGACACTGAATACTCAAAACGATTTAACGTATTTCAAGTTAAATCTTTCCACTGAAGTCCATTAATTTTTAAAGATGCGCAAGAGATGAAAAAAATTCCACCTAAAAATTGCACGAGAGCCAAAAACTTTTTAATGATATTCGTTATTGTGAGATAAAAGAAATGGGAGTTTTGGATTATTTTGATAAATTATGTAAAAATCTGGTAATTGGAAAAATATCAGTGACTTCAGAAAAATTGCTCTGCGGAATTCAGAATTCTTTTTCGCATGTGGGAGATCTCCTTCTACAAACCATTTTGAATCCGACAAATCAGTGAATTAGACGCATAAAATTTTACTAAGATGATGAAAGAGAAAAATTGTAATCCAATAGAAACCTTCCTCAGTTTTATTTTTTCATTCCTATTTTATTGCCTTCCAATAAATCTACTAGTCTAGTTTTTAGAAGGATCCTTTGAAACCAACAGGACATGTATTCATGATGGAGTAATAAATAAGGGTATCAATGATTTGAAAACCTACGAGATCACTGTATTGTAATTTAATTTTTTTTTAAAAAAAAAGTAGTAGAAGTTTTTATGTAAGTTTTATTTTTAATTTCAAATCGGGCAGAAATTATTTAAATATAAGCGAAAATATTTTAAAAATTTTATTCTCTTGAAAAATTATAGACACATTTCAAAAACATTGTCTGCAAGATGTGAATACTAGGGATTGCAATAGTGGTAAATTGCGAATGTCAGCCTGCAGTTGTAGCCAGTTATTTCATTGTTTTACCGGTATTTCAGTAAATTAATTACTTAATTATAATACACTTTTCTTTCAATATCTACAATTATGTTCTGCATGAAAGAGAAACTTAATTAATTGATCAAAACAGGAACAGAAGTTCAACACAATAATCTATCTCTAGCACACACACACAAATTAGTTAATTCGTTAAGCAACTGAAATGTTTTTGACCAAAAATATAGTGAAATATTTTCAAATAGTTTATACTTTTCTTGATATTAACCGAATTATAATAACAATAATCAAATAATAATAATTTCCCACAGGTGTAGAATCTGAAAAGGTTTTTTCTATAGGTTGGTTATATTGCGCGTATTTCTTATGGTTGTATTTTTCAAATCATGTTGACTAATATATTACGTATTTAATTATATACTTCGTGATTGTTTTCATTGAGGAAATTTATTCAAGTATTGGAACACGAGGCTTGTTTTTTAAGTAAATGCTATTTTGATTTAAAAAGTAAAATAAAAAGCGAGATTTTTTCTTTATTTTTATTAGAAGTTTGGTATCTTAATCAATACAACTACCTCCAGTATTCAGAAACTTATCATATCGTACAAATAGCTTCTGCATTCCATCCACATAAAATAGAGATCTGCCGCCTGATGAGCCAACCATTGCTCCATTTTGTCATCATCATCGGAATACTGCCATCTAAAGGCTTTTTCAAGTGAAGTAGTAAGTGGTAGTCACTGGGCGCCAGATCAGCGTTAAACGGAAAGTGATTAAGTTATTAGCAGCCGTATTGTTACGTGGTGTATCGTCTTTCGAATGCAAGAAAGTTCTTTCCGAACAAATCCAAATTTATTCTGAGATTCCCTAGCAAATACACTATATTTCTTTTTAACATGAGTAATTAACACACATGCATAAAAATATACAATGGCACTAGTTTAAAGTTTGCACGACCACTGAACACAGCATCGCAATCACAATATTTCACTAACACATTTAATCTACATACACTACCTGTAATTCTCTAAGCCCCTAATTCATACACAGTGGCTGAATTTTTTTTTACTTTTTAGAAAATACCTCAGAAGTTTCACAGACCACCTAATTTTGTCGAGTTTGTGACATTTGGTGACGAAATATGTCGCCAATGTCTCACCCATCTACTCAATGTTGCTTATTTACGCATTATAACATTGTCTGTAAAATGGTTTTCCAGCCCTGGTAGTCGTTCTACCGGTAAGACAACAAAATCCGAAATTTCCACGTAACACTATTAAGCGATGAAATATTAGTTTCGATGAGCCACATGTGGATGGACCCTGTCATGCAACAAAACAATCTCATTACTGAGTTTGTCCCACCTTTTGTTTAAGATTGCACAACGTAGTTTAGTGAAATTGTCACAATATGTCTTAAAATGATTTGGGTCAACCAGAGATAAAAAAAAAATTAGCACTGCCTGCCTATCTCAAAATACATTGCACATGATTTTGCGCGGTGAAATTGTTTGAAATTACACTTTTTGGGTGATGTCGACAGCCTCCTTTCCATGCATTGCCATTTTGATTCAGGTGTCACGTGACTCCCACCCCACCCGATCTCTCCGTGTTTCATCTTCAAAGGCAATTTGGCTACATACTCATCACCTTTATCATAAAATCACTCAAGGAAAGTTTAAGCACTGCATACACAATTAGCTTTGTGCTCCTCAATCAGCATTTTTAGTATCCAACATTAGTACAACTTCCAATTATTAAAGTGTTCTGCCAAAGTTTCATAAGGAACACTCCTTGAAACTTGTGGGAACTCATCAGATAAATCGTAAGGTGTCTGTTTTCTCGAACTTCGCATCTACTTTCTGAGCTAAATCTTCAGTAATGATATACAGTCAACCACGATGCTCAGCATCATGAACATTAGCACGGACATCTTTAAATGCCCAAACTCATTTTCGTACCATTCCAAAGTTCATATTGTTTCCTCCATTTATTTCATTAATATGCCGATGAATTTTGGTACCTTTTACATGCATAAAACGAATCACAGATTTTTTCCACAATAAGTGAGACTTTCAATTGTTTGGAGCATTTTAGATACCATAAATAAACGTAGACGGGGAGAATGCTTCTGTACTGGCGTCTGTGATTAATCGTCTGTGATTAATTACTCAGGGCGCATGCGCGTAATAGCGACCATAGAGCTGCAGCAGCCATATTTAAAAACGACACTAACTTGGAAAACATGCCTCGTTTTTTATTTATATTCACAGCTTGTTCTCAGAACGCTTAAGCTTCAAAATTGTTAATGTATTTTAAAAAAAAAATGTTTTCTGGACATTTTGGTAAAAAACTTTTAACGATTCTACGAATATTTCCAGTTATCGAGAAAAAACTAAGCCTTGTTAAACTTCCTTATTTCTTTTATAATTTATTTATTTCAACTTCTTACTTCATTTTTCCCAAAACAAAAAAAAAATTCTTTTTAACTTGCGCACGAGATTACTCAGAAACTATTCACCATATTAGTTTGAAATTTCATGCACATGTTCAAAATAAGTTTCTTTATTACTTCTACATCTCACACAATTTTAGACAAATTTTTTCAGTAAAAGCTTTATTTGAATTTTAATTGGATTTTTTCTTACAATTTTATGTGTCTTATAACTGAGTATGAAAAGAAATTTTCCCTACTTCAGAATAGGCGTGTCAAGATCACCCATTTTCATTTCTCCCCCATCGGTTAACTTGGTATCAACTAATGTAGCATCGCAACTGCATGTATTTTCTACACTTCAGTTGGAGTCTGAATTCCTTTGCGTTTCGACGTGCTTTATGTTAAACGTAAAGTCTATTTTAAATATCTACAAATAATGTGTTTTTTTTCCAAAAATAATTTTTTAATAAATCATATAAATCATTAAAACATATCCTTATAAAATGTTAATATAATGCATATGCGTATACAAATTTGCTTAGCTTAAAAAGCTCCGATAAATTGTTTGGTTTGGTTTTTAAAGGTGTAAGAAAATAAAATGTTTTTAACAATATTTATAGATGGTTTACAGATTTTAAACAAATACACTTTATAACAAAGAAAACGACGCACCTAGAAGGAGTTGTTCTGATGGAGACAAAAATTGGCGGATAGGAAAATTATGTACACAATAGAAAATGATTAAAATTTCAGAAAAATTGAATGATTTATTTCAGTGTTACATAGTTACAAAGTAACGAGCTCAATAAGGTGTTGACCCGCTTCCAGCCTGCATGCAAACTATCACACGACGTGGAATAAAGTGATAAAGCTCCCTGATGGTCTCCTGTGGTATTTCTTGCCAAATTTTCTCCAATTGTCGGGTTAGGTATCAACATTTCCTGGTAGATGCAGTCGCCATCCCATCATATCCCAGACATGTTCAATTGGAGAGAGATCTGGCTTACCAAGAAAGTGTTTGACAAGCTATAAGACAGTTCATAGCAACACGTGCCGTACGTGGTCTGGCATTATCTTGCTGATAAATAAGGCCAGGTTATTGCAAAAGGAACGGTAGCAAAACAGGTCTTAGAATGTCGTCGATGTACCGCAGTGTTGTAAGTGTGCCTCTAATGACATCCAGCTATTATGAGAAATGGCACTTCAGACCATAGCTCCTGGTTGAGGGCTTGTGTGACGTGATCGGCACACTGCCCTGGGCGTCTCCAGACACGTCTTCGATGATCGTCAGGACACAGTTGCAAGTGGGATTCGTCACTAAGCACTCTACGTCCCCAGTCAGCGTCATTCCAACTTGATAGAGCCAAGCACTACTGTAATCTGGCTCGACAGTGTGCAGGCGTGAGAGGCAGGTGGAGTAGCGGTCGGTACGAGCATAAATTTCGTTCTATCAGCCATCTGTGAATGGTCATGGTGGACACTCGTGTGCGGGTCGCACATCTGATGGTTGATAACGATGAATCAGGCACTGTGATAGCTGATCTGACAATCACTCTGTCCTCCCAATCTGCTGTGGCCCTAGGTCGACCGCTACCATCATGACGCTGAAATCTGCCATTGTCCACCCATTCTTGGCAGCATCTTCAAATCGCCGCATCGCTTCGACCCATATGACGAGCAGATTCTCCAATTTGTCCCACCTGCCTCTTTCAATCCAATGATACGAGCTCTTTCAAACTCTAACAGTTGCTCGTACTGAGCTCAAATCCTGCGGAGAGGCATTTTTCAGTCGTTGAAAGGTATCCTAAATTGCAATGCAACACAAAATTTGACCATCAGATTGAGAATAGCTTCATCAGATTGCGCTGTAGCTCCCGCTGTTCATTCATTGGACACCACATTTTAATCATTTGTATGTTCGGTCCAAATATCTTTGCTTACGAAATTTGGTTACAATCGGGCAATTCCTTCTTTGTGCGTTTCCTTTTTTTTTTTTTTTTTTTTTTTTATATATATATATATATATATAGAGTGTATTTTAAAGCAAAGTAGATTTTTTAAAAAGATCAAAAGATTATTGTGAATCTCAAAATTTCGCAGTTATTAGAAGTCTGTTTACGAAAATAAAATGAAGTGGAGAAAGAAAGTGATACCCATTCTCTACTTTTGTTGCAATAGTTCATAGTTACAGACACCTGTGGGGGAACAATATGTGACCTTGAAGCACTTATTTTAAAATAACAGACTGTAGATAAGGTCACTTTTGTAAATTTAAGTCAATGTTGTACTCTAGAATCCTGCGCGTAGTAAAATAATGATTTTCGCAATTTTGAAAAAATATGCTATTCGTATTTTTTTTATAATCTTTGAAAGATTTTTTAAGAAATTCTAGAAAATATGAAAAATAATATAAATATATATGAATACCATACGATAAAAGCTTCAAATTTACGCTTTGTTTCATTAGAAAGTTATATTGGTTTGAAAAATGAAACTTTTTTTTTTTCGCTTACTCGGATGATTGTTAAGAGTCTGAAGATCCGTTAAAAAATTCTCGGTAATTTACAGTGTACCTGTTTTGCATGAAAATGTTTTTATTGAATTACCGGTGATAGAAAAAATCATGGCCCATTAGTGAACTGCTATTAAAAACTCCTCGTGGTGAAGACGTGTCCTTTTAAACTGAAGCATGCGATAAAACTGGGAAGGAAGAGAAATAAAATAACTACCGATCAAAGTTTATGATGTTTTATTTGTATGTTAACCCTCTTGAATGTCTCTGAGCGTTATTGTGTCTCTTGTTCCCCATGCAGGCGAAACATAACCGGAAATCCAGGGACATGGCCTGGGTAATATGAAGCATGTTCATGTCTCAGCTGTTCTTCCTTCCGAGTGTCCCCCCTCCACCCCTATCTCAGACAGTTGCTTGCATGCTGCATGTTATGTGTTGTTTGTGTCTTACTGCAAGGAGTGTCAAATAAGAACATCGTATTTGGCAGAAGGGAATCAAAATGAATAACGATATTTGAAATCACTTGTTTTAGTGCGGAAGCTCCCTTTCTGGGAGTAAAAGTGCTCAACTGGACCGATAGTACATTTTTTCAGGGCCCAATTGTCAAGAGTGAAAGTCTACTGACCCTCTGCTAAACTAAACAAACTCAAAAATAAATTACAAAAAAACAGAGCAACAGACTTTCCTCGAAATGGTGACCAGGAATTCGAACACCAAAGGCAGAACATCCAAGCCAAGAACTATTGGTTGAAAATGTTCCAAATCTCCTCAAAGTGTTTTAAAAATATTTTACTCATAAATCACGACGTGATATAAACTGCTACGATGCATGCGTCAAACTGACCCTTTATATCAAATGGAAACGTATCTAATATCATTACAGCTGAGAATGTATCAATTGAAATAATGGCTGGAAAAACAACCTTTTCTAAAATATCATTCAGAAAGTCCCTCAACAGTAAAAAAAAAAAAAAAAACTTTCCTCACTAGGGAGGATTGCGCTGTGACCTTCTCTTCAGGAATAAAAACTTTTAATAACTTCCCCAATCCGAAATTCCTTCCTTTATATCATCTAAATTTCTTGACCGAGTCTCCTCAGGGCTAACCTCCTTTATGTAAATTTGGCGATTATGACCCCAAAATACCATAGCAATTTTCTTTCCCGAGGGGCTTACCGTCTTAGAAAAAAACGTGTGACGCATCCCAGGGATATCCTAGTAATCCTCTATTTTCAACCCTCCTTCTTGTCAACTGACTTTTATTCTTTTTTTTTTAAAAAAAATTTCAACTTATTTTTATTATTTTCTAAATTTTTCAAATGTATTAATGCGCAACTAGCCAAATACGACTCTTGCCCCGCAATCCTTAAATTTGACACACTCATACTAGGCCAAATATCCTTATAATTAAGATTAAAAAATCTCGATTATTCTGTATAAGATCAAAGGTGCAAACATTAAGACGACGCAATCAAAAGAAATTTAAACGGATCATAGAAAAATTACGTTTGAAGTTGCTCAACAACCGTTTTGCTGCTTGCGCTAACAAAGATTCACACTGCTAACATTTATCATCTTATTGTAATGAGTGATGTCATCACCGTGAAATACGCACATAAACGTAAGTCTAATTTCGAACAAACGTACATATGAAAGAAGATGAAAATAGGCATAATTTGCTAAAAATTCCCTATTCAAATATATCTAATGCATTTATATCTTGAAATCCGAACTTAATAATCACAAAACCTCATTTAAATTCAAAATAATTCCAGTTCGATGACAATTTTAACCTTTAAAATAACGTAAAAATTAGAGTTTAGTCGCAATAGAAGTAACACGAGGGCTATTGGCAACGAACCTCGTAATTTTGAACCTCGGCCAAGTGAACGACACCTGAGCTGGCACCCCTCTCCTAACTTCTACACCACGCCTCCGGAAGGATTTTGGGCAACGAAAAATTTAACGTGCATCAGCCCCGTTTACACGGCTGGTCTTTAGCGGTCAAAGGCCGAACCTGCGACTGAACGAAAGCCGCCGGCCACGAATTCGAAACCATGACCACTTGGCTAAAACACACATAAACCATGACCACTAAATCCCGCGGCCACCATAAAAACTAGATTCCTCCATCCCTGATTCCATTAAATTTAATTTTCAAGATGATTTAAACGAAATAAATTGGGTTTTAAGATGAAATACTACCGGCCGCGGTAACCGAGTACTCATGGTTGCGAGCTTGGGGTAGGTGTCGTGGATACGCGTCCAGGTGCATCTTAATGTCTCGTCGTTTAGGGGGCTGATGCACGTTCATTTTGTCGAGACCACATGATGAGATGGTGTGTAAGACTTAGGTGTCAGTTCAGATGTCGTCCTTGTCGCTTGATCAAGGTTCAAAAGGACGAGGTCCGTCGCCAAAAACCATCGTGTTTCTTCTAAGTATGTAAGTAATAAAAACAATCAAACGGGAAAATTATTAATGAATCGTAAAAATATTTGAATAAATATGTAAATGTATAAATTAAAAGTATAATTTATTAAAGTATATTATTAAGTGTTTATCTTCGAAAGGCAATTTAGAGGTCTAGTTAGCTTTCATTATGTGAGTGCGTTTCTTGTACGCACATTGGTTGCCTTTCATGCCTAATATTTATCGATAGAAAACACGCTAAATACTTGAATCATAACTGATCGAAAAAGTGCTTGGCCTGACCAAGATCTAGGGAAACTGTGTTAAAATTGGGGAACTAACTAAAACACACTCGTATGTACTTCTATTTCATTCCATAAATCCGGTTTTACCCCTCTGATTTGCCATTGCCGGTCTGGCAGCCTGAAATCCCCATCCATAAAGGCCCTGGGAATGCCTCCGTTTAACAGCCGAGTGAGAAACGACCGTATTTCGCAAGCCCCAATCGGACGTTCGGATTCTGTTGTCATTGTAAATTTGGTTTAATTACATATTGTTTAAAAGAATTCAGTCGTGTGGTTGTTCGATAAAAACAGTTCAACAAGAAAAATAATGGCGAATGACACCTTATCCACAAATATTCAGGACAAGATGAAACACTGGTAGAAAAATAGATATAGAAATAACAGGAAAAAATATAGCATTTGTGCAGTTAGATCCATAAACAGATAAAAAACAGCACTTATAATATCAGTAACACACACATCACTTTCAATAGCATTCAACTCACCAGCTTACTAGGTCACGCCGCGGATCTCCAAATTACTTGTCTGCACTTCAAAAGCAGACTCCGACAGCTTCTAGTAGTTTCGGGAGATTCAAGCCACTTCCAGACGGATTCCAGACCAATTCCCAACAGATTCATTTGGCCACGCTACCGAGAAATTCACTCATACTTCGTATCTCATCGTATTTATAGCTATTCTGCCACAGGCAATATTCAGGAAAACTCCAGAACTTTTCTCCTAATCGGGATTTCAAAAATATTACAACATTTTCGAGAACTTTCATTTTGTGGCCAAAATGGTCATAATTTGTCGCCAAGGTTGAAGGGGTTATTGGTAATGCTTTTCCAGATATCCAACAGATAAATGTTAATGTCTCTTTTTATTCACAAGAATAATATTGCAGGGAAGCGTCGTTGTAGGTTCTAAGCAATATTGTATTTTCGAATAAACTTTTAATGCAAGATGTCTGTACTGCTGTTAAATACCGTTTTTCCTTTGTGTTTGAATTATATCATTATTTTGAATTATCTTGCTCGCTTTATTTGTGTTTAATTTTGATTGTTTTTATATAATAGCCTCGTTGACCTTTTCCCTGGAATATCTCTTTAATATACAGTATTTTGTTTGTAATTGTTTCGATATGCCTTAGAATAGATATTGTAGAGAGTCTCTATGTAATTTATTTTTATCTTCTTTCTGTTGTATCATTATTTTTACCTGAAAACTTCATTACAAAAAGAACTAATAATTTTTTGCAGTTGTCTGTTAAAGGTTAAAAATTCCTTTCTTATCAACCACGAGCTTTTGTATATAAATACAAGAGTATAATTTTGAAGCAAAACCACACGAAATATTTCTCACCCTGGAAATTCTGTGCTTGTTCATTGGAGTTGGGGGGGGGGGGGAATAGAAAACTCCAAACATATTCATGTAGTTTACATGAATATGTTTACATGTAAAATAAAAAAAACAAGTCATCCTCAATATTTTCATACTTCTGTTAATACATTATTACTTAGTTCTGTTCCAGCGTCAATGAAACCAAGTCGATATTTTGGATATTGATTATATATAAAATTTAGCATTTAGTCTCCTTGTCTTATATTTAAAAATCTTTTTGATTACGAGAAGATACAGAATAAACATTTGCACTCTTTTTCAGATTCTATCAAAGGACTCGGTCACGGTCGCAGTGGATGCCGTGGTTTACTATCGCATCAGCAACGCCACCATCGCTGTATCCAACGTTGAGGACTACGGGCACTCGACACGACTCCTGGCGGCCACCACTCTCAGAAATGTCCTCGGCACTAAGAATCTTTCAGAGATACTCTCAGAGCGAGAGTCAATAAGTCACGTGATGCAGGTATCTAAACAAAATTGGATTCACCCTAAATGCGTAACACACAAAACATAAATTATTATAGATCGACCACAACGAGAAGATCTATGCCGTATGACATCCGACTTTTCTAATGTGTTGGCTTAATAGCTTACCAAATTGCGCTCATTAGCTCTTTTCCCTCACTTACTACTAATCCGTTTTTTCCCTGTGATAGAAGGAACACGTTTACCTAGAAGGTGGAATCAGGTATTTTCTCGTCGGGGTCAAGCTGTAACCAATCAAAATGAAAAAGCTTTAAATCGTCACACATGTGTGCGCCTAGGAAGCCATTTCGTATCATTCTGCCCCTAAAGGGCGCCCAAGACAGTATTGCTGTATCTCCCATTAAAAAGGCGGAAATTATAACGGACAGCCTTCAGAAACAATTTGAACCCAATACAGACGAGAATCCTAGATTCTTAGAGCACACGAAAAGAAAAGTTCAAAGATTTTTGGCTTCCCCCACCTGTCTTGACCTGGAACCAGTCCAGGCTAGCGAAATTTTGGACTTTATCAAGAATTCTAAAATTAAAAAGGCACCGGGATTGGATCTGATTTCAAATCGCATCCTTAAAAATCTTCCCTTAAAATTAATTTTTCTGTTTACGCTGCTCTTCAATTTTTTAGTGGAGAACTGCTACTTTCCTTAGACTTGGAAGACTGCCGGTGGTCCCAATTCTCAAGCCGAATTCTGATGAAGAAAATCCTCAAAATTATCGCCTTATATCATTACTCAGTTCGCTGGGCAAAGCATACGAATATATTATTTTGAATCTCCTGGACCAGTCCTGCTTAGCCAGGAATATTATTCTAGAGCACCATGGCTTCATCCTAAAGTGCTCTACAGTAACTCAGTTACTAAGGGTCACTGAGACGTTCTAGAAAGGCTTTTCCAATAACAAAGCCACGGGTATGCTTTTTATTGACATTGCCAAAGCTTTTGATAAAATTTGGCTCGATGGGCTCATATACAAGTTGATGCGGCTTGATATTTCGGACCAGCTAATCAAAATTATTCACTCGTTCCTGGACTCTCGTAGTTTTCGGGTCCGAGTTGAAAATGTAGTCTCCTCCCCAAGACTATTCCGAAGTGGTGTTCCACCCGGGTCAATTTTAAGTCCAAAACTTTTCTCCCTGTACGTTAATGACATTCCGAAGGCATCCAACATCCATTTGGCCATGTATGCCGATGGTACTTCCACTATGTCCCAAGACATCTGCAATCAGAAAATTATAAAAAAATAGCAAAAGTATATTTCTCGATTACAGCTCTGGCTAATTAACTGGAGAATCAAAGTTAATGCATCTAACGAAATCGTTAGAACGAGCGCAATATGTATGACAGATAAGCAAGAATTTGCCGCAAAACATAGTAACTAAAAATAAAATAATTATATTGACTTTTTTAAGCTGAATAATGTGGAAAGTTACTTTGTTTAGGGAATAGAACTATTATTTGGAGGATATTGCCCTGATATATGGGGTACTATGGTATTATGAATGCAGAAAAACTGAAATTTTCTTTAAAAGCCTTTGTAATTTCCAACTTATAGCGATATTAAAAAAAAATTTTAACTATATCTAAAAAATCTTAAGCATAGTCTATTCTCTGCAGTAACATTTCAGAATGAACAAGTAACTGAAATAAGATTTTGTGACATTATGTTTTGCGTTTAAGAAAAATATATATAAAAAAATATATATATTGCGAAAACGTTTAAAATAACATTTAACGAAACTTTCTCCATGAAAAAACTTAAATTTTTGCTAATACGCTCCACATTTATAAACTTCACCTTCTTAACTTTTATAGTTCTATTTTTGTCTTTTTCTGAGAGCTCGCAGAATTTTTTCTACTCCTCTTTGACTTAGTGTGTCGCGGTGATTCATGATTTCAACAGTTGTCTCAATGTTTAAAAAATAAAATCCCTTACAATTTTTTTTTTTTTAAAAAAAAAGGTTACCAATATTCATCTTGAAAAAGTTTAAATAACATAAAAATCCATCATTAAACCACATAACAGAATTCTAGGGTACACATTACGTAATTTTGGAGTAAACTAAAATTATTTTTATCACTCTTTGTCAAAACGAAAAGTATATTGCCAAAATCAATTATCCTTATTTTTATTTATCTGTGTTTATTTGTATATAAAGTATAATTTTTCAATTAAATATTAGGGAATTAAAAAGTAAATAAGCTTTTCAGCTCATTTCCGATTTTCAAAAGTACACTTTCGGTTACAAAATGTCATTATCAAGTGATTATAACAGTTATAATTTGGTTTCTAAATAAAATAGGAAATTCAAACTAATTCTTAAAAATAAAAGATACAGCTTCAAGAAAAGGCCCAAAAGTAGAAAATCGGTCGTTTGAATGAAAATGATGTTCAGAAGATGTACTGTTACCTCAAAAATAAAATGTCTTTTTTATTTTTCTTATATTTGGCATTTCAAAATCACTATTGGTAATTTTACTATTCATTTAAATAAAACAGGATATTTCATGCAACACCCTGTTTAAACAGTAGTGTTAGCACATAAATTTTGTTTTATATATATATATATATATATATATATATATATATATATATATATATGAAACCATATTTATGCACATTATTATTATATATGCACATTAAGATTAAAATAGATATCTGAGCCTGATCTACTCAGACGAAGCATCACAAATTATATTCTCTTTTAATAAATTGTATTATGGAGTGTGTTAGAACGAAAATTCAAAATGTAAAATGACAAACTGTCTTTTATTCATGCAATATTTAAAAAAAAATAAGTGCGAAGGAATAATGATCAAGAAACCTTTTATAGTATGATTTTTCTAATTGGTGACCACATTTTAAGTAGATTGGAATATTAAAAATATAATATTGGTTTTTTTCCCGTGCCATATCACCGAGTTTTGTTTGTTTTCCAGTCTAGTTTGGATGAGGCTACAGATCCGTGGGGTGTCAAAGTGGAGCGCGTTGAAATGTAAGTAATCTCTTTTTCTTTCTTTTTTATCTAAAAAAATGCCATTGTCTTAAATTCCTGTCCAGTTGTTCCTGTGTTGTCTTAGTGGTTTTCATTGGCGTAGCTAGGAGGAGTTAGATGATCCTCCGAATTAATGTTATGACGCACTAAAAAGTAAATTTCAAAATAGTTTTTCATGCTCAATCCATCACTCCATCAGTATGAGGATATCTTTTCCAACGATTTTTGTCTTTTTCTTTTTATCCTACCTGAGATCATCCATTCAACGGGAGAGCACGTCAGTCTTGGCATTGCTAAGTGCGTAGCGGGAAATTACCCATTCATTATGAAGAAACAATCCATAAATTTGCATCAGTAAAGGCTAGGAAAATTTCTCTTTGAAGTTAATAATTGCATTTAAAACAATTAACCTCGAACTTTTTTTTACTTTATACTTATTTCACTTTTAGGCTATTGTATTATTGTACCTAATGTACTATTAAAAGCTTTTGCAATGTTATATTTGAATGTTAATTTAGAACAGTTATATATTCGAACTACCAATGTTTCTTGAATTATTTTACTTCGTTCTATCTTAATAAATTGAGAAAAACTTTGAAAATATACGTATAAATGTACTTCAAAAATTAAAATATTTATAAGTATTTAAAACAAAAAAAAACTATGAAATTTTTTCTTAAAATACTATTTTAAATATTGTCGCTTAGATACTGAAGTTGGTTGAATTGAATACACAACAAATACCTGAATAACGTGATTTATTGAGCAGACTGAGTGCAGCTACACTTGGTAGAGAGAGAGAGAACAAACCCAGATTGAAAACACGTGGATTTATATATTACAGAACACTGCTCTAGAAACATAAAAAGTATTCTGAAGGGTTTTATAAATTATAGTAAGACGGAACAATAAAACAAAACTTCCACGAAAATTTTCAGTGTTCTCAACCCCGGGTTTTGAACCCGGGAACTCTCATTGTATAGACGTGCGCTTTGCTCTTTTGTATAGACTTGCTCTTTTCTCGAAAAACAGATTGACGCTGTTTAAGAATTCTGCGGTAAGGCTCTCGTCCGCGAGCGTGTCGTGAGACCTGAATAGACTCGACAGGATGGCAACTTTCTTTGGCGGCCGGTGGCATTTCCTCCAGAATTCAGAAGAAAAAGCAGTAGAATCATCTGAAAACTGGATTTATGCATCGGAATCGAAGTAGGGCTTCATTCGAAGAACATATACCACATTCATTGTCCATCGGTGTCGCGAATTGGAATCGAAGTCTTGATATGTTATGTCGGACAGTCGTCGTAGGACAGAGTCGAAATTTCTTTTAAGTAACTTCTCCAACAGAGCTACTTTTCGCACAGTTGTGATAATCCATACGGGGTCTCCAGTTTATAGAAAACTATTCAGTGTTTGGAATCATTCCGCTCTTTTCTTATGTTTCCAAGGTTCGTAATCTCACCACTGTCTCGATTCTTTGGCTCTTGATAGTTATTTAGTAACGTAGTACTCTTCGGTTCCTTCAATGTGAATCGGGAACAAATTGTGCCAAGTATCGCCTCAGCTTCACTCTCATGTATAAGATAAAACGCTGGGAGCCCGGTTGTGTCCTGCTTCAAAGTGATGTATACAAATGTAACGAAGGGCAATATCTCATTCCAATTTTCCTGCTCGACTTTGACGTATATAAACAGTATGTCTGGTAATGTCTAATTAAAGCGCTCTGTTAGCCCATTAGTTTGGGGATGGTAAACAGACGTCCTTTGTAAGTAACTGGTGATAAAGTTTCGCAACTAATTTTGATTGAAAAACTTGCTCTCGGTCCGTAATGATGATTTTTGGAGCTCCATGTTTTAAGATGATGTCCTCAAGGAGAAACTTGGCTTCTATCGGAACTTCAGTAGTAGGTAACGCTTTCATAAAGGCATAGCGGATTTGCTAATTAGAACATTCAATGATTCATTTATCTCTTCTCAGTGACTTTGAAAATCGTCCGAACAAGTCTATTCCGACCCGATGGAATGGTGCAATTGCTGGAGGGATAGATTCTAGATGACCGACCAGCTGAAGTGGAACGTACTTTTCGTCGTTCATGATAGTATATAACATATCCACGTATAGTGCGTTAGAGTTCCAGTAAATAGAATTGTTTCCTCTCTCGGTAATACGTTCTGACAAATCCTAAGAGGCCTACTATAGATGCGTCACGAAAATATAGTACTATATCTTACATAGGTGTCTCGGAATGACCGGTAACCACACATCTTTCCATCTTGATCACAGTTCTTTTTGCAAAGTTCTCTATTAACTCATAAATTATTCTTATTGCATCCGATTTCTTTGCTGAAGAGAATATTTTTTCGAGTTCCGAATCACTCCTCTTTTTCGCCGCTAGGTTCGAGAAAGAGTCAATGACGTTCACTTCTTCAAAGGAGTCATTATTATCTTTCAACAGATTTCGAGGAAGGTGGCCATGGTCTTTATGCTTCTTGCCATTCTTTTATACAATGGACATGTCCCATTCTTAAAGGCACACATCCCATCTTGCTTATATTCTTGAAGATTCTTTAAGGCTATTTATCACCACAGAGAATGATGGTGAATCATAGCATTAAATTGCTTCTCGAAAAGTTACAGTCGGAATTTGTGTACATAGGTGTACACAAATTCCGACACTATACGACAGGAAGACATTCTTTCCAGTTGTGGAAAAATTTCTCTGTGATTTTTAAAAGTGTTCGTGAGACATATGCAATCACTTTCTCTTATTCACCTTGTAATTGTAAAAGAACTGCTCCGATTCCGTAACCACTAACATCTGTATATAATTATGTGGGAGCCTTCTCGTCAAATAGAGCTTAAATAGTGTCGGAAATTAATGTTTTCTTTGACTTGTGAAAGGCCGTGGCTCGATGGGAACGCCAATGAAATTCCAATCCCCTTACAGCAGAATTTAAAGTGCTTGAGTCTGATAGCAAAAAAAATCTTTGATGAAACGGTGATAATAAGGACACTGTCCCAAAAAGGTTATGATACCCATGTAAATTTTTCGGCGTTGAAAAACAGCTGATAGCTTTTATATTGTCCGGATCAGGCCGAAAATCATCTTCTGAAGATGGACCAAAATTTTGATTTCAGAACCAGTTCAACTTCTTAGATGCAACTCAGAACTATACTTAACCTTTCAAGATGTTCCTCATAGGTTTTGGAAAACCACCACAATGTCGTCTAGGTAACGGTGGCACATTGTCCATTTTAAGTTTCCCGTCTACCGACCATTTTGATTCTGTGGATGTAATGTTTATCCTATAGAATTTCGACTACCGTTCTCGAATCTTTACTATTTAATCTACATTAATGCAATAAAGTACATCTGATAGTGCAAAAAATAATGAAGGTTTCTGCGGTATTACTTTTTCCTCCGAATTTTAAGAATATTTTAGAATATTTCTTAAAAATCGGAAAACACACAAACGAATCATTAAAATAGGAGTAAAAATATTTTTAAGAATATAAGGGGGAAATTAATTCCGCAAAAGTCTTCGTTATTTTATGCTCTTTTGAATGGACTTTTTTGCATTCAAACAGATCAAATTATAAAGATTTCAAAACGGTAGTAGAAATTCCATAGGATTAACATTACGACCATGAAATTAAAATGGCCGGTAGATGGGAGCATTAAATGGAATTTCTTTCAAATGTTGGGGAATTACATAGACCAAAAGGCATAAATTTAAACTCGTATGGTCCTTCAGGGGGGATTAATGCTTTCTTTTCACAGTCAGTTGCATCTACCTCAATTTGTCAGTAACCGGGCCGGAGGCCCATGGTCAAGAAAAATGTAGCTCTCTTTAAACAATCTAGTGTATCGTCTATACGTAGTAGAGGGTATATATCCTTTTAAGTGATCTGATTGAGGTGGCGGTAATTTATATAGCAACGCCAACTTCTATCTTTCTTCTTAACCAAGACATCTGGAGGCGAGCAAAGACTCTCAGATGCCTGAATTATGCCGTTATTTACACTGGTGTTCAAAATTAAGAGAATTTGCATATTTTGTCCAATTTCATGAAAAGAATTGAACGAAATGTAAAAATACTACTTCGAAACAAAGATGCAAATCTTGTGCTTCAAATACGCAAACATAATATACGTGTACTTGGGCGGAACTAGTCGAAAAACCGTATTTATAAACGCACGTGCCCAAATCTATATTTCTTTCGTTAGCACATTTTACCGAATTTCTGATGTTTTTTCAGAAATCGCTTAAATTAAAATTCAAACAGTAAAACTGAGTAACTACCAACGTTTGTGGGCAGGCTAGAAGCAGGTCGTCTCAAATCCAGATTTGCAGATAATTAGATTTAACGCCCAGTGTAGTGTCCAAATTACGGAAACAGTTTCAGGGAGAGAAAACCTGGGCAAGGTCGTCCAAGAGCCTTGATGGCCAGAGAAGATCGTCATTTGTCCATTATAGCAAGGCGTAACATGGATGCCGCAGATTCTTAGGTCTCTCGTGAGTTAGTTGTATGTGGCCACAGGAACCCGAGTTTCAAGGGTGAATGTTTACAGAAGACTTCGTGAGAGAGGGCTATTTGCAAGAAGACCTGTTGTTTGCATCCTGCTCAATTCTGAGAACCGGAGAGTCTGATTAAAAGGTGCAGAGATCGTAGAGATTGGAGCATGGATCAATGGGTGACCGTTCTCTTCATTGACGAGTCCCGGTTCAGCTAAACCAGTGATTCTCGTCGTACTTTCATATAGAGAGAACCTGGTACCTTCTACCTTCCATCCAATGTCCAAGAAATCGACCATTACGGAAGCGGAGACTTGGTGGTCTGGACAGACATCAAATTGGATGGCCGCACACACCTCCACGTCTTTAAAAGAGGCACTGTGACTGCTGAGAGGAATTGGAATGAGGCCTTGGAGCCCTATATCCGCTTTTCAGGGGTCCAATTGGTCCTGATTTTCTTTTAATGGATGACAACGCGAGGTCACATAGTGCTCATCTGGTCAACGAATTTCTGAAAAGTGAGGATATTCGCCGGATGGATTGGCCAGCCAGGTTTCCAGATCACAATACTATAGAGCATGTCTGGAACGCTTTGGGGAGGGCAATTGCAACTCGCAACCCCCCTCCGAGAACCATCCAAGACCTGAAAATAGTGTTGCTGAACGAGTGGGATCAATTGCAACAGGAACTCATAAGCTCCCTTATTTCCAGCATAAAATCACTGTTAGAGACCTGTATATCGGAAAGAGAGGACCTTACCCCTAATTAACCCATTTTTTTCTATTCTGCAACTGCTGTTTCATACCTTATGACTCCTATTAGTGTTACGCACTATCATGAGTCTATAATATAATTGTTGAATGGTTATTTTTTGTACCATATCAAAAACCTATATACAAACCAAATTTCATTAAAATCTGCCCAATACTTCTAACATAAAATCAATCAAATCGGAAAGCTCTCTTAATTTTGAAAACCAATGCATTACCTCAACTTCTTGTATTATGCGACGCTTAGTTGCTGACACTCTATCAGCTCTTTGGCTTATGGCTTCATGGTTGCCAGTATTTATGCGGTGTTTAACCTTACCCTTCAAAGTTTTGAATTTTCTAGATTAGTCGAAAACTCTTAAACATTTCTGGAATTCTCCAAGAATCCTCCATTTTTGCGTCGATGTAAAGGAACTAACATTCGATAATGAGCTAACATTCAAGAGAAATCGACATGTTGGCCATTTTGCTTAGCCTGGAATGTAGTGTTAGATTCGATTAGAGTAATTGTACTCACGCAATCCTCATCTGACATTGATTCAATGCCTGAGGACATATTCTTAGGAATAATATGAGTAGAAGTTTGCCCATTTGCAGCCTATAATTATCCTTTGCCATTACACAATGTTATTATGGTAGTCGGTATCATAATTTTTTTCAAGGACAACATTTTACTACATTGCACTATCACTTCGATATTTTAAACTCGGCTGGAAATGGCGACAGACTGAGCAGATATAGTGGAATCGTAAATTAGCGAGTAAAATCCACATCTGAGGATTTGCACTTTACAATTTTATTTACAACGTCTTCGAATGTCAGATCAGATCTTTCACAGTCTGTCATGGATTGTGATGCTACAAGAAAATCCCAGCCGATAATGATATCATGACTACAATTTGGTATTATTGAGCATTTGAAAGGTTGCACATTCGGCCGTTGAATTCAAAACGAAGTACACTTCTACTGAAAGGCTGGATATAATTTCTGTCGACGGCATATATAAGGATATTGTCTTTGGACGGGAACATAGCTTTTCGAAGATGATGTTTGTAGAGCTTCTAAACAACAGAGGAAGATGGACTGGATGGTTGTCGATATCGAGATGATTTCCAGACATATTCGCAGCGAGTAGAGGAATTTCCTCTTCGGTGGCCCTACCTCCATTATTGTATCGGCTGGATGAAATGCTAGAATGACGATATAGTGACGGTGATCTAAAGCAGCGAGCCGGGGATCGTCCTCGAGATGGCTCGGTGAAGTGGCTTTGCTAGCTGTTTGGCTGCAATCAGCTGAGTCCCTCACATTGATTCTTGGTTCGGTGGTGGGTTTTTTTTTTTTTTTTTTTTTGTTGGTTCTATAAGCTTCAAAAATATTTATGTTCTCCCTGCAGTAACGTATGACATATCCCAATCGACCACAATGGAAACAGACAGGTTTGTTATTTGCGGTTCACCCGAAGTCGGTTTTCCTAGGTTCAATAACTGTTCGCTATCTTTTCGCAAAGTGGCATCTGAGTTGTGGATGAAATTTCAATGGATCGTGGTTGTGCTCCTGGATTTTTGGGGTTTTGTGCTAGTAAACGTTGGATCTCTTCTCGGACAATTTACCGAATAATAGGGACAAGAGATCCTTTTCTTCAGTTATTGATGATTTCGGAATGACGTTAGGTAAGCGATCGAATTCCTTATGGGTAACTCGTCTCTCTTTCATTTCTCCTAGGTACTGACACCTTTTTTTAAATTATTTAGTCATCGTGAGTTTTTTTTAGTCAGGAGCTGTTCTTTGGTTTAGTAAATCTGGTACAATACCCTTCGTGAGGCGGGGTACCACCTTTTCATACTCTGGCATTTGAAGATTTATTTCATGACAGAGTCTCAACATGCTTTGGATGTATGATTGCGTTCTTTCACCAAGTTTTTCTTCTTCGACTCTCTTCTTTGTTTGTCTAGTGTCACCAAATTTGTTGGTGAGTTCCACTTTAAACTGATCCCAAGATATTAGAACATCTTCATTATTATTTCCCAACCATTCTCTGGTTGTTCCATCTTGAAATAAGTATACGTTTCCCAGGCAGAATTTTTCATCCCATTTGTTGTATTTGGCTAATCGGTCATACTAAAGCAAGGTAGAACCTAAGCATTTGTGACTGCTTGTACAGTGCAATTGCTCCTTGGATTAATTAGAAGTGTCATGGGTTCTAATTCTAAATTATGCGATTTAAACCAAAAACTAAGTAGCTCTTATTTGAATACACGCTATCACATGCACTCATATTACAACAAAAATCCAAGTTTTTAGGTGAGATAATAAGTAATTAACTTAACGGAAGTAAGAAGATCTCAATGTATAAACTACATCTAAAATATATTCAAATAACAAATCCAGATTGAGTTCAACGTTATCTGCTTTGCACGAGGGTAATCAAAAAAATAAAGTGTCTCTTAATTTTTTTCAGAAATACAAAGAGACGTTTATTTTCAATAGCGTTTACACCATTTTAAAGCTTGAACATTTACTTTTTTCTACATAATCGTCTCATTCCGGTCGATCTATATTCTGTAGGTACTGTAGTACTTTTTCTACGCACATATTAAACGAGCTCACCACCCTGTCGTTGAGGAAGCTTTGAATCTTGTCTTTAACTTGTCATCGTTGCTGAAGCGTGTTCTGGCTCAATAGTTCTTTCAACTTAGGAAAAATGTGGCAACCACCGATTGATATGTCTAGACTATCAGATGAATGGATTATGATATTTCATCTGCACTGTTGAAGGAGAGCGATAGTTTGATGGACAACGTGTGGGCGAGCATTGTCTTGGACTGTGCTTAAGCCCTTGCTCAACACTTCTCTAATCTTGAGTCTCCCGTCTGAGTTTTTTCAGAGTCTCCCAATACTTGTCAGAATTTAATGGGACCCCGAAAACCATGAGGTCGACCAACAGCATACCCTTTCTATTTCATTGTACAGTTGTCGTCACTTTATCGGCAGACTGCGCTAGATTTTATTATCGCGGCCTGGGTGAAAGGAATGTCACCACTCTCGTGATTGTTGATTGGTCTCGAGTTTTGAAAAGGAACACTCAAGCTACGCCACCCATAACAATCGAATCTATAATTTTGCCCTTTTCGTCTGCATAGTGGCAAAGAAGCTCGAGGGAATAATTAGTTTGTTGTCATTAGTCGTCATTTGTGAGCCTTCCCGTCTTGCTCATACTTTCCCATACTCCGACTTTTCCTTCAAAGTCTTGTATGAATACTGAAAACTCAGGTACCCAAATGCTGAATTCAATCTTCCGCCAATCTTCAAGCATAACTTGCTCAATCTTCGCGAATGTCTTGTCGAAAATTGACGTTTTTCTGCTTATGTTTTCGCCGTGAATTTCAGTACGATTAGTTGCATATTCATTACAGCTGAGAATTAATTGTTTGCGTCTATGACCAAGCGTCGATTTTTTTTTTTTTTTCTTTTTTCTTTTTCTTTCTTTCTTTTTTTCTGGCGGAAATAGATTAGCAGATGTTTTATTATACAATCCAATTTATTTTTGCAACTACCCTCGTATAAATAAATGTAATAATATCTGGCATAAACTCAACTTATTAAACCACTTCTTTAATCTCTCCTCTCAACCTCATCAGAGAAGAACCTTATATGCAATAGAAGATGAAGTTAACTTCGTTTCTTTAGCTGTTTTCACAAATCAACTTCGGAAAATGAACTTTGCTCATTTGAAAAAGTAGAATCGATAGAATCGAATTGAAATAATGTTAAATTAAACAAAAAGGCCAACATCGGGAAGTGTTACTCTAAGTCCTCAGCTTTGTGTCGATTGAACTGAATCTTTTGAGAAATTCAAGTGTGTCTAGTCAACTGTGAAGAGATAAATTGTTTGCTTGAAAATGTCTTACACTTGTCTTTAACTAGGCAAATATATGTTTTTTTTTTTGCAGCAAGGATGTTCGTTTACCCGTGCAGCTGCAGAGGGCGATGGCAGCCGAAGCAGAGGCGGCCAGAGAAGCCAGGGCAAAGGTAGAGTTGTTCTTGTTTTCCTCCTTAAAAAAATTTTTTT
>BMAW01020490.1:378174-398065 GCA_019974015.1 Nephila pilipes
TTATATGCATTTATGAATACAAGTTTTAACTGACTTTAGAATGTGTATTTGAAGTTTTGTGTTTATAAAAATGGTCTAGAGACTTAAGTAAGTTTTGTGTAGCTTTTGTGTGTAAATGGAAAGAAATTTTTTACTGTTTTCAACATAACGTTAGATATGTGGTTGAATTTGATTGTGTGTGTGTGGTAAAGCTTCATATACTATATTTTTACAAACTAATGCTAAAATAAATGCTTTTATCTGTCTTAAGTTTGAGATGAAGATCATTATATTGGATGAGTGACCGGTATTTTTTATTATCCTTTTTTTTAATTTTTACTATACGTACTGTGTTATGAAATTATTTTTAATCTAAGAAAAAACAATTTTAACAGAATTAAAATCTTGAAGAAGTATTTACATTAAAATTAGTTGTTACAATGGATATTACTTTTAACAAAAATTATTTCAATGATTATGTCATAAATAATCACACCACTAACCTTAAATGATAAATATGTATTATTATAGCCTTATCTAATACATTAATTTGATGTGTTTATTTCTTGAGTCTATATACTGAACATGTCATTTGCGAAAAATCATTTTGTTTTATTAAGCTCCATTTATGCTAAATATTTAAAACTATTTGTTTTTATTTACTGTTGGATAGTATGCGTTCAACGAAATCTGGAGAAATATGCATATCCGCATAAAATAAAGAATCCTAAAAGGAAATATAAAGATTTTTTTCTTGCATGATAAATTATAAAAAATACTCATTGTAAGAAAGTAGAAATTTTACAGTATCATTAAATTATCTTATTTGATAGCCTTTTTATTTATTAAAATTACTTATACTCTCTTTCTGTGACTGTAAGATGTTGAAACCGTGAAAGTCAAAGAATTCTGTGTCGGGAAAAATAATCTACTTTTATAATAAATATACATGTAGCGACTTATCAAATTTTATTTTTAATGACAATTGTGTTATTTAGAATTAAGATAAAACATAGAGCATTCCTGCGAAGAGTTTCTGAAAGTATTAAGACAATTTGGACGTGGAAAACATGGAAAATAATTCCAATAAAAGTAGCCAGAGATATTTAAAACAAAGCAAATTCATCTGCATGAAAATTATTTTAAAAACTGCTGATCACTTTAAGTAAATCCAAAAGAATATTACAAGAAGCAAGAAATATTTATTCATTCACCTGAAGTAATTTGAAATAAACGAAATTTATTAATTTATTTACAATAAGATACATATATATTTTTTTGAAAAAATGTATCTGTAGTCTTTACTACAAATAAAAATTCATATAGTTTGGGACAGTAAAAATTCAATACAAATCATAAATTTTACTATGCATCACACGAAAAACTTACAGGAGTGTAAGAATAATTCGAAATAATACAAAAATTGGTATACATATTTCCTTGTATGTAGTATCTGCATTGTTTAAATTATTCACTATACAATTTTCAAACAGTACAAAATCAGATTGCTCAAAATTCTACAGCAAAAACATTGCTTTAATGCACAAGAAATGTAAAATTAATAATAAAAGTCTATAGTTTGTAAAGAGAGATTGAATATAATACCTGAAGCTTGAAAAAGGGGAAATTCCCGTTTTGTGTTGTTGTTGTTGCTTTTGAATTGCATAACATAACATTGAGAGTATAATTTCAATAACCTTTAATAAAAAATTTCATATTTTTTTTAGGTGACGAGGTACGTAATGATATGCTAATAAGAAATAACACTATTCAACAACAATTTTGCATATAGGTTGTAATAAAGTTCTAGTTAAGTATTTTTTCGTGTTGAGTCTGAATTAGCCTTCAATAATTTTCTATCACATATAGTGCTTAATATATTTCAAAATATTGCTTTAAAGTATGCATTTTTCACATTTTTTTTCAATTTTTCTTTCACATCAAAATATAATGGTGAAATAAGTAGCTTGTCAAGTTTTATTCTTTATTTTGATATATTCAATAGAAGAACTTCGTATTAAAGATGATTAGATGCAGAATACTTTAGAAATGAGCAGCACAGAAGTATCAACACTCGTAGAGGCATGCATAGTACCAACAATTTTATTAATGTATTTCATTGTTTTGCTCATTTTGTCTTTTTTATGTCTTTTCTTTAAGCTGATTTGTCTTGAGTGGGTTAGTGATCATTTAAAGCATTTTTTGCTCGAATTGATTACAGGCATAAAGAGTAAAGTAACGTAATAGCATTCATAAAACATCATGGTTGCATAAGTATTATCATAACTTTAGCTGTGTGTGACATGTTCACTCCAAAGGCACGAGCTTAGAGTGAGCCAAAAGATTCCATTAATGATTGTAATTTTTGCTTTATTACAACGTTTTTCTGAATTTCACTTGGTGTGTGTGAGAGTGTGTGTGTGTGTGTCATCAAATTTTCGATCGTTAATTTAACCAACTTCCCATCAAGCTAGAGCTTTGAAATTTTGGGTATCGTTCGTACTCGCCTAACAATGCAATATTTAGACGTTTGCGACAAGTTTTAACTAATATTTCAATAGTTTTAATAAGTCAAAATATTCTTTCCTCTCGGCACTTTTAGGATTGAGGAAAAAATTTCTTTCCCCCTCTGGGAGTACCGGGCACTCCCCACGCAGCATGAAGTATCGTAAACCTTTTGTACTCACAAAGGGGAGATACTATCTCCCCTTTACTATCTCCGAGATAGTAAGGGTTGCTGACTTTTAGTCAGTAATCATTGGCAAGAAAGAAAGATTCCAATATTTGGCGCCGTGTCTTATCACAATAATTTTTTCTGAATTCTGGTTCCCATTCTTTTTTTAATAGAATGACTTACAAACTTTCAAATGCATGTTTTGATTTTATGAGTATTATGAATTTTTTAATACGCTCACAAATATCTCTTTTTAAGTAAATTTTAAAGTTAAAAATAACTAACAGTTTTAACTAATATTTCAATAATTTTCTTTAAAAAACTTTGCCACCATATAAAAACGTTGTTTTTAAAAATGTTGGTTTTTATATTTAAGTATTTATTGCATTGTTACTATCTTTTATGGAAGCACTTTTTAAAATTTTGATAAGTGTTTTTTAAAGATTTATGTATTAAGTAATACGTAAAAAGTTTAAAAGCGGTAAAAATTAGTTTAAAGCCGAAAATTTTATTGAATTACTTTTTTGATAAAACCTCTCATTAAAAAATAGTAATTATGCATTTTGTGATAGATAATTTTTTAAAAATGTTCCTTAAACTTGCTCGTTTTCAGCATTACGGAAGTAGGGAAAATGCGACGTGACCTCAATAATGTCTCGCGTTAGATATTGTAAGATCTTGTTGACAAGTGACAAATAAATGTTGTCGATTGGCTAAGTTTTGCTGATGAAGCTTATTTTATTTCCTTTTATTCATATTGTTGTTGATGGCATAAAAATGTAGGTTGGAATACTAGTGCCGTTCGGTAAATTAACCAAGTCATTGATGTCATTGTCTTGATCCCCTCTCTGTCCACTGCACGGCCGCTTTGAGAGGCGAGAATGTTTAAGGACCCCCGTTTTTGCTGGCACCGACGATTGATTTTGCAAATTTAAAACTGTTCTTTCTCGGTTTAAATCCTATATACATAGAAAACATGCAAACGAATATGGATTGCATTGATTTATTTAATGAAATCAATATTTGCAGATGAATTTTGCCTTCCAGTATAACAATATTCAAATATTACAGTATTCAATATATATATATATATATAATTTATTTAAATTGTATCCAAGTGTTGAAATGGTTCTGGTTTATCAATGACCACCGCATCTGCAAGAAAGATGTTTCTCAAGTTTGAAAATAATACGAATATACTTTCAGTCTTGAACGATTGAATTCCTAAGCCATTTTATCTATCGAATCTGAATTCGCCAAAAAAATACTATACTATGAAGATGTTCTATCAATGAATCTGCTATGGTACATGTAATAAATGGGAACAAAATTATATATTGTAAACTTATTCTTGTATGTCACACATCAACTAGTACTTTATGATTATATGATGTAATTATTTTATTTTTGTTATTTAATTTATTAAAGAATTTCTTTGTAATACTAATATGAATTGCATCAAAGTAATTTTTTATTTTCATTTCCCTGTACTTACTATGCCAGTTGTACAATGTAATAAACTGCAAAATGAAATACAATTTTTTTTATATAAAATTTGTTTCAAAACTCCGCAAGTTAACTTTGGACCTTACCCTGGTTAAGTTTATATATGTTGAACTTATACAAGTTCTAAAACCGTACCAACTTTGTTACTATACATATGGTATGCGAAATATGCAAGAATGTCTGACCAGAAATGAATCATGGCCTTAATATTATATAAATTACGAAGTTGTGTATAAAGATGTCAACTTATGGAGTGTTGTGTACAGTACGTGGATGCGCCTATATCAGGCATTGACGAATGACAATGCGATATTCGTGGGAATATGGATTTTTAGCCCTCACAATTACAAAAAAGTTGATAAAATACAAAATTTAATTTTTTTACTTTTGTAGCAAACATATTTTTTCCCATAAACAACACATATATCCGAGAGAGATTCAGTGAAATATATTCATGGACAAAAAAAATAGCGCACCAAGAAATAATTGCGGGATCGTAACGAAACTTGGCATGAAGGTACATGTCGAGGAGATATGCAAATGATTAGAAATTCAGCAGGATTGCGCATTATGTATAGCCGGCAGAGAGCGTTTAACTTCGTTCTCTGTGGAGTATAAAACAGGTAACCAAAGCTTGTTTGAGTGTGCTGAACCATTTACAAAGGAAAAACTGAGGTAGACATGCCATCACTCCGTTTTCGAAAATAATATGATCAGCTGTCGCAGTTTGAGAGAGGGAGAATCATCGGCTTCATGGAAGCTGGGTGGTCAGCTAGGCGAGTAGCTCGTTAATTAGGCCGCTCTGATTGTGTTGTGAGGAGGTTTTGAGGCCAGTGGATGCGAGAGATGTTATTTACACTAATACCAGGCTCAGGAAGCCTTCGACAGACCAGTCGTCGAGAAGACGGCCACATCGTAAGAAATGCACGCGTACAGCCAACTGCTTCATCGGCCGCCATCCAGGCACAGGTAGCACCTACACTAGGGCCCCCTGTGTCTTCTCGAACCATACGAAGGCGCCTGGCTGAGGGGCATATGGGATAGCGGCACCCATTACGTGTGCTACCCTTGACACCTACCCATCGACTCCTCCGTTTGGAGTGGTGCCGCGCACGAGGAAACTGGACTGCAGCGGAATGGAACCAGGTCGTCTTTAGCGACGAATCCAGATTCAATCTCAGCAATGATGACAATAGTGTTCGTGTGTGGAGACCCCGTGGTGAACGCCTCAATCCTGCCTTTGCTTTACAGCGACACACCACTCCCGCAGCTGGTGGGATGGTATTGGGTGCCATTGCCTACAATACACGGTCACTCCTAGTATTGATCCGTAGCACCATGACAGCCCAGCGGTATGTCCATGACATCCTGCAACCAAATGTGTTGCCACTCATGCAACGGCTCCCAGGAGCCATTTTTCAACAAGACAATGCTCGGCCTCACACGGCAAGGGTGTCACAAGACTGTCTCCGCACTGTTACTACCCTTCCTTGGCCTGCTTAATCCCCAGATTTGTCTTCAATCAAGCATATCTGGGATCATTTGGGACGGCAAGTTGGCATCCCACGAATTTGAACGAACTAGAGGCAAGGTTACAGCAAATATGGAACGAAAAGTCTCAAGACATCATACAGAACTTGTATGCCTCAATGCCATATCGAATCGCATCGTGCATTCGTGATACAGGGTGTTTAACAGGGTATTAAATTCTCCGCTCTTTTGCCTTTTTCTCTGAAACAAATGATCCCTTTTCTTTGATTTTCTAATCATTTATTTATATCAAAGTGGTCATTACGTATGTAAAATTTCGTTTCATTTTGATGGCTTCTTCTGGTGCGCTAATTGTTTTGTCCTTGAGTGTATATAGCTAAAAAAAAAAGAGTCTATGACCTTTCCTACAACACACACTTACATGTGTGTGTAATGATGATTAATTAAATGTATCCCTTTTTTAATTAGTTAAATACTCTTAAGGGTCCCAAATACTGGCCATTTTTATTTCGGGAACGTAATGTTAATCCTACAGAATCTCTACTTTTTCATCCTCAAATATTTACGATTTTACCTATTTGAAAGCAAAAAAGTGTATCTGAAAAAGTAAAAAATAATGGAGGGTTTTACGAAACTATGTTTTCATGCTCGGACTTATAAAGATATTTTAACCCTATTTTAGTGATTCGTTTTGGGGTTTTCGGGTCTTTAAAAAAGATTCAAAATATTTTCGAAAATCAGGGTGAAAGTGTAATTCCGCTGAGACCTTCATTATTTTTTGCTCCTTCGGGTGCACCTTTTTGCATTCAAACAGATAAAATAGTATAGATGTGAGTACGGTAGTAGTAGTAGCATTGGATTAATAACACTTTAACGAAATCAAAATGGCCGGTAGACGGGAGCCAATCCTGTTAAAATTAAAAGTACTTTAACTTCCAGTATAAGAGTCGCGCGTATTTGGTTTACTAGTAATTCCGAGCCCCACTTCCAACTTACATGTTAATAAATATTTTTCAATAAACCCTTGTACATTTTATTCTTTAAACAAATGACTTTTCAATTTTGTGCTTTTTTCCAGTCTTATTATTTTTTAAAATTTTACTGATTACTTTTTAAAAAAATGGTCATCTTTAACTCTGGTGAACTGATGTACATTCCATCTATCTTCAGAGTTCAAATCATCCTTTTAATCAGTTTATTGAGTCAGGCGCGTCGTGTTCATCACTCATTTTACTTTTTATCAACAACTTTCTCCAGAAATAAATTCGCAACCAAAAGATCTTTGCTCCAAAATTTTAACATTATATTGAAACCCTTTTTGGAATAATATGAATACCTTTTAGGTAAATAACTATCATAGGCTTTTAAGTTCAAATATTCATTTGTTGTTGTTGTTGACGATGATTGTATGAATCTTTGTATAATTTAACTGTAGAAATTATTGCAATGTCCAGATAGGGATGATATATGAAATGCTTAAACGTGATCTTTAATCATTTCGAGTGAAATTTGCTGTAGTTGCATTTTAATAGTTAAGATTATTCAAACCGTTTCGTAAAATTTCGATTTGAGAAACTGACGTAAAAACTGCAAAATAAATCCATCATATTAAATTAGTTTTATACAGTTGCTAAGGAAAATGACAAGAATGTTTTATTTATTGCAATAGGAAAAGGATAGAATTTTTACTTTTAACATTATTTTGAAAATGTTTAGCGATATAACAAATTAATGCTTTTCTTTCTATTTATATTGAATAATTTTCCACAAAAAGAATTTTCTCAACGAGCGTGATTTTTCACACCTTTTCTATCTATTTTCTTTTCGAGTATGGATAGGCCAGTTGTTAGTAAATACAAAATCTGCGGTTGAATAACATATATAGGGTGTCCATCTCTCTCTCAACTATCTTCACAGCTTTAGACTTAAATAACTTTGAAAACCAGTACTGGACAATAACAATCGGTTTTCAATGTGTGACAAAATACTCATAAAGTTTTCTTTCCTTACCTCATGCATGTCATTGTGTGCCCTGCTAGAGGCACGTCCAGGCGGTATCTCTCAATTCACATTCCAGCAACTCAACGGTAACATAATCAAATGATCTGAGAATGCACGCCATGTAGATCTATAACCTTGATTCGATGCACTTGATCCTTTACAAAATCCCATTGGAAGAAGTGTGAATGCGTTTGACCATGTCACCGCTGGATCGTACTTGGAGAGATATCGACTGGACGTACGTCTGGGAATGCTCTATTGACACGTATGGGTAAGGGGAAAAAACTTTAAGAGTATCTCGCCACAGGTTGGAAACCATTTGTTATTGTCTAACACCGTGTCTTAAAGCTATTAAAGTCTAAAGTTGTTTAGATAATTTATGAACCCCTATATTTCCATTATATATAACGTTTGCATGTTTAGTATCATCAAAAGTATAAGTCTATTTTAAGTATATTCTTGTCTTTATTCGGAATCGAATTTTTGTGGCCGAAGTAGCCTATTGATCATGGTTGTGGACTTGTAGCCGGCTTGCTTTCGTCGGGTCGTGGGTTCGAGTCCTGATGGCATTAAAGATCCGTCATGTAGCGAAGCTGATTCCCGTTAAATCTGATCGAGGTCCAAAGTGATGTGGAAGTTTGGAGAATGAGTCCCAGCTCAAGTTTCGTCCACGTCACTTAACCAATGTTCAAAATTACGGTGTCCATCACCTATAGTCTCATGTTGCTTCTCAGTGCGACGTTAGTAAACATTCACAATCACATCACATCGGATTCAATTTCTTACATTACTTTTCCAGGTGTGATTTACCCTTTCCATGTGTCTTTTCACAGGTGATCGCTGCCGAGGGTGAGCAGAGGGCATCTCGTGCCCTGAAAGAGGCTGCCGAGGTGATTGCTGATTCGCCCTCAGCCCTGCAGCTTCGTTACCTCCAGACCCTGAACTCGATTGCAGCAGAGAAGAACTCCACCATCGTCTTCCCCTTACCCATGGAGCTGTTCAGGGGCATGCAGAAGGCTGCCTGAAGCCCCTACGTAACTGTTAAAAAAAAAAGAACTATTTGAGAAGAGTGAGGAGACCTATCCCGATTCATATTTTACTTTCTCGCTTATTATTATTTTTTTTATTTAAAACAGCATCAGCTAAGGAAAGGTTCCTTCCTCATTTTTTGCTAAATTTTCCAGAAACTGATAACAGTGTATTATATCATGGGCTAGTGGCAGCTCTAGCCAGTATATGTCGATAAAACAAATCCTTGGCGGGCCCCAAGGCTATTAAATACATTCTAAAATGTTCCACAAAAAGAGTTATTGGTCTTCTAAAATCACTGCTTGGTCAGTTGATTCCACCTTAATCGGATCTATGACTAATATGAATCAGAATTTTGGTACATGGGGGAGGGGTCTTCTGTTGAATGCAATCTTCTGAGCTTTGGACGAAAGCAGCATTTGGATTTTGATCACATTATCATCAGAATTTAATCAGACATTCTTTTATTAAAATTTCTTTGAGAAAAGACCATCTCTCTCCAGATTTTGATTAGATATTCTGATAAGTTTCTATGGATTTTAAATATCAAATATAGTGAAATAGATGGAATTTTTGTACAACTGTTTTGTTCAAGGATATGACAATGCCCGCAAAAAAAAAAAAAACTTTGTTCTTACATCTTACAAGAATGCTGTTAAAATGCTCTATCTATAATGAGAATTATATTCATACGTAAGACAGAATTATTTTTTTTAGAATCTGGATGTAACTTCCTAAAATGAAAGATGAGAATGAACTTATATTTAAATCAACCCAATCCTTAACTCAATTTCTGTTCGATTGTTAAAAGAACATTATCATTTTCTTTATTCTTAATATGATTAAATTCTGAGAGGAAATAAAGGATCACGTGATACTTTAATTGTTGAACGAGTCTCAGATTGTGACGTCTACAAAATTTAAGAAGGATACTTATCACAAAGCTTTAAAGTTTTTCCCATGTGAGATATATAAAAATATTACAGTTTACTTTTTGGATATTCAAAGCAAAATATCGATAGAACATTATAATTGAAAAGAATAATACACTTAAGCTCTCTAAAGAGAATGTTTGATACAGTTGAAAATCTGAAAATATCACGTATTTTTGTTTATTATTTGAATTTTGTAAGTAGATTATTGAAAAAAAAATATTGTTTATATTTTATCCAATCTCTGTCGATAATAAAAATATATCATTTAAATCATTTTTTCTTTAAGCCGACTTCAAGAGTTCTACTAAAAACATAAACAAAATCAGACTTCCTCCGAAAAAATATGAAATGTATACTGTATATACTATTATTGTGTATTACTGGCAATTGTTCGCTTCATCTAGTTTATGCTGTTCTTCCGAAAGCTCATATTTTGACTTAGGTACTGTGGCAACAGAGACTTTGTTTCACAGCCAAACGGATAGGTCTTCCTCACGTGGCAGAATGTGAAACTATGCAATTTTTTTATTTTGTAAATGGAGATTACTTCTTTTGTACAAACGTAGATCGGTCCCCACCCTCTTTTTCGCTGTCGATGTGACGTCGTACAATACTTTATCCATTACCAGAACTAAATGTGGTGCTATTAGTGTCTTTTCTTACTCTTTTGATAGATCTTAGCTGTCTTCAGGGATCCATTTAGCGTGGAAATAAAATTCTTTTTTGGTCTTCTGGGAAAATATTCGAAACAGATACGTAAAGAGGAATTTCTGTCAAAATAAAAAAAAGTAATGTAGAATGCCGCGCAGAATGAGAAAAAACAGGAAGTTATCATCAAAATGTAGAAGCAAAATAGAAGAATAAAACCATTTCAATGTTAACATTAAAAAATTCTTTACGGTTAAAAAAAAAAAAAGCCATTTTTTGGAAATGTATTCGGATTTTTTTTTTTTTTTTTTGACAAAGAAAATAAATGGAAAATATCTATAAAAGTGAAGAAATGTAAAAATCTATATGAAATGTTTTTCTTTTGAGTTAATGGATTGCAAGTTGGTGTTGTGTATTTGATAACCGTTAAGTAAATATTTATTACAGTAAAAGAAGATAAATAAATATGTGTGGTGCAATTTATCTCAACGAATATTTTATGTGAAATAAAGAACGAATTAATGTCGAATTATGAAAAACTTCCACACAAAAAAACGCACCTAAGAATTTCATTTGAAGGGAAAACAGTTTCATTTATTAATCTGTATCGTAAAATTTCATGTTAAAAGAAATATAACAAAATGGCCCATTTTGATCATTGACATAACAAGAATCATGCTAGAAAATTCTGCAAATAATTAATCAGACTTTTACTATAAAAGATGGAATTATGAATATTTCGCAGTTAACTTCAGCATGTGCAAAATGCATCTAACAGGCTTTGTAAATAGTTGTTCTTACTTGCGCAAAGTTATGAGATAGGCGTTGTGTAGTGCAGCTGCGTTGGATCCTCGAGAACTCGCAATTTTTTCTCAGTGGATTGGCATAATAAGTGTTTCCGATTTTCCATATGGTCAATGGCAGCAAGTATCTCAAGGCATGATCAATGAACGCATCTGTGTCGCAACAAAAAAACGTTTTTTACAGGTCGATGGAAAAGTACTTTCATCTGTATTGTTAACTGTCTTTCACCACCCCTATGTGTCGGAACCATCCTGTTTTAATGAAGACGTAGAATATATATTTTTAAAATGGGATCTAAAAGAAATGAAAAATAACTTTATAAAATTTTTGAAAGCAAGCATGTCATTTCCTGCTCTTGGCCAATTTCTAACTAGTAAAAGACACACACTTCTTGTAGTTATTGGTTGAAGCTTTTAATTTCTCAATTATCTTCGTAACTAAAGCACTGTTCTTAGTAATTTGTATCACAGAGGCTATGTTGTTCATTGGGACTTCTAAGTGCCCAATCACACATCAAAGAAATTATTTTTTTTTCTTCTTTTATCTCACAACAAATTGTTCTAATTCCCACTTTTTTAGGAACGCTGACTTTCGTGTGAAATTATTTTGTTTAATTTTTCTACCACCTGGTTTCATTATAAATATGCAATCCATAGCACAAAATTATTTTAAAAAATCAATAGAAATCGTTATTTTTTCCTGAATATTAATTTTCTAAACCAGACATACAAATTAATAAACGTGACCAAAATAAACTTTACTTTTTGTTCTCTGAAGGCGGAGGGTTTAATTTAACACATCGAGTAGAGTAGCAGAAGACTGGTGACTGCTGTAATAATATGAGAGAAAAAATGCCCCGATTCAACATGACTAATAATTATACTACTAACAATTATATATTTCAGGGCCGAATATTCAGATTCGCTATTAATGATTATGTATGATTAGAAATTTTAAAAATTTTCCCACAATATTTTAAAAAAATTTATTGTTACATGTTATGTTGTCGAGGTCGCAAAAATATTCATTTAGGACTACATGCAGCCAAAGTGTTTGTCATACTTGACTTAAAATTATATTTACTATAAATTAATTAATTTATTTTTATCAGTATTAAACTTTCATTTCTTTTCAGTGTTGTAATAGGCTTAAAATTTCGCCCTCTTGAATATATATATATATATAAAGAGTTTTTAACATTGGCTGCAAAATATCTTACTAGGGAAAAAAATGTCTTAATTATAGCCATGAAAAATAAATGATAAAGGCCTTCAGAATTCAAATCACTTGATAATCGATTTTAATTTATGAATTATATACTGGTTATAAATGGAATACATTCATTAAAAAATATGCTCTATCGTCATGCTTCTGACCCTACTAACTAGTTTTAATTGACGACATTGCTTCAATTTATTAAGCTGGAGATGAAGTTCGATCCAAAGGGGAAACGATAACACTTGTTAGAGTTGTGCTCACACGTTTTTTTCCCCATTCCACAGACTATCAGTATTAGAGATGAGAAACACAGAGCAATCCTTTTCCTTTATGAATGCTAATCCAAAAACAGATAGCCTCCTTCCTTCCAATTGATCAAATTTTTTACCTTTTGAAAGATTCCTGTACATTATTCCCGATCTTCGAGATTTCTGATTCATGCAATACTTGTTTCTTCATGTAAAATATGAAAATGTTGGTTGCATATAGGTTCAAAATATAGCCACTCACAACGTTTTTGTCTTTTAAGAAATAACAATAAAAAGTACGCAAAATTTTTATTCGCAAAACATGAAATGTGCTTCTTCATAGAATAACAATAATCATCTTTGAATATACATATTCGTGTGAAATGTAATCTGAATTAAAAAGAGCAACAATCCGTTCAAATCAAACAGTATAAAAAATTTTACTTGAATATTTAAAAAAACATATCAGTCAAAATTTCATACACTGAACAACTATTTTATATAATATATCTATTATTGTACTAAAAATACAATGAAATACGATTAATAGATTCCTCTAAAGTTGTTTACCCTTGAAAAATATTTTGGCTACTTATCATAAAATGATTTCTGAATCGAAAAATGAAAGTTTCCACTCTTGCTGTTCTTGCACTAATTTGATTGCTTCCCGTTAAATGTTATCAAAAAAAAAAAAGAAAAGAAAAGAAAAGAAAGGAAGTGTTTGAAAAAAAAAATCGAAATGCAGACAGAGTGAGTTAATGAACTACGAGAAATACACCTAATTGATTGTATATGAAAAGGTCGGAGCCAAACCAATCGTTAGCGAGCTTCAGTTAAATGTTTTAGGCCTCTGCCAATACATTTAACTGAATTATAGATTCTTAAAGAATCCCTTATTTCTGTTCGGCTTCCGACCTATCAGTTTCATGGACACGTAAGGGGTGGTGAATGGACACGGAACGGAGGATGCGAAGGTGCCTTTAACTTCTTCCTGCCAGCCTCCGCTCTCTGTACAAAGTGGAACATGTCATTTTCAGCCTCTCTTTCAGAAAATAAAAGATAACAATTGCTCAACTCTCGACTTTTTTTCTGTGTACTAGCGATTTTCGGTTCCCTTAGCCAACGAATGAATACACCTAACAAATATCAGTCAATAGGAATCAAGGTGGAGGGGATTTGTCATATGAACTTGCCTTTACATAAACAGATTTAGTCTAAATCCTTTTTTCTTCTATCAGTTGCTTTCGAACTTCTAGAGTGGATACCGTTTCACATTTTATTACACTACAGGCCATTAAAATTGCTGTACCGGGAAGAAATGTAAATAACAAAATGGTATTTATTGGTCAAATATATTCTATTAGAAATAACAAACAATTAAATTTTCAAGAAATTTGGAAGCATAGATCCTGAGAAATCAGTACCCATAATAAGTTCCTCTGGCAGCAATAACAGCTCTTATACGCCTGGGCATTGAGTCAAACTGAGCTTGGGTGGACAGTTGTAGTTGCCCTTGCAGCTTGCAACACGATGCCACAGCTCATCGACTGTAGTGCCTGGCGTATGGTGACGAGCCAGTCTCTCACCAACTAATGACCAGACGTTTTCTATTGGTGAGAGTCTGGAGAACAAGCTGACCAGGGCCGCATTCGAACGTTTTCTATATTAAGGAAGGTCTCTACAATACTGGCAATGTGCGGTCTTGTATTATCCTTCTGAAACGTAGCGTTTCGCGGTACTCGAAAACAGGGTAGTATTACGGGCCTCAACACACCAGAAATGTAACGACCACTGTCCAAAGTGCAGTCAATGCAAACAATAAGTGACCGAGACGTGTATCCAATCACACCCCATACCATCACATGGGATGTGATTGGTATGACATGTCGAATGCATATTGACAACGTGTGTTCTCGCCGATGCCTCCAAATGCTGATGCACAGTCAGGATGTACGACGTCATGCCATTGCTACGTCTAGGTTTGTCGTTGATCACACCATTGAAGGCGATTCTGTCTGTTATATAGCATCAAGAATTGCCGAAGACATGGTCGTCGAGCTGACCGTCCATGCTACTGCAAACTTCGTCGTACTGTTCGTGCAAACACTTGTTGTCTTATAAGCGATCCCATTTCTAGACTCGGGGCTCGTGACTTGGCTATACGATTCATTAAGGCCGTGTGTATAACATGTCTGTCTCCTCGGCTATTAGTGATAGCGTGTCGTTGAGATCCAGCACGGCGTTCCATATGACCATCCTGCATAGATCGATTCCATATTCTGCCGACAGTCATGAGATCTCGACCAACGCAAACAGCAATACTACTATAGGATAAATCACAATCCCGATAGGATATAATTCGATCTCCATCAAAGTCAGAAACGTACTGGTAAGCATTTCTCCTTCTTACACGAGGTATCACTACAACTTTTCACAAGGCAACAACGTTCAATTGCAATTTGTGCATGAGAAACCTGCTGTACAACTTCTTCATTTAAACACATTGTAGGTGTCGCTACTTGCTACCTGTCGCCTGCTTTGCAATAATACTTTGAAAAGCTAATCATTTGCATATCACAACATCTTCCTGCCATGTAAATTTCACATGTGTAGCGTATCGCCTTCCTGGTGTAGCAGTTTTAATGACCAGTATTGTATTTATCTATTACTGAAAATTTATTAAAATACATTAGAAACAAAATAATTTTAGTTTCAATTGTGTAAAATAATATGATAATGTAAATGTGTACAATTTTCGTGAAATTGTCTTCAATAGTTTTTAAGATACAGTGTGTAAAATGATGAAAAATCACATTTTTAGAAATTTAACTTATAAGTTTCTCTTTGATAACGCTTAGACAATCTCAGGAAATAATTTAGATATTTTCATAGGACTTGTTTTATTCAGAAACATTTATTTATATATATTTCAGAAAATCAAATTTTTTAAAGGTTTATAGTCGTATGATCCTAAAGTTAAACAAAAAATCAAATGATGATAATAAAAAAAATAACATTAATTAAATTATAAAAATAAAAGATTAAAATCGAATAATAAAAACAAATAAAAAATGTAAGAGAAACTTAACTTAAGACTTCTTCAAATTTCCCATACATAAGTAATGAAGTTTTTGTTGTTATGATATTTATATATCACTCGCATCCTAAATAGCGCTTTTTCCTTTCATTTTCATTATTAAAAGTGCCACATCCATCGCGGCATCTGGTTATTGATTCGTGACAGATGGGAGAAATTCTGAACAAAACAAAATCACGAAAGAATTTGAATCAAGGTGGAATTAATCGGATTCGACTAGTGTGATAGCGGGAATCGAGTCTAGGCGTATTGGAGTGATGAAGCAATAAGCCAAATCTTGATCCGTCAGATTACTTCCGATTCTGATTGATTCAAATTCGTTCGGTTTGAAGGGAAAGGAGGAGGAACATTTTTCCTGTTTTCAGTAAAACACTATCCGCTTAACTATTGATCGTAAATTTACCGGCTTTTTTTCTTATTGAAGGTAATTCAGTAAAATTTTTATACAGAAATGGCATACCGGTTAATTATCAGGAATTCTTTAAACCGAGAGTATAAAATAAAAATTCAGGATGATAAGATATTTTATTTGATGTTTGTATACTGTGACAAAAATATATAAAATAAATGATTTTCTAAATATAAATAGAAAAAATAAAATTTTACAATCTCTTATTACAATTCATAAATAAAACTTATATAAGAATAATTATTCACAAAGAATATAATTTTCAAATATATAAATAAATATGTAATATTTTGGTCAACAGAAGGCATTTATCATAAACAAGTGTTAAATACAAGCATGTATGACACGTAAAGGATCTACACTTTGATCTCCTAGTGGTGATCTAATTTTGGTACAAAAACACAATTTCCCTCGGAGGAAACACTCTACCAAATTCCACATTCGTTGGCTTAATAAATATAAAAGAATCGAACACTATTTGAATATCGCACCCTTGAAACGCCCTTACACAATTTGTTTCAGTTGATATCCCCAGTAACTTAAATAGTACTCGTGCAAAAGCAAGCTCACAATCTAAAGAACAGACATTAGAAAAGAACTAAATCACTTTATTAATAATTATTTTAATTAACTCTCTCACTCTTTATATTTACTTATCCAAGAATCTTATAGTTTAGAATTAAAGAATAATGTTCTAGCTTACCAACTCTGCTGCACCGAATGAGCTATTTGTCAAATAAAGAAGCTTCAATAGCTTTATGTAGTTAACTCTAACCAGGAATTACTTCAAATTGAATTTAATCACAGAAAATCAGCTATTGTAAATGCAGATGATTGCTGGGGTTCCCCCTCTATTCATCTTACCCTAAAATTTCCTTTTCTTAAATATCAAATCTGGAAGCAGCCTAATTCAAAAAAAATTTTTACCTGAGTAATAATATCACATTCGACTTGAATATTTATTTCAAATGTTTCAATGAGATAGCTGTTCGTCCTGAAAAACAAATTCATTTTCTAAACAAATTTTCGGGTCCTAGATTTGCACTGACGGATCTAGGTTCGGATCTGAAACTGAGTTCGCAGTATTTATCTTCCATGAGGTGTCCTATATAGGGTGTACATGTTTAAACTGAATTCTTATAATTCAGTTTTCCAGACCGAGCTTTCGTCAATCGGATTTGCCGTTTTGTGAACCGTCTCTCATAACTTCAAAGTTTCTATTTATTCCGACAGTTTATCTTTAATATTGCTACTGCAGAAATAAATCGGCATTTATAAACACCATTAAAGAAAAATTAGCAACTTATTCTGATTTTTACAACTTGAACTGAGTTCGGAACGACGTCGGAGACTAATTTAACGTAACCTCAGATTCATTTGTAAAGCTCGTTGTGTCTGATGATGGGGGAATGAATGTCCCAGCCCCTCGGTCTCATATAGTTATGATTTTAAAAAATAAGCTTCTTTCTGGTTGGTAGGTCTGGTGGTCAACTTGTAATACTGGTATTCGGATTCAATTCTATATTTTGAGTTTTTATACGAATTCTGGTTTCATTACTAGCTGATCTCTTCGTTTCTTATTTAAATAGTTTTAATTTGAAAAACACAAATTTATGTGCATGTGGCTCTGTTAGAGATGCTGACCATTACGTTTTCTCTCTCCCTTTTACCAGGGATTTTCATTACCTGTTATTGAAGTGAAACCTATTTGACTGAAGTCCGTGAGTGAAAATCCTTTTACTTGCATTTCAAGCTTAAATCCTGTATTCTTACGGGTCTTAAAATTACTCTCAAGAAATTTCTTAATTAATTCAGTTTTTCTTAATATTTCAATTTTCCTTATCGTTTAGCTCTAATTGTATACCTTGCAAATATGTTCGTATTTTTGTCTAACACTTCATTTTTGTCCACGAGTTTGTACTGTGTCATTTAGCCTACTAAACTTCTTATTTCTGCAAGAAAATTCCTACTGCAATTTTTTTAAATTCCTGTCATGTACATTTCCTGCTCTTTGAATACAATGTAAACTTTATGAACTTTTGATTTCGAAATTATGTAATATCTTATGTTCTTTTCTCAATAAATGCTGAGTGTGAGGATGATTGTCTCACAGGGGGGGGGGAGTTGTAGCTCTAAATCCTTGAGGTGAGCTCGGTCCCCTTATGTATTCTAATAGCCCTCGTGTTGCTTCTAGTGCGACGTTAATATAATCCAACCCAACCTGTTAGTCTCTATGCCAAGTGACCAGCAATTGGCGTTCCCCTCACATCTACCCATAAGCGTTTCATTTAATATAGAGATTAAAACATCAATACTGGAGTTTGGTCCAATGTAATGTTCAGTGACGAAATTTGCATTTGTCCGAACACTAATTCTCATCGGTTTACGATATGAAGCGTACGAGGAACGCGTTTTCATCAGGGAAACGTTACACTTTTTTTCTCGAGGGGAGTGTGGGCAGGCATCATCGGAAAAATAGACCTCCCTATCTTTTAGACAGGATCAATGACTGCTAAAAGATACAGAAATGGTTCATGAGCCTTATATTTCCCTGTTTCAAGGTGCTGCTGGATTAATATTTATGGATAATAACGTGCTTCGTCACCACCTGATCGACGATTTTGCTCTAACATGATTGTGTAGCTTCTATTACTGAAATGGAAAATCTCCAACCCATGCTGTGACCTACTCACTAACCTCATCCGAATCCTGTCGAACATGTGTGGGATATGCTCGGGAAACAGCTTTCGGCCCTTCCGCATCCATTAAATTCCATTCCAGAGCTGTAACATTTGAAACTTGTAACACTGCTATTTGTAACATTTGAAGTATTTGTGCCCGCAACTCATCCACAATGGAATACCAAGTATGGGGAATCGAAAGTTAACTTGCCGGGTTGTCATCGGTGACTCCACATCTTTTAAATTGCAGCACCCTCTTTTTAATTCGTTCGTTTTTCGCTTAAGTGGGAGCTCCTCTTATGCCTAGTTTTCAAATTGTTTCTTTGGATTATTAAAGTGATTGTTACAGTTCCTTCACATTGTTTTCTTACTTTATCACCGTTTTACACTCACATATCGCCTTTTCCTCCATTCCAACTTAAATTTCCTTCATTATTCAGAATAATTACTTATAATGCTTAACTTTTGGACACCAGTGTAGGTAACCGAAAAAACGATCAATAAATAAGCAATGACCCTCATATTGCTTCAAAACGATATTAATAAAATAAAACCAAGAGCAAAGTATTTGTATAAAAAAGCATATTGAATTGCGAAAACACAAGCGGTATTTCCACTGAAAATTAAATAGATTAAAACTATCCAATTCCATATTAAAAATCATAACTGTTTACAATATTATGTATTTGAGATACAGAAATAAGTCTATGTACAGAGCAAAAGGTATTTTCTAAGGGATCTACAACTTATAACAGAATTACAAAAATACTTTAGGTTAAACAAATATTTTCAAAAATGTTTTAAAAAGGGTATGAAAAACTTTTCTTATTTATTTGCATGTAGACAAAAAAAAAAATAATGTATCATCAAAAAACTCACAAAATTAAATTTCCTGAATACAAAACAGTGAGTTGACAGAAGTATTAACAGAAAATAGTTATTCAATAGATTGAGAGCACTGTATGTCTTTTATACCACCAACTGTAGATGGAACACATAAAAGCAAAGGCATTAAAGTAATGTAGATCTCTGTTTTATATATAATTAGTTTAGAAATCATATAAATTACAATATATTCCAGTGTATCTTTTGCACCTATAATTTGAAGTTATATATATATATATTATATATATATATATATATATATATATATATATATATATATATATAT
>BMAW01020490.1:398075-571680 GCA_019974015.1 Nephila pilipes
TATATATATATATATATATATATATATATATATATATATATATATATTAATTTTTAGGTATATTCGCCATATAACGAGCACCATTTTCCGAAATGTACATGTGCGATTCTCTATCTTTTTGAAGTCATTCAAATTCGAAGTATTTTCCAAAGGTTTTCGAACAAAGGTATATTGCGTTTTAAAGCGATAAGGGGAATCATATGAGTGTGATAGGGAACGCTTGAGGGAGTAAATAATTCGGCAAATGGGATGGGTTATGTTCATTGCAAATGTGTATCAGAATGTAATTCTAGATTTTCGAAAAAAAAAAAAAGGGGGGGGGACATAATTTGAGTACTTCTGACCCGACCAAGTACCAAGTACTCGGAATTATGAGTCCTATATTTTCTTTTTCTCTTATCATTTGAAGCCTTAATATTGAAACAAACATCGATAGCTTTAGTAAACCGTATTTGCAGTCGAAATACAGTTGATCTTGCATTCCTTTCAGCAGTAAATATGCGTCCTGCCAAGTGAAACAAACATAGTACTGGTTTTAAATGAAAAGTCATTAAATTTGAGAAAGAAAATGGAAATACTGCTGCAGCAAGGATGCTTGGTGTTGGTAAAAGCTCCTTACGTAAGTGAAAGAAAAATAAAAGGACAGTAATTAACTTGCTAAGTATAATTAATATGATGTGATTTGAACAAAAATGGTCCTCATAAAGACCACAATCGTTTGTTGGTGCATGTTATTGTCAGCTCTCTTCCACTAGAACACTCTTCTTTAGACCTCAAGATAAGAATCTACTTTTCTTGATCCAAAACATGTTACTGATAGTATAAAAGAATGAATATAGTTGCTAAACAAAATATTTTTCTGAATTTAAAATAACCATCATAAAAAATACAGAAAAAATCAGGAACAAGATTTGAATTAGGAACAATGTAACAAATATTTTGCTGATTTTTAATGAAATTATTTTTGTGTTTGGATCCTTTTTATAAGTAAAATGTTTTAAAAGAAACAATTGTAACGTACAAATACGATACGATTAAATTGTACAATTTTTCATACCACGCTTGCGATGAGTTGATCAGGTTAATAACATGTTACATAGAATTTGATAGAAAGTAACTACTAGAGTAATACTTGATTCAATGCTATACGTTTGCAGCAATATTCAATTACGTTCCTCTGAAAATTTTTCCTTGGATGCTTTTCAACTCCTGATACATTTTCCACTCATTTGGGAGCATTAGCGATTATTTTAGGTTTTAAGAGATACTTTGTTCCCCCCCCCCTGTATCAACTATTTAAAAAGGTGTTTTTTCCCCATTTTTTCCTACTTCTTACAAAGCAATGTGAATGAAGTAAATGTTCTTCCTTATGATGATATTGGATAATAAAACCAGAGCTCATGTAAATGAATTTATTATGAAACATACGCATTTAAGTATATATAACTTTTTATCCAAAGTCAATCGGATCCTTTCACTAGATCAATCATCGAGGCAAGCCAAAAGAAATCATTTTCCTTACATAATTCGACTCGTACTGCGAATTCCGCGGTGACATCTGTTGATGATCTGCATAAAACAAAATGTAACGATGCAAAGAACTAGTGCCAGTCGTACTTTTTTTGCGTTGTAATTCTGATCAGTCTTTACATATATATAAAATAAGACAAATTATATGTAAGTAAATATTGATATAATTAAAAAATTATTTACTGTTATAATTTTTAACAGTAATAATTAAACTATAAAATATTGATATAAATAAAAAATTATTGATAAGCGTTTAGTACAAACAAAACTAAGAGTTAATTAAATTATATGGACGAAGAAAAAGAAACCTATAAATTAAACTAATTCGTTTACAAATGTAATTCGTTTGATTTATAGATTTCTTTCTTCCTCTGTACGGAACTACATTACCTACATTTTATTTCCATTATTCTAAATTTTATTTTTGTATCTCTTTGCTCTCTTCCAAACTATTTGGTTATTTAATAGTTTGTTTTGATTTGTTGGGCTTTTAAGTTTTAAACTTTGTATTGCTTAACTATTTCAGTAATTTTTTTTTATCTAATTTAAATAGATATTAATTTGTTTTTTAATGATTTCCTTAAATATTTAGTTTTTTCTAGGAAAAGTATTGGATGTGTGATTTAGTGTTGGATATTCTTAGATTGTTAACATGTTATATGTTGTGATTTGTACTATGTGTGTGTGCGTGTGTGTAAGGTTACTGAGAATAATACGTCAGTACTGGCACAACCACCTGGCGGTTTCAGTTGACTTCTTTGACGTGGAAGTCGAGAAGAAACTATAGCAATGTACCAATTGATATTTACCAATAACCTTTCCTGATGGTGAGGTTATTATTGCTTGAATAGCTGCCTAGGATGGTCATTGTTATTTCGATCTGGTAAGTTTACCTTTTTCGAAGGAGGTTGAGGAATCGAAGAAAGACGATGCTCTGCTGATTCTGTTAGGTTTTTTTAATGTTCTTCAATAATATGTGATGAGTTTTTTCCAATTGCTTATGGTTCATACATTATGGCCGACCCTAGCATTTTTACCGCCATAGGCAAACCCAAATAATACCGTTTCTCTCTCTCTCTCTCCCCCCCCCAACACACACATATACAACTTCAAAAAAAACTTTAAAAATTTTTCAAAAAAAGAAAAAGTGCAAGATTATAAAATTTTTATGTTAACCAAAAAAAGGATATATTAGTGAATTAATATAGTCACATACTAATACACATATTTATGGAAAGGCCTTTTTATTGAAAAACAAAATTTACATTTTTAACGAGCTAACAGTTGCGAAAAATGTTCTTTTCTGAGTTCTTAACCCTCTCGTACTTTTATACCCTATCTGACTGAAACTATTGTGCTACTGTGAAACTGAACTTTGGTTCTACGCTTGCTCAGAAGGGAGAATTTAAGTAATGAGAATGGAAGAAATGCTTTAAAATTAAACGAGTAATAGCTGATAATTCAAAGAAATTATGCATAATAATATTTAAAGAATTTAAGAGGAATTTAAATTCAATTTTTATAAAGAATTTATTTAAAATATATTTTGTAGTAAAATGTATGAAATATAAAATTAAGTTAATATGTCAAAAGTTTATCATGCTAGAAAACGGATTTTTCCGTCTCACTTTAAAATGTTAAAATGATGATATATGAAGTTTAATAAATCAAATTTAGAGAAAAAGCTTAAAATTAAAGAATCTGTGCAGCAGCTTGGTGGTGGAGGAGTAGGGGTGTAAATCCTTTTTGTTTGTCCAGTTTGGTGGTTATGTGGTAGGGAGAAATTTCCGGTAGAAAAGAATTTAGAAAAAGTTATTTTGCTGGTAGCAACAGTTATGGGCAGACTAAGCAAACTTATTAAAATATATTCAAATTGCGGCCAATGTATTATATATGTAAAATATATTCAAATTGCGGAAAGTAAGGAATTTAAAAACACCAATTAGACCTTCTGCCTTTTTAAAAGTGAAGAAACAAGTCCTATTTCATTCGTCAGTTTTTAATCATTAAGATCGAAGAATCGCCATTTGTCGAGACGTTATCGAGATCTTTACAATATGCCAGATATTCGTTTTCACGCGCCTTTATGTTTGTGAACATCATATAAAAATTTAAAAGATTCGTTACGACTCTTCTGTGGATTGAATCAAAGTTTTAATGCACTGGTCGCCTGATCTAAAGTAGAGGGGATCTATTTTATGTTTTTGTTTCGAATCTTGCATAGGTTCGTCTAAGCTTTCATGCGAAAATTTTCGTTTTGTAGTACGATGACGGGGTGTAGTAATTAAAAGAATTTTTACTACGCCGATTTCACTGGCTAAATTTTCAAATTTTAAAATAATGTTTTTTTAGGACTAAGCAGACACAGACTAAAGTCTTTGAAGAAAAATAAATAAATAACGTATTTCCACCCAAAAACTGCCTTCATTTTCGACTTAGACTAAAATTTTTGAAAGGATTTGAAAGTCACAAATTAAATTTTAGCACAAATTGAATAAAATAAAGAATTTTAGAGAAAGCATATTTTTTATCCAGAATTCGCTTTATTTTGAATATTTTGATCTCAAGGGAGAAGAGGTAGTAACCCCTTATCCACGCCCCTGTTTGAAATTATTGAGGATAAACACAGCAAAAAGTTTTATTGAAATATGTGTATAACAGTTCTCCAGAAAATCACTTGTGCGCTCACTGCGCCACCTATACTGTAAGAACTTAACCCTACAGTGCATAGTGTAGCCATTTGGCAACACATATTGTTTTTTAAATATTAGTTCCAATAAATGTTTCCGAACGGCAACAACATGCATGAAAAAAGAAAAAAATATCGATTTAAGTTTCTAACTCTTAAAATTGCCAATAGATAGCAGTAAAAGTTCTATTTTGCGAAATGTGTTTGTTGCTTCAAAAATATAAGTTCGAAGCAGAAAACGTCCCACTAAAATAGCAAAATTCATCAAAATGATTGCTTTTTTTCATATTAAAAAAATTAATACTAAAAGAGTAATTGCTTTTTTACATTTTTTGTACATTTGGTTTTATTTTATTTTGTGGTTAATTACACAATAGGTTAAGTTCATTAGTAGCCATTTTGGCAACATTATACAGATACGATCAAAAGCAAACAATATATTTACAATTCCTTCGCATTGTACTCATAGCTGTATAAGTGCATAATATGGTTGAATTTGCGATAAAGAAGGATTTTAAATTGCCTATAATTTCTATTTATTATAATTTGTAACAAACCTAAGAGATTGATACAGTTTATTTTACTGACGTTGATGGAAAAAAGAAAATATTGACAGAAAAATTTTGGAATGCTTTGTCAAGTGGTAGTAAAGAATATGATGATAGCGATTTGGATCTCACGGTAGACTCTTATATATTCTTTAGAAACTCTGATAATATTGATTGCTCTGATGATGATCTGTCTTATTAGGATGATGATTTCCTTATGTAATAAACATGTAATAAACGCATGAGGTAATTGATCCCTTAGATAGCTTGATTGAAAGATACAAAATAGGTGTACGAAGTAAAAAGTGGTATTTTAGTATCTTTTATCATTTAGTTGATCTTATTGTCGCAAACGCTTGGTTATTATCCATACGTGTAACTGAGTAAATTGGAAGCACAGGTACGGAAATGAAACTTGCTAAATTTAGAGTAGATTTGGCCGAATCCGCATGCTCTTTTGATCCAACTAAAACAAAAAAAACAAGGTCGTCCTACAAATGGAGAGGAGAAAAATCCACCACCAAAAAGAGGGGTATCTGTTTTTACAAGAAACCCTCCAGTGACAGTTCGATTTGATGAAAACTGACCATTGTCCCGTGCATATTGAGAACAAACAACATTGCAGATTGTCATCATGCAAAGGCTTAACTAAAATAAAATGCACCAAATGTGATGTTCCTCTGTGCTTGAAAAAAACAATTGTTTTAAAAATTATCAGTTAAAATAAATTTCAAAAAGTACATAATTTTCTCTCTAATTTCTATGTTAAGCTGCATTACCTAATGTGCCTATCTATTAAAAAAAAAAAAAAAAAAAAAAAAAAAAACTTGACGAACTATTTAGATATAAAACTATTGAATTATATTGTTTCTATTTATGTAATTATAAAAATTACCAGTACTTATTATAAATTCAAAGCTGCTTTTCATTCTAATCCCCCCCCATTTAAATAATATTTTAGAGATTATGTAGTTACTATATACTTAAATCTCATATTCGGTTTTAATGTTTGTACCATAGCTCATCGTATATAAATATACATAAAAGACCATTCAAAGTTAAAAATAAACATATACAATTAAGATGCTAATAAACAGGCACAAAACAAAATGTCAGTTGAGGTGTGTTTCTGTATGGTAAAGTCAACTGGCACATTTTAGTTTTTTGTTAGAAAAAAACATAGTAAAACATATATAGTTTATTTTTTAAAATATTTTTTATTAACTAATACAGTTTTTGAAATCAAATAATTTTTTTTTCAGACGAATTTAAAAAATCATGCGTTGTAGGGTTAAGTGTTCACTCCTAGTGTTACCATTGAGAAGAGCGGCATGTTTCCGCCGTATTTGTGAGTCAACAATCAAATGGTTAACGAGCGCCAATCATTACGACAATATGCTCAATATGATTTTTCTTATATATATACATGAAATTTATTAAATGAGTTCAGATATAGGATGTATGAAATAATTTCAGGATGGGATTTTTTTTAATCTGCTTTTTAACCTTACATTCACCTCCGTAAACGGTTCTACCTTCACACATTTATGCTGGGTAGATCTCGAGTACTTTAGGTTAGTAAGTATAATTTTTTTTAAAAAAAATTTAATTATTGTAAGTAGTTTATAATTATATAATTTTTTTAAATTTTATTTTAGAGTTAAATTAATTTTGAAAATTTCAAAGATTTTTATTATGAAAGCGAGAAGTTTAAAAAAATAAGGAAAGGAAGGAGAAAGATGGATAGCGAAGTTTATTTATAGACTTTTTTAATTACATACACTTAACATAAACTCTGTTTGATTTATGGGGGGGGAGAGAAATTTTTCTTGAGAATAAAATGGTTAAATAGGATGGAGAAGGAAGGGGGAGCAGTGAGTGATAGAGGGGTTTGATTACAGTTAGGGTAGTTTAAAGTTTCAATGTTTCAGACAAATCGGAATGCTTATGGTTATGGAGTAATAAAGTGGAATTAATTATTGCAAATTTGATATGGTAATGGATGGGTTCTATTATTATGTGCAAATAAAAACTGGGCTCTAATTAGCGCATTAGTTTGATTAATGAGTTTGAAAAAGAAGCGTCTGGATAGATAGTTTATGTGGCTGTTAATTTCAGAGATTTTAAGATCCTTCTGTATGACAGAATTTCTCACATACCAAGGAGAGTTGGTTATTATTCTTAGTAATTCGTTTTGTAGTGTTTGGATTTTTTAATGTTCTTGACACTTGCCCCCCCCACACACACACAGGAGAAGCGTATAATACAATTGGTCTGAATATTTGCTTATAGAGCAGAATTGTATTGGGGAGGGCGAGTACAGAGTGTTTACCTATTAGTGGGATGCAGTTATGGATTTTTGGCCAGCTTTTATCAATGATGAATTGTATGTGTTTTCTAAAAGTTAATTTGGAGTCCAGGATAACCCCGAGATATTTGATATCAGCGTCCCATGAAATATTAGAGTTAAAGAAATTTAATTGGGTGTCAGGGGTGAAACACGTCCTTTTCTAAAAATAATAGTTTGTTTTTGTAAGTGTTTGCAGCAATACACCAAAGAGTCACCCATTTTAGAATATTTTTAAATACGATTTTAAGATTTTGATGACTTCAGTGGGTGCTTTATCTTGAGTGAAGATTGCTACTTCGTCTGAGAAGAGACTAAGGCTAACAAAGAATAAATTAGAGGTGAAATCACGGACCCTTAAGGAGTTCCGGCCTGAATATTGCAAATTACAGAAAATTCATTGCCAAGTCTAACTTGAAAGGTTCTGTTTTTCAGGTATTTATTGACTATGATAATTAAGTAGGGGGGGGGTTAAGATGAATGAGTTTGTAAATTAGTCCATCGTACCAGAAGCGGTCGAAGGCTTTTTGCATGTCCAGGAAAATACCCCAAGATATTTCTTTGCAGTTGAAACCTTCAGTTATGGCATTCACAACACAAAGAAGCCGATGAACTGTGCTATGGTGGGATTTGAAGCCAAATTGAGAATCGGGTAGAATATTATTAGATATGGTGTGTTTGAGTAATCTGTTTAGGAGGACTCGTTCGAAGATTTTTGAGATAGAATTAAGAAGACTGCTAGGGTGATAATTAGGGAGCATGGCATGGATTGGGCCAATTTGGGGGGAAAGGATGGCAGTAGCGTGTTTCCATTTCTGTGGAAAGTGTACAAATGGGAGGCATTTGTTGAAGATTTATGTTAAATGAGTTGGGGGGGGGAGAATTTGAATGTGCTTAGTTGTGAATATCATCTTCTCCAGGGGCTTTTTGTTTTTTTAATTTCTTAATGATATTGGCTATTTAAAGAGGGGAAGTGAGTGTGGGATTAAAATTAATATTATAATGAGTGTCTAAGTAGAATTGGTTTATTTCATCTGTGAATTCGATATGTTCGTAATCATATGGAAATGTATCCTCCTAAATAGAGGATTCAGGTTATGGGCAAGAAGATCAGCTTTTTCTTTGGCAAAAAACAAGGCCTTTATTGCTAATTGTGGAGGGATGTTAAAATATTTTTGTAAGTTGTCGATTGATGTTAAAAAGCGAATTATATCTTCAGTATGTTTTTCAGTGTGTCTTAGTGAGTTTTCTAATTTTTTTTGTTTGTTTTTTAAAAGGCGAATTTCATTTTTGAGACTATTAATGATGGGTTTGAGGGGAGAGAGATATCGTATTTTGTCATTGCTTTCTTTGCTTATTTTTTTCCTTTTAATTAAGTCTTGGATACGTTGGGAGAGTCTGAGATAGGGAGTTTTAATGGTTTTAGTGGAACAGGCTACATTAATAGCTTTTTGGATAGAATTAGTAAAGGAGGATTGGGCGTTGCCTAATTCTTTAATGTCATTGATAGGGAGGGGGGTGAAACTTTTAAAATTTTTGACCCAAGCATAGTTACAATGTGAGTAGAAGAAAACGCATTAAGGAAGGAAGCAATCGCCTTTGGAGGCGCTAAGGATCGAATCCAGGGCCTTTCACATGCAAAGCGAACGCTCTACCACTGAGCTACGCTTCAACTTGTTTGTGAATGTTATAGGAAATAATAACTCAAGTGTGAAGGCACCATAAGTATGTGGTGCTATATAATTACAGTCAACTTAGAAGTATTTTTATTGTGTGAGAACTTAAATGACTAAATCTATGGAATTTAATATAATGATGTGAATCGTACATCGCTTTTAAACATAAATTTGTAAAAACTGAAGTCGATTGAAAAAAATCATTGAATGAATTTATAATGTCAAATATGCAACAAATAATACCTGCTTCCCTCTAAAAATTCCTTACAACATCCACTACACTTGTAACGAACTGTTTCATTAATGCAACCGAATACTGTTGCATAAACAAGATTTTATTTTAAATCTGACTGTTTTTATACGAGGGAGGAAAATGCTTGCTTAATGCCTGTCGGCTCATCTCCTGATTTATGTATAGAAATACTGTTACATTTGTATATTCCGGTTGCATTTGAATAAGCTTGTTAAATCCATCCGATTTGTAGTGCATTTCAAAATATAGGAATGTCTAGAGGCCTCTCAATTCTTTTTGAATTAAAATTTCATTTCTCATTTACTTTCTAGATTTAAGAAATACATTTTTGAGGGCTGTGTTTATTTATTTTATTTTTTGCGCTCTAGTACAGGTAGTTTTGACGTTGCTAAATTTTGCTGCCATAGGCAATCACTTACCTTGCCTACCACCTAGGGTTAGTCCTGCATACATGAATTACAGTATTTTTTGAAACCAATAGCTGCAGAGTTTGTGTAGAGAGTTTAGTTAAAAGCCACAAATAGCTAATTACCTTCGCAATTGACTGTAATACCTGCATGCGAATACTTTTTATTTCATATGTTTATTATATTTAATATTATACTAATTGTTCTTTTTCCTATCATTTATTTTATTTTTTATGGCTTGGTTAGCATTTCATCAAATAGACAAAATATTAAGGGGAACTGGAGTCAAAAGAACATGAACTTGGTTTCTTTTCTAACTTACATACGACTTACTTTAAATTAAAATAAATTTCTATTCAATAAAATAATAAAGCTGTGTTTTCCCATTGATTATTCTAAGTGAACTAAAACATGGTAGAAATGGATTTATCTAGAAGAATAGAAAGTGTGTGGGGGGGGGGGGCTAAATACTTTTATTAGCCATAATACGTGCAAAACAGAGTTTTTCAAAAAATTTAATTTGAAAGTGAAAATATAAAATAAGAATTAAAATAATTCTATTAAAAAATTAGAGGGGAAGGATAACACTAACAGAGTTTATTTATTTATTTTTTCAACTTTATGACAACCATCATAATTTAAGTTTGAACTAAGAAATGACTAGTTACTTCTTATTCTTTTCGATGATTTCTAAATATTCGGCTAATTAGTTGGCTCATTTAAGGTATCTGACTGCATTAAAAACTCTAGTTTCGAAAAATATATCTAACTTTTTTTTTTATTTATCCTCTAAAATATTTGAAATTTTCTTTTTTAAAGCAACCTTCTGTGTGTAGCTACGGTACATAGAAATCAAGTTATAAACATTTTATTGTCAGTCCATTTCCAAAAAAATTGATGGAAGTGGCTTTTTCGAAACCGGAAATTAAAGTCTTCTCAAAAATATTCTTTTGTTTCCTCTATTTTTAAGAATATCTATTGCTTATATTTAAAAAAAAAAAAAAAACTTTTAAAGCATATTAAGATTCCTTTTGAGAAGTATTCTAGCAACATATTTAGTCATAAAATTTCCAATATATCAGCGGCAATATACTAAAACAGTCAGCACGAGCAGTGAGCATAAAATTGGAATTGAGGAAAAATAATAAAGGAAAGCTCCAGCAAGGAAAGAAATACACTTGGTAATAGAATTTACAGTATAGAAATAATTTCAAGTGTCATTGAAATCCTCGCCTATTGTGTTTATCACAATGCTTAGAATAGTCTAGTTTTGGGTTGTTGAAATGTACAAAGTGTAGCTTTCTTCGTGGATTTTCATCAACTTAAAGGAAACAAGATGAGTGAGATCAATATTGAATTTGTAATAGGTATGCGATTGATAGAATAAAGCCATAATGCTTAGAAAATGCTGATTACTGCATTGGATATAGCATGTTTATCAAAATAAGCTTTCAGGAACTATGAAAAGAAGTTGTAGAGATAATTGCATCAACTATTGCACGATTCTATGAACATTGCAGCTTCTAAAATAAAATAGATGAATCATCAGGAGGAGAATTTGACAATCTATGGTGTACCTAGTGATGGTACTTGGCAACGTCGAGGCTACACTTCACTAAATGTTTGTGTAGCAGTTTTATCCATAAATACGGGTAAAGTTGTAGATATAGAAATAATGTCAAAGAATTGTCTCACAGAACGAAAGATTAAATGTATCCAGTGATCACACATTTGTTCACAAAATCTTTATGTGTCATCATCTAGCAGGGATTCTGTTGGTGCATATCGTATCTTCGAACGATCTTGCTATTTGAGGCAACTGGAGTATTCGTCCTTTTACGGTGATGGTGACTCACAATGATACTCATCAGTGAAAGACATACATAGAAAAAATGGTGTCACTAAATATGAGAGCATAGGGCACATTCAGAAAGGGGTCGGAACCCGCCTTCGTAAATTAAAATCAAGTCGGAAAAGATTAAATGGAAAAGAAAAACTTACCGACATATTTATTAATAAATTACAAAGTTATTACTGTACTGCTATTAGAAGCAATGCGGGTGATTTGCCGGGAATGCAAAGCCCTTTAATAGCAGCATTTTATCACAACTGTTCAGAAGTGGATCTGCCAATGCATTGCCAGTGCTCGAAAGGACAATTTAGTTGGTGTAAATATAAACGTACTATTGCTTGCGGAGCAAAGGTAAATGAAAAGTGCAAAAGCTACCCTAAAACCATTCTTAATTCCATTAAATCTACATACTCTGATTTATGTGATCAAAATTTATTGAAAAAATGTCTCCATGGCAAAACGCAGAAATCCAATGAATGCTTCAAGGGTTGCTAGTGGAAAATAATCCCGAAAGAAAAATTTGTCGTCAATGAAATATTTATTATGGGGCCATGTATATCAGTTATACATTTTAATAATATTTATCAGGGAATTCTAAGAATATCACATACATTATAGATGTGATTCCTGGGAAGAACGCAGTTCATACTTTTAAAAACTTTGACATTATTCGTATACCTGACTCCGAAAGACATTCGCTACCATCAGCAAAAATGACCAGGAAAAAAATTAGAGCTGCTAAAAAGTGAAACAAAAGGGAAAGAAGTTAAAAAAAAAGTCAAGAAGGGGGGATTGAGTTTATTTGGTGTATATATCTTTGTTTCCTGTGCAAATATTCACTTTAAATCTATTTTCTGAAATATGTAATCTTTAGTACGTTTACAATTTCTGAAACGTGATAAATAAAAGGGTTTTTTTTTTTTCCCCCTATATTTGATATAAAAAAAAATTTTTATTTTTAAATGTGTTTTACTGCATTTTGAAAATTTTATTTTGATTTTCTATATTTTGATTTAGTAGAAATGTTTTTCATATTATTTTTGAGAGCCTGAGCTAAGACTTTTGTAAAGTATGATTTATAATTGAATTTATTCACATTTTAATGCATAAGAATGGAGGAATTTAAAAAAAAACATGTTATTATTTCGACTCATAATTACTCCGTAAGTAGTTTGAATTATTAAGAATTCTAGTTCAGAATCTGTACAGATGTCATATCTATACTTTGCTGAATAACAATGTTATAGAAAAAAAAATTGTGAAAAAATTATGTTTTGATAATAAGCTTTTTCTTTTTATTTTGTGTTAGAAATTGCATTTTAAAACTTTTAAAGCAATTTTTACGTATATTCTAATTCTTACAATAATAAATATTTAAAAAAAATTATTTATTCATACGGTTGCTTTTTTTTTCCAAAATCATGGTTCCGAATACATTCGGATAGCTTAAATGTTAAACATTAAATTTTTTTCTATGACACATCATAAAGAAGTGCAAAGAAATTATCTAATACCAGATTATCAGATATAAAATTGATTTTCGAAATTTTGAGTCACAAGTAAAAATTTTACTTATTAACTGACTAATAGCTTTGCTTTCAGAAAAAAGTTTTTAAAAGTAAGTTAATGTACATATGTTACTCCCAAAATGTAAAAGAAATTTTGCTGTATCAGTTTAGTAGCTTGACAAAAGTTTTCCTTACATTAGACATCGACATAATAGAAAGAGAAGAAATAGACGTCCTTTTAGATTACTGTCATTGAAAATCGACTTCTTGTTAAAATTTATTGTATAAGATCAGTGGTATTTTATATCTGAAACTACTGATAAAAAATTTAAAAAAAAAATCTGTTCTTAGTATTTATTTGAATAGTAACAAAACATCAAATAACATTAAGATAAAGAAACATAGACATCACATAAGAGGTGTTCCGAATTAAATTTATCGTTAAACATTAACAGATGCTTAGTCAACGGCGATTCCAGACAGACTGAAGTTTTTTAGTTACGGTCGCCAGAGGCGCTGTAGTAATGAGAAGATCACTGTTCTTTACACTTCTCTGGTTCCGCTATAATGTTTCGTTGAGGAACCAGCGGGCACTGGTAGCTTGCTACATCTGAGGGTTATCGAGGGCTTAGGATTAAGATCTTAGGTCTGCCATGCTTGCATAATGGTGCCACCGTCACTGCACTTTCGTCCGGACACCTTTTCAATTCAGGCACCATACTGTCCCATTGGTACATGAGGCTTATCTACGTGGTCCTCTTAACATGGTGTTGGGGACCGTTGGGTGGTGAAAATGTGTGGCCCATCCCTTTTTGGCATGAACTTGGCTGTTTTTGTCCTTGCAACATTGCTTTTAGAATGCAACGTAACCCATATCTTATCACCAGATGCATACTGTAACGGTAGATATTTCTCAGATCTTATGTAGAATCAATTTGATCTCGAATGTCATTGGAGATATTGCTAATCTATTTAAAAAAGCAGTGACCTCGGACACGAAATTATCGTTATCGAAGATGGCACGAAAATCCCTCGCAGCATCATCAATGATTCTCATTTCTCGTCCAAACTGGAGAAATGAGGCCGTTTCGCTAGTTGTTTCCCACTTGGCACTGTTCATGGCAAATCTAATCATTATAAGTTTTTCAGTCCAGGAAAGTGATCCTGTCCCACAAGAACTGCGAGACATAGTTTCAGATCACGACTTTTTCTCTCCCCTTGATTAGCCTGTAGGTGATATACTGGCGCAAGCTTCTGATCTATTTTCAAGAGGAAATACAGTTGTTGCATGACTGCAAAGAATCCCATAGCGAAAGAAAATCTCTTCCACAAGAACAAAGACACATTCTTTTGCAATGGCCATAGGAAGAGAAAATAATTCTACCCACTTATTTGCGCAATCTTCAACTATAAAAATCCAGCGTTTACCTTTTTTATTTATAGATAGTAGTTCAAAGAGATCTATTGCCACGGTTTCAAATCGTTGACTTTATAATGGGGTTTGCAAAAGTCCACATGGTTTTTGATTACTGACCTTAAATCTGGCACATTCAGCTCATTGTTTAACATATTCAGCTATGAAAGATCTTATACCAGTCCAATAGTACCTTCTAATTATTCAATTTAATGTTCCCTCCACTCCATAGTGATCAGCATTTGGAGTCTGTAACATGTGATGTAACATTAGAATATCCACTCTTTCGTGTCAGGGTACAACCAATTGAGCTTTTTCAGTTTCTGAGACAGGAGAATATCGGAACAAGACGTCTTGGTTCGTTATATATCCTCTTTTCATCTAATTTGAGTAGTCAACTCCCTTTTCAGGATCTTTAAAGCATTTTATGATTTTCTTAATCTCTTCATCTTTCATTTGCTCTTCTCTAATTTCGTTTAGTGTTCTCTTAGAGAAGTCTACGGAAATAGTGGAAACTTTGCAGAATACTTCATAAGTTTGGCATAGGGTATTGAGAGCATGTCTGCCTCATAGTCAGATTTCCCAGGGAGGTAATCTATCTTAAGATTGAACACTTGCGGCTGTAGAACCTATCTCGCCAGTACGGTTACTTTAAATTCATGATCCACTGAAGAGGCTGGAATTCGCGGGATTTCTGGAGAACCCAAATGACAGAAAGGGACTGGCGTTCTGTTGTTGAGTAATATTATTCCGCAGAACTCAGCAATTTACTTACACATTCCGGAGGATGTTATTGAGTTCCATGTTTTTGTAAAAGGGCAGCACCCAAAGCGTAATTAACCCGTGTTGTATTTTATCGATCTTTAAATTCAAAGTTTGGGAGAGCTTGAAGATTTTCCAACAGTTTATTTTCACTTGGACATACTCAAACACACAGACAAATGGTTCAAATCAAAAGGTGTGGTGAATTATTTCTCTAGAAAGAGATTCGACGTACGCACAGTGTCGCCATTTTCTCGAGTTCTGTTTACTTTCTCTGAATTCGACAGGCGTTGTCAATCGCAGTTTAATAAACTATACAAAAATAATTGAGTGATCGCGAAAACTAAGGAATGACTTAGTTTTATCTATTTGCTTCAAAATGGGTGGATGTCAAGCTTTACATCAGTTTTTCAAATGCTCTATGCTTTTAACACCCAATTCTAGAGAAACACTTTTCTTTGTAGAGTTAGTGAGTGGCCTGGCAATTTCAGCAATTAATAAATTTCCTATACCACGAACAAGTTTGAATAAAAGACTTCTTTTTTCGCGTTCCTAGGAGAAGGTATGGAGGTATGGAATTTAATATATCTGGGTTCTGTTTCAACTCCTTCAGATGTTATCCAAAGACCTAGGTACTTCTCTTTCGAACATGCAAATTTACATTTCTTTTTCAACAATCAGATAGAGACGAGTGTCAGTCCGGTGGACTCTTTACTCAGTGTCATATTGAAGCCTTGATTTTTTTTAATCTAAACAAGCATATTGAAATGTGCTTAATGCCCAAATGAATTTAAAAAAAAAAAGCATAAAAGAAAAAGGAGGAGAAAGAGGATAGGAAAGTGAATGAATTATTTACAATGAGTTTGAGATATTTAATACATTTAAAAAAAAATTTACAAATCTTATCGTCAGATAAGATTAAAAGAAATATTTATATCATTCTTTTAGCCCCACAGTGCATTCGATAGACTATGTCTAATCTTAAGTAAGAGAAGAGTATTATTTTAAACAATTATTTTTAAAAGAATTTTATTATTATTATTAATGTTGTTGTTGTTGGTATTGTAAAATTACAATAACTAAAATATTATTTAAACTTTTTTTTAATGATGTGAAAGCTGAAGAAGAAAGGGAAAAGTAAAAATGGTTCTTGTTTGGTTGGGTGCACAGCGGTGGACAGCAAACTAGTTCAAGAGAGAAAAGGTATGGCTGGCGACAGGGTATTAAACAGCTGATGAAAAGTTGAATAGATGATGATGCAGGTCTTGGAGTGAGGTGATTGAATTAGAAAGAGGCTATTGAAGGAGTGATAAAGGAATTAATTAAAAAGGTCTGAGTTCGAATGCTAGGTGTTATGGAGGAATTAGAGGGAAATAATTATAGCAAGATTGGTAGAGTAGGGCATGGGTTCCATTATTGTGAACAAAAATTAGCTGGGCCCTTATTGAAGGGTTACTACGATATGTTAGTCTATTACAGAATCTTCTAGAGAGGTAGTTGATGTATTTAATAATAGGAGGAATATTGAGACCTCTTTGTGTATGACAGAATTTCTGGCATACCAAGGTGAGTTAGTAATCATGCGGAAGATTTTATTTTGAAGGATCTGAATTTTCTTATATGGGGAAAGTGCAGCATGGCCCCAAGTAGGGGAAGCATTAAGAAGGTTAGGGCAGATTACTTGTTTATAGAGAACTTTGTTAGCAAGAGTTAGTTCTGAATATCTGGCAATTAAAGGTATACAGTTACGGATTTTGGCCCAGCATTTGTCAATTATTGATTGGATATGAAGTTTGAGTACCAATAGATTTTTTTTATCGTTAAAAAATTTGAGTTTTTTATTAGGAGGGGGGGGTGACATTTTCTAAAAAGGAGAACTTTAGTTTTGTTAGTGTTTACAGCACTCCTCCAGAGTGTCATCCAATCCTCTATTTGTTTTAGATGATTTTGTAATTTAACTATTACGTTAATTGGACTATTTCCTTGAGTGAGGATTGCTGCGTCATCTGTGAATAAACAGAGGCTATTGTAAGGGTTCTGAGGGAAGTCATATGTAAACAAATTGTAGCAAATTGGAGAAATTTTATACCCTTGAGGTTGACCGGCTTTATATAGCATATTGTAGAGAAAATTATTAAGCTTAACTTGGAATGTTCTATCTTTAAGGTAGTTATTTAAGATAACTATTATGTAGGGAGGGAAATTTAATTTGATTAATTTGAAGATCAATCCATCAAGCCATAGGCGGTCGAAAGTTTTTTGTATGTCGAGGAAGATACCCCAAGAGATTTGTTTGGAATTAAATAATTCAGTAATGGCATTCACAACCCGTAGAAGTTGGTAGATAGTGCTGTAGTTAGTACGGAAGCCGAATTGTAAATCTAGAAGAATATTATTAGTGGAAACATGAGTCAGAGTATTCTGGTTAGCAGGATTCTTTCAGAGATTTTTGAAATAGAATTTAGTAGACTGATATGTTGGTAGTTCAATGGAATAAAATGGTTTTGGCCGGGTTTGAGGAAGTGAATAATAGTTCCATGTTTCCATTTTTTGAGGAAAAGGCGCATACATGAGACATTTGTTAAAAGTTTTTGTGAGATGAGTACTGATTGTGAATGCTAACCTCTCAGAGGGCTTTCTTTTTGTTTAACTTTTTAATTATTGTAGCTATTTAATAGGGGGTAGGAGGGGGGAGAAATTAAAATTGGTATAGGCTTCAAGATAATTTTGAACTATTGATTCTGTTTTTTCAATATGATTATCATCACATATGGATTTGGATTTTCCTGGAACGAGGATTCAAGATTATGGGCAAGCAGAGCAGCTTTTTTTTTTCGCAGAGAATGCCTGACCATTATTACTAATTAGTGGGGGCATATTATAGAATTTATTAGAAAATTTTTTGTTCATATTAAAAAGGGAGTTATCTTCAGTATTAAGCTGTCGAAGTAGGTTTTCCCATTTTTTGTTTTTAAAGGTATTGATTTCATTTTTAATTTTCTTTTTGAGGTTATTAATTATGGGTTTCAAAGGAGGGTATCCAGTGTTTTACCATTGTTTTCTGTATCTATTTTTCTCTTTAATTAGGTTTCTGGTATAAGGAGGGAGTCTAAGATGGGGGGGGGGGATCGATCTGGTATTATTCGCATGGTTAATTGCATTTTTGGTATTAGTTGTAAACGATGTAATTGATTGGTCTAGATCAGAGATATTATTAATAATGGAGTTACCTTTTGTGTTATTGTATAGAATTTCTTTATAGCGGAACCAATTATTAGTTGTGAGAGTGCGGAGGGGGATAGGGGGAATTTTATTGAAAGATATGTCCATTAGTATAGGGTTATGGTCTCTAGGTAGTTCATCAACACTTCCGATGTTGTAGAATGGTATGTTTTTGAAGATAGCAAAATCTATTATGGAGTAAGTATTGCTATTGTAAGGAAAGTGAGCGGGTGAGTCGGGAGCAGCTATTTGGAGGTTATTAGTGTTGCACATAGCATGAGTAATTTTACCTGTTCTGTTTGCCCGACCTCTGTTCCAGGTCGAATGTTTTGCATTAAAGTCGCCTATTAAAATTCCGGTGTGTTTGTCTAAGAGTATATTGATTAATTCATTATGGTTCAAGGGATTACGAGGGGATGGTAAATAGTAGAGACTGTGAAATAATGGTTGTCTTTGGTATTGATATGAATGGTGGCATTTTCAGAGGTGGAGGTATTTTTAATAACCATATGATGATGAATCCTAATTTATTGAAAATTGCAGTCCCCCCCCCCCCCCAGATGGGTTGATCTGTCAGAACGGTATATTATAATTTGGAATTTTAAATTTTCAGTGGATTTGAGGTGAGTTTCCTGGACTCCTAGGATGTCTGCGTTGTAAGCATCAATAAAATTTTGGAGTTCTCCTATTTTTGATTTAATGCCATTGACATACAGGTTTGCAATCAGAAGGGATGGGGATAGTTTATTTAGCATATTAAATTTTAGAACCAGATAGACATCATTCTGCAAATGACTTGGAATGATTTTTCAATTTTTGAACATAAATCAAGTTTACTATCAGCGAATATTTGTCCTAATAATTTAAATTGTTGGTAAACTTCCATTATTTTATCAAACTTGAATTTTTTGAAATTTTTTAAAATTTCATTAACGAAGGGAAGACCTGATGGTTGTCTGTCATTGGTGGGTATGGTATTTTGGTTGCTTTGGCTATTGTTGTTTTTGGCATTCTTACGTCGTTCTTCCCAGTAGTTTGCGGTTGGTGGGGGAGAGGGTTTGAAATTCATAGGATTTTTGGGATAACCGGAATAATTTACTGTACGATCTCGACCTCAGTTACAACATTGGGGGGAGGGAGGCTTTCAAGAGTTTTGGTGCAGCTATGAGTTGGATTATTATTTCCACATTTCACACATTTAAATTCCCTAGTGCAGAATCTAGAGTGGTGAAAATAACTTTGACAGTGATAGCATTGATTGGGTGTTTTTCTTTTACGGAGAGGTTCAATTTTAACTGAAAGGTATTCAATATTATTGATTTCGAAATTTTTTTTTTCTTGCTTTCTGTTTTTGAAGTGTAACTAAAAATAGGGGGAGTGGCTATGTGTTTTTTTTTTTTTTTTTTTTTATTATTATTTTTTTTTTAATTTTTTTTTTTTAAGTTATTGCATTCATTGACTATGAGATTATATTCAGCTAATCTATCAATACATCGGGGAATTCTAAGTCGTATTGATCATTGTTATAAGTTTTTTTTATTTTTAGTTTTATCACTTCTTACTGCTTGAGAATTGATAGCGTCCGTATCAGAAATGAAATCAACATTGTTCTCGATGTCTGAATCTTCATCAGAGAGCTCAGAATATTTGTTGTTTAATGAAAGGTTAAATTCCTGTTTTTTTTTTTTTTTTTTTTAATATTATTATTATTATTATTATTATTTTATTTTTTTGTGATCGTGTCAGTAATTCTTTTGGGAGAGTTTAATTTTCTTTTCTTTTTACTTCCTGGAATTTATTACCTTTATTTACAGTAACGATGGTAGGAGTGGATTTTAATTTTTCAGGCTATTTTGAAGCGGCTTCAGATGCTAGGTTCTTAAATAGAGTTTCAAATTTTTCGTTAGCTTCCTGTTGCGATTTTTCCCTCTGTTTTATTTTGAGTTCTAGATTAGAGACAGTAATATTTAGAATTTTATTTTTATTTTTAAGATGATTCATAATATCAGCTTGAGTTGTGTTTTCTATTTCGTTTAGTAATATTTTAAGAGTTTCGAAAACACTGGGTGGACAGTCCAAACATGAACAATTTTCAACAGAATCAATAAATTTTTTTTAAGAAGGGAAGAATTTGATGAAGAATGCCTAAGTTGTGATTAAAGAAAAAATCATTACAGGCTTCAGGAAAATTATCGAGTCACCGAAAATGGCACTTACCTCCTTTGGTTTCAGAAGTCCAGCAACAGTTGATTTGAGTTCCTTGTAGCTTGGCATGGTAATCCACAGCAATGAATCCTGGATAGTGAATTTTTAAGAGTTAAGAAATAGGCCTAAGAACGCACAATGTTCAAAGGCGCATAGCGCCCTCTAGCAAACTAACCCACCAAAGGTGGTTAGCATAAAATCAAGATAAAAACAGTCTAAATATTCACTAAACCTTATATCACGGAAAGTCACAAGAAGATACAAGAAAAAACTTGCATGAAAAAGTCCTTATGAGAATATTAGATTGCAGTTGGCTCACTGCACGTGTAAATTGGTAGGGCCGGCTGCCATCGAACTCTACCGGTCGAAAAGATACATTTCTTTCTGATTGCTCTGAGTCGAAATATGTCAAGATGGTCAAAGACGTTTTTCAGATCTTGATTATGTTGCTCAAAGGTAGTTGACAACACCATCAAGTCATCTAGATAAACCAGTATTTTTATCGAAGGAAGTCCTTTCCGTAAACGATCCATCAGTCTTTAAAACATTGTTGGAGCGTTCGATAAGCCAAACAGCAATCTTTTGAATCTGTAAATGCCGAAAGAACAGACGAACGCTGTTTTATCTCTGTTAACTGGGTTGATTTCTACGTAATGCTATCCGGCTGTGATATCAATGGATGACATATAGTTGCTTGTCTTCGCATCATACCACAAATAATCCATTCTCGGTAATAGATATGTAACGGGTAAAGTTCTTTCATTTAGTCCCGATAGTCCACGCACAGTCAATAACCATTTGGTTTCGAGACTACAACCACTGGTGCGGCATAAGGAGACTCGCATTCTTCAGTAACATCATCAATTTGTTTCTTTTCCAACAAATCATCAATTTGTTTCTTCAGCTTTTTCTTCTTAAAAGGTGGTAATCTATACGTGGGATAAATATAGGAGAATGATCCCCGGTATTGATGTATTATATGACATATAGAGTAGATTCTCCCTCTGGTTCGAAGATTCTTTCATATTATTTCGACAGGTTGTTGAATTTGATTTTTGTTTACTTGACAGTTGTTGACCTTTTTCTCTCAGTTGACAGGCATTGGGTTAAGCCTGTAATGCATTCTTAATGCAACACAAATTTGCTTCCTCGGAAAAACTAAACTTTCGTCGTGGAAAATTGTTGAAGGACCATGCGTGAGTCTTCAGATCAAGAATAATAACAGCATCTTAAGGGCTCTCAGGGGTGTTATATTTTTCTCGGCAACTGAAAATGTATAAAATTTTCGACTAACTGTAACTAATTTAAATTTTAATTAAATAATTTGATATTTCTACATATGCTTTATAAATGTATGATATTTCTAATATATGTAAAATACTTAAGATATATTATTAATTTTTTATGTTATGAGTCCATAAAAATAATAAAAATTTCTTTCAGAAATTTTAAGTAAGTTCCACTACGCGCAAAATATTTTCTACACAATTAGTTCTAAGTATTTAAGTACTTGCAAAAAGCTGAATTACAAAGTCAAATATACCCTCTTAAATGTGAGTCTTTTCAAAATGAAATAAATCTGTAAAAAGTATTTTTTAAAAAATAAATTATTTCAGAATTTTAAATATTTAAGAAAATTAAATATTTTCCAACATTTTGAAATAATTATAAGTATATGACACTAAATTTAGGATTAACTTAAAAAGTTTGTTGTAATTTTTATACATACAAACTTTTAAGTGCTTAAACATTATACGTTTTGAAATATCCTGCACATAAGTGAAAAAAACTCAAACTGAGTAAGATAAATTTTAAAGTTATAATATTCCATTATAAAATTAAATTTTATACTTACATATTAAAATGCTCCTGGATCATAAAATGTGCCTTCCGTTTGCTCTAACAACTCTCTTTCTTTTGTTTTGTGCCTTCATTTTGCTTCGCAAGCCTCAAAAGATGATGCCAAACTCCGTTTTTTCGAAGTTTTGATTCTTCATTTGTCATGCTCAGCCAATGATAAGCAAATATTCTTGTCCATTTTTAAGCCAAACTCTTCTATAAGAGAAATAAGAATTTGATTATCATCAATGAAAATTCTGGTGGTCAGATTTGTTTCAATCTCTGCAACTTGGAGACCAGAACCAATTGTCTTCGGGCAAAATTTCTGTATTAATGAATTCAGACATTCATTTGGGTTCTGCGTCTTGCCACCAAAACATTTTCTCAGTAGTGTTGGATGGGATAAATTGGCGAACACTGTCTTTATAACATCACGTACTGCTTTAGCAATGAGATTTGTGTGTTTGTAATTTACCTGAGTACTGTTATTAATTACAGAGTTATATCTACACCATGCATCTGGAGTTGTTGGACAAAACTAATGAATGGGTTCCTCATTTGTGTTACAGGAGTGACCCCAAACTGCTCAAATAACTTTCCTCGTACCTTTCACACTTGTCGAGTTGCTCCGAATTGCATTTCCATTGTAATGGGTATGTTTATTGATCAAACTATCAGTCAGCCTGCCTTTGCCGCCAATAGTTTTACAGTCACACAACTTTTTTTTTCCACGTATTAATTTTAGCTTCCTAAGTCTTGTATCCATCCACTTTTGTACATGACCAACACATTAAAACTTCTGAATTAGATGGTCATCTCCATATGGTTTGCTTTCAGAAAGAGCACTGAAAGTTTTACCATCACCGTCTCTTATATAGTTGGAATATTTCAGATCGTGAAGCTTTTCGGAACGACTGAAAATTCTCAACATTCCAACTACCTCCATCTTGCTCGCAGAGTCAGAATAGTTTTTCTTGTATGAAATCTTATGGTCTCTCTGCCATTTCTTGTATTTAAGACCATATTTAACACCTTTTTTAAGATCACATCCTTTACAAAAAAGACGATGATACTTCCCTATCTAAAACCTTGCCTGTTTCTGCACCTATCATAGAGCACACTCGAATTAATGACGAGTGCATTCTCATCTTCCAAGTCCCATCGCCCCTGATTATTAGGATGTTATCAGAAGACAAAGATTTTTCTTCTTCCGCTGCTCGTTTCATACCTGCTTCTGCTACTTCTTTCGTAACATGCAAGAGTTTTTTGTTTACAGCATCATGAGATTTTTGCTAGACAGGACTAGGAAGATTCATCATTGTGCAGAATATTTTTAAGTTTTCTAAGGCCAAAACAGATATATTTATTTCTGGGGCATTTTTTTATTGCCAGTCATTTCACAATTTGTAAAACAACTGACAATCCCACAGTTTTTACAGTCTATCTGAAAACAAGAAGACAAACCACGCCTTGATTTCTTAATTATTTTCATTGAACCATGGCACTTAGTGCAACTTGACATAGACAGGAGAGAATTAAAAACCAACATGTGACCGAGTGTTCTATATCCTTTAAAATTTTCACTTACCGCAGAAAGATTATTCTCCAAAGAAGACTGAACACAAGCCAACTTCCTGCTGGAATCAAACTTTGTGTTTATATCACCCATCGATAAAGATTTCTCAACTGATAAATTATTCTTACCTTTTTTAAGAAACTAATTCCTGCAGAATCTCCTTTTCTTTGGACGTTTTCCAGGTGGTCTTTTCGAAGTAGAATTATCCATATCTCAAGTCAAGAATGGGTAAGGAATATGCTTATGAATGCAAAAAATTGTGTTCAAACAACATGAGAAAATTAGCAAATTGAAATAAAGCAAGTATAAACAAAGTGCTGAGTTTCAGGCTTCCTTCTGATAAGTCTCAGTGTTTAAAATATTTTAATGAGGCTAACTTAGAAGTAAACAAGTGAAATGTAAACTGAAACTAAAATTTTGAGGGCGTGGCATCTGTCCATTTAAACACTGATCTTACTAAAACACACTTTGAAATTTTTTTTTTTTCGGTATCGTCAAATGGATGGTATCAAAATGTTCAGCTAGAAATGAAGAAAAACATTTTTTTTTTATTCAAAAATTTGAACATTTTGAAGTTTGACGCCCCTGAGACCCCTTAACGAAATCTGCACCATGGAGTGTACGATTTTCTTTTGCATGGGGTAATGCAATCAAGTTTGTCTTAGTGATTCTTCCTTCAAGTCCTATATCTACCCAAGTAGTAAAGGCTTCCACTTTACGTTTTTCTTCGTCGGACGTATCCTTGAGAGTTGGATATTCTATCCTTTCTCGTTTAAGAATTTGATACAAATGCTCTTCAGCAATACAATGGTTTGCTCCACTATCAGCACATGCAGAACCTAAGAGTCCGCTTACAGTTATATTCAATAGAGCTAATTGTGATTATTTATTTACACAGGGTTGTAAAAGGACGCTTCCAACACATGGGGAAGAGTTCGTGCTAGAGGGATTGCATTTTGGACAACGAGGCTTAATTTCACCAGGTTTTCCACATCCATCACGCACTCGACCTCTTAGACTTCAGAGCAATGTTCGTCATTTCTGGGATACAAATTACTATTTCTTGTAAAAGATGGTGGTCTCAAAGTTTCAATTTTTAAATTAAACTTTTTTTAATGACGGCATATCGTGTTTTAATGTTGTTTTCAAGTTGTCATAAGCATCCAACTTATCTGCTAACTTTTCAAGTTAATTCCATTTTGTCCATTCGTCAATGAAATTATTCTTGAACTCCTCAGGTGCTTCTTTCTGATTTTGATCTGCTATAATAAGGAATTTCAAGTCTTCAAATGTCGTGACGTTCACCGTTTCTAGCCCTCCTTCAAAATAGTCTTTTAACTTGAAATAAAAATCTCTGTAGTTCCTTCAATAGGCTTTCTGTGCGTTGCAAATAAATGGCGGAATTTGTGAGCACTCAATTTATATCATTTTAGAAGCATCGTTTGACATACTGATAATTCTTCAACTGATTCTCGAGCTATTAGTTTAGCCATTTCAGGGGGCAATACACCAATGAGGTATGCAACCGGTTTATTATCTGGTAATTTAAGAACTTTAACTTTCATTCGAAAAGATTCAAATATATAGCAATAACTCATTCTTTCGGATAAAAACTTGGGATAAGTTTCTTCAATTAATATCTCGGGATATCTTTATTTATCTAATGTGAAAGTTTGTTTGTGGGACATGTTACGTCATCAGCGCACTGTAGTGCCATCTGTACAAATTTGTAAAATGTTTAGTTGAGAGCTGCACCCCAACAAAAGCGGGTGCACTAATAAACTAGGCTTAGCGTTGCAAAAGATTGATTTTTATCTAACCAATTCACAGTCCACACAACAATTCGACAAAACATTGGTCCGTCGAGCAGGAAAAATGGATAAAAGATCTTAAAATAAAAGTGATAGCAACGCTACTGAAGAGAAATTGAATCGTTTGAAATGTTCGATTAAAGAAACTTTAACAAGGTTAGAGACATTTACCTCAGAAAAAAACAGTATCAAAGGATACTAGTGTCACTGGAATCGAAGTAAAGGTCAAAAAAATTGAGCAATTGCAGATGAATCTGTATAAAATAGCTGAGGATTATTATGAAATAGAAATTTCCGAAAATCTGGATGCTGTTTAGCTGGATATCGAAAATATAAATGAATGGAACAAAAAAAAACGAATTACGTATCAAACATTTAATGTATTCTTTGAAAAATACTGAAAATGTAAACTTTAATTTAAATGACAATGGTAAACATAGTATCCGCTTACCTCAAATTCCTTTGCCAGAATTTTCTGGAGTAATAGCAGAATTCTCTAATTTCAAAAACCAATTTATTTATTTAATAAATAATAATGATCAATTGAATGATTCGCAAAAGCTATACTATCTTCAAGCATCTCTGAAAGGAGAAGCAAAGCTCTTGGAATCGCCTAGCGATAGTTTCGATTCCCTCTTTAAAACATTAAAAGATAGTTATGAAAACAAACATCAGTTGATAGATTCTCATGTCCTTGAAATAATAAATTGTGAGAAAATTTATAGCTAATCAGCAAAAGAATTGTGCACTTTAATGGACTGTATTAATAAAAACATTAGAGCTCTTAAAGTTATGAAATATGAACAGAATGATTTATCAGATATAATTTTAATAAATATAATTCTTCAAAAAATTGATAAAGAATCGAGAAAACAATTCGAACTTTCATTGAAAACAGCAGAAATTCCAACATTTATTCTGTTATGAAATTTTTAGAAAATAAAAGTGCCATGTTAGAAAATATTTCTTGCATTCCTAGCTCTAAAATGATCCATAAAAATACTGCTATGTCAGCTAAAGCCAAATCTTTAGTAGTTAATAGTAAAAAATAAAGTTAAACCTTGTATGCTATGTCGAAATCCTCATTCCCTTTATAAATGTATCGCATTTCAAAATATGTCAGTGGAGTACAGAAAGAAATTCGTAAGTAATAACAAACTTTGTACAAATTGCCTCAAACTCCATTCTGGTGCCTGCATGCCTTAATACAGATGTACAGTTAACAGTTGTAAGGGATTACATAATTCACTGCTTCACGAATCAAATCAGATTCCCACTGCAGCTAAAAAGCTCAGTGTAGGGGAAGAGGAAGGGGAGAAAGAGACCAATTCGAATACTGCTGGGGATTAAAGCCCGAGAGGGTTATGCACCCCAATATGAAGTCACGCTTCTATGCTGGGTTTGAAGGTCAAGCAGTAGTTTCTGTTTTGACATTTGGGAATAAATGTGTTTTATTAAATACATTTGTGTTTTTCGTTAAAACTACTGAGGGATGTAGAATTAAGTTAAGAAGTTTACTAGATAACGCGTCAACATTATGTATTATGAGAGAAGATATAGCAAGGAAGTTAGGGATTAATTTTAGGTCTGAAAATCAATCAATAACAGGCATTAACAGAATTACGCAATCCGCGAAGTATTCAGCTAATATTGAAGTTTCAAATCGTGATTATACCTTTTCACTCAATGTGAAACTTTCCCTTTTACCTAAAATTACCGATGCGATTCCTGTATCGAAATTAAATATAGTTGATTTAAATATTCCAGCTTCAATTGAGCTGGCAGAATTGTAATTTCCATATGTCAGGTCAAATTGAAATATTGATAGGAAGTGAACTATTTTTTGAAATTTTAAATCCAGAGCAATATTATTTGCAGGATGGAAACGTAATTTTACAAAATACAAAATTTGGCTATTTAGTCTCAGGTACCCTTCCTCAGACACAAAAACAAACCAATTGTTGTTTAATAAGTGAACCAAGCTTAGATGCAACAGTAAAGAAATTCTTTGAACTGGAATCACTTCCAGATTATTCTAAAGAAATTACTAAAAGTGAAGAGGAAATTTATTGTGAGGAACATTTTGTTAGAAATTATAAAAGAGATAAAACGGGAAGATTTATAATTCAGTTGCACATAAAGGAAAATGCAGAGGCATTGTTAAGATATTCAAAAGAGAATGCAATCTAACAACTAAATGGTATTTGGGAAAAATTAAACAAAAATAATACTATGGGAACTTTGTATAAAGAGTTTATGAGGGAATATGAACATTTAGGCCATATGGAGGAAATTAAAAATGAAGCTATGGATAAGACTAACTATTACATTCTTCAACATTCCGTATACAAACCAGAGAAGGCATCTACTCCATTAAGAATTGTCTTCGATGCAAGTGCAAAAACAACTGGTTTTTCTCTGAACTCTATCTTACTAAACGAAGGAATTATTCAACAAGATCTATTTTCCATAGTCAGTAGATTTAGAAAATACGAGCACTCGTTTAGTGCAGATATTAAAAAAATGTATAGGCAGATACTTGTTGATCCTAATCAAAGGGACTTACAACGAATTGTTTGGAAAACTAGTGTAGATGCTCCAGTCAAGACTTATAAACTATCTACCATAACCTATGAGACAGTTTCTGTACCATTTTTGGATACCAGGACCTTAAAGGCCTTAGCAGATGAAGAAAATGCGGACTTTCCTGGCGCAGCAGATGTGATTTCCAAAGCTATTTACATGGATGATGTTCTTTCTGAAGAGTCTACATTAGAGGGTGCTAAAAAACTACAAACCAAAATATTTCAACTTCTCCTGAGAAGTGGATTTGACCTGCACAAATGAGTATCAAATAGCCCATAACTGTTGAAAGACTTGTCTGCATCTTCCTATGTGCTTGATAAGGAATTTCCGGATGCTCCAGTGAAAACCTTAGGGATGCTATGGGATCCAAAGGTGGATTGTCTTAAATACAAGGTAAAGATTAATGGCAAAGTCAACTTCTCAAAAAGAAATGTACTTTCAGAAATTACAAGACTCTATGACGCTTTAGGCCTGATTGGACCCATTGTTACGAAGACGAAGATATTTATACAAGGACTTTGGGAAATAAAATTAGATTGGTGTGAACAGCTACTACCAGATGCTATGGAAGAATGGAAGGACTTTTATCAAAAATTATCGAAAGTAAATAACTTCAAAATTCCAAGATGTATTCTACTTCCTGGAACAGTACGGATTGAGATGCATGGATTTTCCGATGCATCAGAACGTGCCTATGCTGCTGTCATCTTCGTTAAATGCTTCAACGAATCCGGACATTCTCAAACTGGACTATTATGCAGCAAGTCCAGAGTGGCTCCTTTAAAAACACTCATCATACCCAGGTTGGAACTGTCTGCAGCTTTACTACTATCGAGATTAGTCAAAAAAGTAGTGCCAATTCTACAATTACCTATTAATAAAATTTGGTTGTGGATGGACTCAACAATCGCTTTAGCGTGGATTAAGACTGAGCCTCATAAACTCAAAACATTTGTCAGCAACAGGGTGGCGGAGATCCAAAAACTTTTAAAAGACTGTCATTGGAAACATGTGAGCTCCAAGAACAATCCTGCCGACTTAATTTCAAGAGGCTGCAATGTAGATGAACTTTTAAATAACGAGATGTGGTTCTCGGGTAGAGATTTACAAACTGATGAATACGAGGACAATCAACTCCTTCCAGATCCTTCTTATAGTGATGAACTAAAATGTGCTGTGACTATTTCAATTAATGACTGTACTTCAAATTTTTATGATGAACTCTTTAATATTACAAATAATTTCATAAAATTAATTAGAATTTTTAGTTTTATTTTCAGATTCATTAATAACATTAAAGCTAAGGAGCCTTGTAATAAGATAAATATGTAACTGCAAATGAGTTAAAGAAAAGTACTGAATTTTTAGATAGAAAAGCACAATTAAGTGAATTTAAAGAAGAAATCGATGCTTTGAAAAAAGGTAAAGGTGTTTCAAAAATAAGTAAGTTAAGGCTTTAGATCCTTTCTTAGATGAGAATTTTTTACTTAGTGTTTGTAGAAGACTTAATAATGCTGATCTACCATTTGAAGCAAAACATTAAATAATTTTAACAAGTAAACATAAATTTACTAAATTACTTTTTGCGCATTTTCATAAGAAGTTTTTTCACATTTGTACTCAGGGCTTAGTACATCAAATTAGAATGCAGTTTTAGCCCATTAATGGCAAGGGTATTGCACGACAAACAGTGCATGATTGTATTGGATGCTTTAGACAGAAGCCAATGGTGTTCTCACACATTCTGTTTCAAAACTATGTCTCTTACCAATAAAAAAAATAATCATGTAAATTAAATTGTAATGTAATGTATATTATATTCTTAAAATGTTTTTTTTTTCTTGTTGCTTAGAATATTGTATTTCTTCTTATTGGTAAATATTGTGTTTATTTGTAATTAATTCATTTATATATTTGTAAACTTTATGTAGCAAATTACATATTTTAAGTATATTTTTTTAAATATTGTATATTTCAACACTGGTTAGAATGTTGCGTCATCAGCGCACTGTAGCGCCATCATAAATGTTTAGTTGAGAGCTGCACCCCAACAAAAGCGGGTGCATTAATAAATTAGGCTTATCGTTGCAAAAGATTGATTTTTTATTTAACCAGTTCAAAGTCTACACAACAATTCGACGAAATATGACAATTCTTCTGAGCCTCGAGACTCAGTCTCAGCTTTTCAAGTTCATACTCAAGTTTTTTGTCAATTTTTTCTTGCTCTTTAGCATTCCTTTCTTCCTCTTTTCATGCCTTTCTGTTATCGACAATGTTGCGTGACAGAGAGTTATTACGTCTTCTTTTTATTGAGGTGACTTCATTATTTGATCGGTAATTTGTAAAATTTTAAGATCCTGATCCAAACCCAACCCAGTTTCATCAGCTAAATCCCTCAAATCTTCTTTCTTGCTTCAGTAAGGAAGGTTATCTTCGGAATGTTTAATGTTTAAAATTGTATCATGAAATTAATGTTTTTTATATAAAAGAGTTTACAACACAAATAATAGGCTGAAATAACTTTAATCAATCACTTTTCAAGGAAAACTAATAATTGTTAAACATCAAAATAATTTCTTATTAGATTCCTTCTTAAAATGCATTTGTATGATAAAATTATTCTTTAACCATTACTAACATACTCCATTTTTTAAAAATACTAAATAATGTACAATAATAGATCAAATTTGCAAATTAAAAGCTTGAAAACCAACTCTTATTTTATAATACACAATTTTCAATTTATTTACCGCATCAATAAATAATTTATAAATAAAATAATATTTTTTGCTACTCACAAGAAAGATAAAAGAAATTTATTTTAAATTTATCATATAATTAATTTCTTTAATATTTATATCTTGAATCTCTGTTTTGAAAAAACGGGAAAATGTTTGCAGAAAGAATGATAGACAATCATCTAAAACAAAAACAAAAAAAAATAAGATTCTTCCTTACGTCAGCCAAAGTACAAAAAGAAAAAAAAATCATTTTCTGAAATCTATGCTTTCTGACCATGAAGTGGAAAAGGAGACTGAATAAACATTCACTTTGAAAATGAATATTTATGAGGCTGATGATTAGTATTTGCTAATTTATTATTCAATTTTCAGCAAAATATTAATTGTATCTAATGCAGCATTTGCTAATTTATTATTCAATTTTCAGCAAAATATTAATTGTATCTAATGCAGCATTTTCCCATTCAAAGTAAAACTTTAAAAAAAAAAAACATTAATAATCATAAACATTCAGCGTAACATACTATGATGTAAATAATAGGTTTCTCTACTAATGTAACACTTCTTAATGAATAGCAATGCCTTAAATTGAGTTCAACTCTTATATCCACACCTTAATACAACATGGATAAATTTTATTTTATACTTATTTCGAAAGAAGTATTCTCATAAACAAAACATTCGATTCAAAATTTTACCCTTTCTGTTTTGTATTTAAAAAAAAAACAGAAAGTCCTAACGAATGTATGTGTAATATACACAATTATGATCCTGTATTTACATAAACAACATATTATAGAATTTATATTACTGAAATTTATAAATCTGTTTTTTCGTTTAAATTAATTATTATTTTCTTCAATGGGGGGGGGGGGGCCATTTACTACAACCAAAACTTTTACTTTTCGTAAACAATACTAAAGCTCCACATTCATTAAAATTTTCGTAATTTATAAAAAGTATTAGCTGGTTTCGGTTTAATAAGGTAGTTAGATATGATGATTTTCTTTCTATGAACAGCTGGGGTAATGGAAACACTAAATCAAAATCTGGTGATGTGTGTATGAACAAAGTATCCTGAATCATTTCTATGAACTAGATGTAAATTCGCTTCCGATTTTATCTGAAAAAATTTGAGCCTATGAGGAATCATTAATTCGGTGCGAAATTGGGTACTTTGTTGTACAAGATTGCGGTATTTTATAATTGAAATTACTCATAAAATATAAAGAAAAGAAATTCTGTCCAAAATATTTATTTGAATTGTAACAAAACATTCGAATAACATTAAGATTAAGAAACATATGCATTACATGAGAGGGGCCCCGAATTAAATTTACCGTTAGACATTAAGAGAAATTTAGCCAACGCGGGTTTCTGACAGGCTAAAGTTTTACAATTATCTCCGCCAGAGGCGCTGCAGTAATGGGAAGATCACTGTTTGTTACAACTGACAATTTAGTTGGGAGTAAAAACTTTCTGCACAAATAGCTCCTTTGTGCATTAAAGCACATCTTTAAGGTGTTTGTTTTAATATTAAAAAAATTCAATGCTTCTATATTATACTAAGTAAAGAGTCCACCATACAGGCAATCGTTAACGTATGATTATTGTTGCAAATGAATAAATTAAACTTAAGCAGCAACAAGTAAGTAATGTTAGATTTTGTTCTTTTTGGATGTTATAAAGTCTTTTAATAAATTTTCGTTTCATATGTATTTGTTTCCTTTCACACAATTTTAAAACAAAGGATAAAAATGTGCTGTAGCACCCCAACTAACTTTAGCTATGAATCGCCATTGTTCCTGACAAATGTTGGTCAAGTCGCGACGAGTCCGGATTTCAACAGACTCGTCCCACTTAATACAATATTCTTATTTAATATAAGGTGAATTTGAAATCTTCAAATGAAGTGGTGTAGCAATATCAGGTGTTTGTCATTTAACTGAGTATTCGCAGATGACGCAGCAATCCTCACCCATGGAAATAGTCCAATTAAAGTAACAGTTAAATCATAAAATCATCTAAAACAAATAAAGGATTGGATGACACTCTTGAAGAGTGCCGTAAACACTAATAAAACTAAATCTCTCATTTTTAGAAAATGTCACCCCCCCTCCAAATAAAAAACTCAAATTTTTTAATGATAAAATCTCTTGGGACTCCAGGTCAAATACTTAGGAGTTATCCTGGACTCCAAACTCACCTTCAAACGTCCAATCCAATCAAAAATCCAATCAATAATTGACAAATGCTGGGCAAAAATTCAAAACTGTATATCTTTAATGGGCAGAAATTCAATACTAACTCTTGCTAACAAAGTTATCTATAAACAAGTAATCTGCCCTATCTTTCTTAACGCTTCCCCTACTTGGGGACATGCCGCACCTTCCCATATCAAAAAAGTACAGGTCCTTCAAAATAAAATCTTCCGCATGATTACTAACTCACCTTGGTATGCCAGAAATTCTGTCATACACAAAGAGATATCAATATCCCTCCTATTATTAAACACATCAACTACCTCTCTGGAAGATTCTGTAATAGACTAACATACCATAGTAACCCTTTAATAAGGGCCCAGCTAATTTTTGCTCACAATAATGAAACCCATGCCCTACTCTACCAATCTTCCAATAATTATATCCCTCTAATTCCCCCATAACACTTTGCATTCGAATTCAGACCTTTTTAATTAATTCTTTTATCTCTTCTTCAATAGCCTCTTTCTAAGTCAATTTAATACCCTGTCGCCAGCCCTACCTCTCCTCTCTTGAACTAGTTTGCTGTCCACCGCAGTGCACCCAACAAAACAAGAACCATTTTTACTTTTCCCTTCCTTCTTCAGCTTTCACATCATTAAAAAAAAGTTTAAATAATATTTTATTTATTACTATTTTAGTTATTGTAATTTTACAATAATAATGATTCTTTTAAAAATAATCGTATAAAATATTACTCTCCTCTTACTTAAGATTAGACATAGTCTATCGAAGGCACTGAGGGGAATATTTATATAAAAAAATTATATAAATATTTCTTATAATTTTTTCTGACGATAAAATTTGTAAAAAATTTTTAAAATCTATTAAATATCTCATCCTCATTGTAAATAATTCATTCACTTTCCTACCCTCTTTCTTCTCCTTTTTCTTTTATGTTTTTTTTTAATTCATTTGTGCATTAAGCTCATTTTAATATGCTTGTTTAATTTTTTTTTTTTTTTTTAAAGGCTTCAATATGACACTGAGTAAAGACTCCACTGGACTGGCTCTCTTCTCTATCCGATTGTTGGGTTTGATTTAACTGAACCCATAAATTATGAGTTCCATCACGAATAGCCTTCAAGTAGATATTCAAGTGTGATAGTTTAAACTGATACCTTCCCATACCAAAGTGACTTTGAAAAATATACATCAATAATTTTTAAAGTATTAATGCGTAAAAGCTCTTCTTTAGTATCTTTTTGAAGACTGCGACAACTATGTACCAGTTATTTATTCGCTAAATTCCTTAAAAAGTACATTTCCCTCATCTGAACTGTAAGGTTTCCCTGTGGAATTTAATAACTCGGTCATTCGTAAAGTATAACTGCATAAGATCCAATCCAAAATTTCATCAGGGCAGCGTTGTCATCTAATGTATATTTTCAAAGTCATCGAAAAAGTTCATTTACAGATTTGCACGACTGAATTCCCAGAATAGGTTTGTTTGTGGCAATAGAAATGAATAAGGAATTGAAATGAAGAAAAGTGTTTGTATTAAAGTGTTTGTGACTTTTCCGCTACGTAAAGGAGAAACTGATTGCTGTAAATTTATTTTAAAAAATTTTGTTGTAATCACTTTGTCACATTTTTTTTATTGATCATTCTTACAACATCAGAAGAATTAATGCATATTTTTCCTCTATTTTAGTAATTTTGATTTATTCAGGGTCGAAATTCAAAGTAAAATTAATATGTGTGAAATATTTTATGTTAGTACTTGAAATGTTCTTCATAGATAATTTGTCATTTTGATTTATAGACTAAGTCAAAAAATTAATTTTTGTTTTAAAATTTTTTTAAATGAATTTGGACCAAAAATTAAATTTTAAATGAATTATCATTCGTTATATAGTTTTGTAATACATGAATTATGTTTCAAAATAAATGATTATGTAGTGAAAATGCTGTTTAGCCAACATCCTAGGTGCGATTTTATAATCACGCCATTTGTGTTCACACAGTAAAACGCCAAATGAAAAAATAGGAAAAATAATTACCACATATTTTGCATGTGGATCCAATAAATGCTTTTAAAACTTAACAATCATCATTTTCTTGAATTTAAATTCATTCATTTTCACTATTCATAAAAACAAAGGCTACTCTTGTTATTTGCTTGTATGTTACTTTCTAGCTCATTAAACTTTTTTCATGTTATTGTAACTACATATTCTCATTAAATTCATCCATTTGTTGATTAAAACACATCAAAAGGAATTTTAAGAATGTTCTCATCTCTTCTAAAAGATTCTGTTGTCTAAGATCTCTTAAAATATTTAGATCCTTTCAGAATGAATTTAACAAAATTCACTGTCAAAATAAAAATTATGTATTGTAATTTATTAAAAGAAATTTCTCAGTAGCTGAAACAATAAGTACTTAACATTTATAATAAACATAATACCTTGTCTTAAAGTGGCATATTAGAACTCCAGTGCCAGTGGATCCGAGAAATGTTTTAAGCACATAATCATTCTCATTTTCACAAATTTAGATGCATTCATTTCCGCAAAACATGTTCTCCAAGTTTCTAGCTTTTTTTCAAGCATCAAATGAATCTCTATCTTTCTTAAAGATTACCTTTCTTCTAACAATTCTTTCATATAAAAAACACAGAAAAAGTATCGGGGGGAAATGGCTCATCGAATTAAGGTGACTTGATCATCTTAAACAGTTTCAAACCTATTCCCTACACAAGTACACATAAACTTCTGATTGGCCAAAAAACCCTTACAAAATCTGAACATGTGCTGTCTCCCCCAAACCGATGATAAACATTAAACTTGTAAAAGAGAAGTACAACATTTTGGGTTGTCATGTATAACAGTCAGGCCTAAACAGTTAAGTACGTCTTACTACATTTGGTAAATATTTCTATTCCCAAGGATGTGGTCTAAATTGCATTCCAAGCAATTATTTTACTATCCATTTGCAAAAATTTAGAATTAGAAGAAAATAATTTTTTTTTTGTACTTAATTTTAAATTTGATTCCTTAATTATTCTCCTGTAGTCAAGTATGAAATTATTAAAATATTTTATGAATATTCTATTTTTTACTAATGATATTTCGGTACTTGTCTATTATAACGGTGACCAACGATTAATCGCCAAGTAGATTATATCAAAAGATAGGCTTCGCAAGTTTGGTGGTAACTTGGTGTAATCGTAATTTGATGGGTGCTGCTATAATAGACAAGTACCGATTTTCTTTTCTTTTTTCAAGTTATATTGTCTTCTAGATAATGTTGTGACTTAAATTACATGTTACTTAACATCTCATCAAGACATTATGATTTTTGCTGCAGATTACTTATTTCTGTGTATATTTTAAAACTTTGTATTTCTATGTTGTCACTATTTTGTATTATTTTAGTTTAATTCAATTTTACATTTTATTTCTCCCAATTGTACTTTCATCACATAGGAACTGAATTCTGTAATTTCTTAATAAATCGAAATCTTGAGTTGTGTCACTGTAAGAAACATTATCTAAAGTCTGCTGATGTTGTAAAATCTCAAAAATTTAATTTCAAACATAAAATCATTTTGTTGAAAAATGTGGCTTATTATTAGCTTTTAAACAATGTATAATCCCTAAAACTATATTATATTAATTTAAAATTTTAAAAAATTGATATACTGAAATGCTAAAGTTATTCTTAAAAATAGCGTTTAATTTATTCAAATTATCGATTATTTTATTATCTTATAATTGCTTGTATGCACACTAGTAAATATGGTTATGCAATTAATTTTATTTTCTTGATATTCTTGGGAGTAAAATCTTGTGATGCAGCATCGAATTTTCATGTCATAGGTTTTTAATTCAATTTTATTAAATTTATTATGTGGAATAACTAGAATTGCTGCTTATTAAATAACATTTTCATATGATATAATGTGAATGTTAGAATGAAAACCAACATTATCAAATCAATGCATAATTATTGAGAGAAAAGGGGCACTTCACTCTAAACCTTTGAAGAAAGGCTGTTATCTTAATATAAATTAGATCATTCATCCATTCTGCAAGTCCACACTGTTAATCATAATGCTTCAAAATTTTAGGGAGCTTTGCTGATGTTTAGAAGGAATCATTAGCTGAATCCTGCCAAAATTTTAATTTATATATGAGAGTTATCTGCTTTTTACTCTTGCAAATGACATCAATAGTAATTTACTTTAAAACTTTTCTTTTTCAATTTATTATCTTCAATTTAATTTTTTTTTTTTTTTTTTTTTTTCTTTTTAATATTTTCCATGTTTTTTAAGATTTTCCTAATGTTGATGTGATATTCTTGTATAATTTGCAGTGTAGCTCTTAAACAAAATGTTGCAGAATTACAATTCTTGTACTATCTGAGAAAAGTAAATTAGACAATTTTTGGAAAATCATTGAAAAGTGACAGTTTAGGATTTTTCAAAATTTTTTAAATCGTTTCATCCTGAAATCTATTAATACAAATGAAATTATATCCATGTTGTATGTGGGAATGAACATTTGACCTTCTTTAAAAAACAAAGCAGTTCTAATAATCACTTATGGTTCACTTAAAATTGCTCAAAATGTTATGTATAAACATTTTATGCTTTTATTATCTGGGTCATTGTATTTTTATGGTTTTATTAGCTGGTCATTGTATTTTTCACTTCATCTATGTGAACATTAGGAATACTAGGTCTTATATATAAATTTGAATGTTTATATGTGTTGTCTGCTTGTTTATCCATTACGCAAATTCATACTGTTGATTGTATTGCTCCAAATTTTTTTAGGGAGCTTCGCTGATATGTTGGAGGAGCCACAAACATATTTCTACCAAAAAATGATTTGTCAAATTTATTCTTGATAATTTCCTTAAGCCCTTTTTCTTCATCAACGAATGACAGCAGTATCTGTATAACAATTTAAATTTACTTAAAAAATTTTTTCTTTAAATTTATTTTTCTGAATTTTTTTAAAAATTACTTTTTTCCGTATTTTTAAGATTTTTCTAAATTAATATTTTTGTATACTTAACAGACTAGCTATGGAACAAAACTTCTATCATCAAATGGGCCAATTTTTGAAAGTAGTACTAAAGAGCATCAATTTTGGATTGTTTAAAAAAAAATTTTATCCAGAAATCTATCAATTCATTTGAATCATACAGTGAATGTAATGAATATTTAGTCCCTTTTTTTTAAAAAAAAGGAAATATTAGTGGAATTTTATACTATTTTTTAGCTGCACAACCAGTAAATGAATTTTTATTTCCCTACCCCCACAGTTATATTAAACATTTCTGCTACACTAAATATAGTTCTGGTATATCTTATGCCACAGTCTATGTGTGTGTGTAATGATTTATTATTGTTCTTAAATTCTTTTGGGCATTACATTTATTCTCTTGTTTACTCCTCATTTACAAAATAAATTATATTTAAGTTTGATTGACACTGATATATTAATTATATATTATTACTAAAATAAAAATACTCATGAAAAATATTTTAAGCTTGGTAGCTGGATTGTTAAATTTTAAAATTTACTTGTGAAAAGAAATTAAATATAGTATTCACTATTATTGAATTTTAATTTTTGTTGAGCTCAATGTGAAACATTTCATCATTTATGCTATCTTCATAATATATATAGTTATTTTATAAGTTCTATTATTATTATAAAGGCTTTAATTTTTTTTTCTTTTATTAATGAACTACAGGCCTTACCCCCATTTGGTTTTATATTTATATCTTTTACTTAGCTACTTTATTAACTAAATCATTCTTTGGAGGATAATACGAGTTCATTAAAATTGAAAAATTTATCCTCGTTAAAATAATTTACCCTTCCATCTAGATTGTTATATTTTTCAATTCACTCATGTGAAAAACAGGTGCACCAGCTAGTTATCTCGTTAAAAAAAGTATGATGTTATATAATTTTAATTGAAATTTGTATCTCTTCCAACTGAAAAAAAATTTTAATATGTTATTTTGTAAGATATATATTAAATAATTAATATTTTTTTAAAAAAAAAAATGAGGAACCATATTTATGTTGGACAAGCCACATGAAAAACCTATCTGAAATTAACTAGGTATTAGGTTCCAATCCTATGATAATGAAATTGAATCAAATTCATATATTTTTATGTAAATGTACTTGTATAAGAAATTCTAATTGAAACTTTTTTTAAATGTTTTAAATATACCAGAGACATGGCTGGAACAAGTGCTACTCACTGTGATGCTCGCTTCAAAGGATGGCAAAGGCACTTTAATACGTACACCTCTCGAGGAAGATCTAATGTAAGCAGAACTTTAAAAGTTTTTGCTAAATTGTTGAAAAATGTTTGAATAGTTGTTTTAAAATGACTTTTGTGTTCATCAATAGTAAAAGGATATTTTTTGGTTCATGAATTTGAAATGTGTTGGTTTCTGTAGAAAATTTTTTTTTTGCTTTCCTACTTATTTGATGTATTGACTATCTAATAGTTTAAAAAGTGAAAAATCAACACATGCTAATAAATATATTTATATAAGTAATTAAAAATAATTATTCTACTACTTTAAATAATAAAATATTTTATTAGATAATTTTATTTTTTGTGCTACCCTCCGAGTCAAATGTAACTTTCATAACACAAATTTATTGATTTCGTATAAAGTTGCATAGTAATCACCTCTTGATCATTAAAAGGTTATTTTTTTGTTACATCTCTACATGATTCATATTATGACTGAAACATTAGTTTTAACTTTGAGATTTTTCAACAATATGTACTATGTCTATAGTAATATCTTTTTTTTTTTTTTTTTTTTTTTTTTTTTTTTTTTTTATTTATTTAACTTTGTGACTATCATTTCATTATAATACAGCAGACATTCTCACAGTATGTTTGATCACTTACTATGTTTCTAGCTCTTTAATTTGTTATTCTAGATTGCTTGAAATAAGTAGAATAAACATTGTCCTATATATTGTGGACTATATATATATATTTTAAAAAAGCTTTTATTTGGTCTAAAATAGCGACAAATAATATATTTATTAAGGAGGAGTAGAAAAGGCACATATTTCAAGTTTTCAGTTATGCAATATACTTTTTGGAGCAACAAGTTCCCAAAAAACAACAAAAATTGTAAAAGATATAAAGAACTTCCATAAAAAAGAAATATATTTATAAGGAACATCAAAGATAAAAAAATTTCCAATCGGAGGTAAAGTGAACTGACCAAGTTAAAGCTTATCGTAAATAGGGACTACCCTTTATAATTGATCAAAGGAAAGGTTTTAATCTTTTTAAATTATTATTTTAATAGAAAAGTAATTATTAATAGTTGATATTTTAAATAGAAAAGAAAAAGCCAATTGTAAAAGAACATATTAGCAGTGAAAACTAGATTGAGAAACCCATAGGAGGAAAAATCATTAGTATGATTAGACCATATGAAGAAAAACAGATCTCTATAATTTAGAGGTCAAAATTGTTCCCATGGAAGGACATCATTAGAACAGTGTCCAAAAATCTGCGCAAAATTGTAAAAACCACATACAAAAATCAATTAGAGAGGAAAATTAAAATAAAACATTTTCTTTATATGAAGTGCATTATTAAAAATACAATTTTAATTAGCCTAAGTTATTTTTTTAAACAGAAGAAAGGAATAAAATATTTAAAATGAACAAAAATTGTATTGTAAAAATTTGGATACATGGTTGTCTTTCAGAATGAAAAAAAAAAAAAAAATTTCACTTTTGATTAAATATTTTATTGTAGTTCAAATGTGTAAAAAATGCCTTGTTGTGATTTTTTCCCCCCTTTTACAGATTACTTATGCAACATACACAGGCCTTGCAGTTCTTGGAATTTATATGTATCTGAAGTCTAAGAGAAAAACAAAGAAGGCTTAATAATATCTTTTGTATCATCATGTATCAATTAATCCACATTTAATTAGTATTATTGTGTGGAACATGTGCTCGCACAGGATTAGGATTAAAATTTAGTTCTTACTTTTTTATATAAAATTGTTTTATGTATTGAAAGTGTTTAGAATGTTATAAAGTAGAGGTGGCAATTCTTTTTTTATGCTAGGAAGCTGCATTTAATTATATGTATAAGGCCATTCTCTAACATATTTCATCTAATAAGACCTCAAATAGAAAACTTGAAGTTATGTGTTGAAGAAATTCACATTATTTTCTGTAAATCTTATATATAATTTATAACATTTTTAAAATTCTGTAATTTTTTTATTACTTTTAAACATAGATGTGTCAATTACATTTACAAGGATGCAAATGCGCTCTCCAAAAGAATAGGTATATCACAATTGCATTATTATCAAAAGTTTATTTAGATATTTATGGTTTATTAACTTAAGAATATAGGGAATTGTTAAATCCAAAATTTTAAAAGACTAGTTTGAAAAATATTTTGATTAGAAAAATATGTCAAAATTATTTTATGTTGATTAATGTAAAATAAAGGGATAAGTTTATATATTGAATGTCTGCATTAAATTTATATGTACTGTAAAGAAATGTTGACGAAATAAATTTTTATTCTTTGTTGAACTTATGAGATGATTATTTCAGAACTACTTATGTCCATTTTGTTTTCATTGAAAAATCACAGCTAGTGAATATATTATGAAAACATTTTTTTAAAACCTTTAAAAGGAAAGCTAGCAATTCTTATCCTTATCTTTGAATTACGTGCAACAAGCATGTAAATAAGGATAAATTGTTTTAAAACAGTCAAGGGTTCCGAACATCTGAAAAGCATTCGATTTGATTCTTTGTATATATGCAGATGACACAGTAATATTAGCCCAAAACAAAGAACCCTTTTTAATCGCCAGAGTGCTCCAAAGACACATGACACTTTCTATTTTCAGAAGAATGGTAATGTTTGTAAAACTGAAGCTATCTCATGCACATTTACAACAGAATAAGGATAAATCCTGATGTCTACATCAACCACCAAACAATCAGCTAGTCTCCTCACATAAAATACCAATACATAATTTTAGATAAGAAATTCATGTCTGAATAACATATCATTTTGAAATTCTGTGCTAGCACAAGTTATTTTTATCCTTTAATAACTCGGAATTCGAAATTAAGTTTCGAAAGTATGTTGCATTTATACTCTGATTCTTAGACCACTCTTAATTTATAGTTGCCCAGTATGGTTTTTTGCTGTTAACCCGTTCGCTCCCAGCGTATCACAGGCGATACTCTCGTGTTGGCTCTCCTGTGCCCAGCGTATCACGGGCGATACGCTCCGTGAGTGTCTTCTACGGCCCAGCGTATCATTAGAGATACACGATGAGAAAGTTAGATTTGATTTTTTAATGTTACTATATGGCGTTACAATACCGCGAAATCTATTTAGATAGGTTATTTGGAGTGTTGACCGTGGTGATATGGACTTGGATTTCACTTCTGGCAACCAGGGGGGGGGAGAATTGTTAAAAGCACGTGCTGCGGCGCGGATCTTTAATTGTAATGACTTGATTTAAAGGGTGTACTTGTTTTCGGTTTGCTTTTTTTTCTTTCTTGTTTGCTTAGAAGTAGGAAGGAGAATTTATGACCCTTTATGGGGGTTAAGGCTTTTGGTAGCAGATGTTCTCAGCTGTTCGTTTCATTGGGTCGGTTTTTATTCGTAGCGACAGTCATGACTAAAAGAAAGTATTTATCTGATACTGAGAATTTCGAAATAATGAATGAATCTGACAGTATTGTTAGCGAAAATAATTCAAATCTGTACATAGACATTAAAGTTTAAAAAAAAAAGGACTAAGATGTGCCTTTTGCTCAAAATATGTGTGTAAGACATGTGACGTTGTACTATGCATTGATTTTTTTTATATATAAATATACCATACAGCAAAATAAGATTTATCTTTTATATCTATATATTCTATATAATGGTACTCCATGAAATTCATGTAACATATATAAATATATTTTGTATTTTCTTAAAAGTATGATTTTTTTTTATGCATAAAACATTCAATTTTAGATTAAATCTTTTTTTTTTTTTTTTTTTTGCATATATTAAGTTTAATGCATTTTAAATAATATATATAAATACCAAAATACTTTAATAAATAGCCGATTTTAGAGGAATTTTTTTCACGAATTAGGTTTAATATCTAAAATCGTCTGGGTACAGTGTAACACTCCGCGGTAAGAAGCCGCGGGCCCAAATAAGTGCTTCTTTTTTCTCCCTCCGGTAGCGAAATGGTTAAAACATACATAAATAATTAGATAAAGCACAAAATAACATAAGACAAATTATTGTTGCCAGATGGTTCATGAGAAGTACAGACATTTATAATGCATTGCAATTCCCAACCATCGGAACCACTGTGCTAAAAATAGTCACTAAATTTTTTAATCGTCTCACGACCATCAACTATAATTTTTTCAAAACATTTCCAATCATAATCCAGACCAAGAAATTAAATGACCAAAAGGTATTCTAATAAATTTCTCATTCAGTTTCAACATTGACACTAACATCACTCATTACAGTTTACCTATCATCCAATCCGAACACAAGCTCTCATCCTCCAACAGAAAAATATTTCCTCATTGAATTTAGCCAAGGCACTGACACAAAACACAGCTGTCCCATTTGCTAACGCGCTCCCTTTTCCTCTCATAATAAATGCTGCCTATGGTGAAAATTTAATTCAAGCCCTAAAAACAGAAATGAGACGTGGTTAGCATATTAATTATATATTTTGAGTTTAAAATTACATTAAAGGTCATTGCAGAAATTACATTAATATATTAAGCAAGGGAAGAGTGTATGCTCTTTACGTCGGGCCAGTCAGAGAGAGAGTGTGAGTTCTCAGGAGGAGAAAGGATTTCTTCATGTTTGATCATATCAGTCACTTCCCTCTGCTGCAAGCTGATTCCAGTTAAGGGGAATTTACCAGGTGTGTAAGTATGAAACCGGAATTTTTGTACAGAAAAAACACGTTTATTGTAATGATATGATACAAAGTAACTTATTCAAAGTATTGTCCGTCGCTATCTATACATTTTCCCCATCTTTCTGGCAATTTGTGGATTCCGCGCCAAAAGAACTGATGCTCTTTTGAAGCAAACCAGTCATTGAGCCATTTTCGTACATCTTCGTAAGAAGTAAAGCGCTGCTCAGCAAGTGCGTGTCTCATCGATGCAAACAAGTAGTAATCGGATGGGGCAAGGTCCGGTGAGTAAGGCGCGTGCTGAAGAATCTCCCAATGGAACGACTCTATCGTTTCCTGGACCTGTTTTGCTTTGTGTGCTGGTGCATTGTCATGCAGCAAAATCACCTTGTGTTGTCTTTGTTGGTATTCTGGTCGTTTTTCACGCAAAACTCGATCTAAATCGGTCATTTGTTGTCGGTAGCGTTGAGTATTGACAGTTTCCCCAGGTTTCAGTATCTCGTAGTAGATTACGCCTTTCTGATCCCACCACACACACAGCATTGTCTTTCGTCCGTAGCGGTGCCGTCGATGCTGATGGTTCACCCGGTGTAACCCATGACTTTTTGCGCTTAGGATTCTCGAAATATATCCACTTTTCATCGCCAGTCACAATTCGATGGAGAAATGACTTTCTTTTGTACCTGGCGAGCAGCATTTCGCATGATGTTTTGCGGTTTTCCTGCTGTCTTTCGTTGAGTTCATGTGGAACCCATTTCCCCACCTTTTGTATCTTTCCCATGGCTTTCAACCGAAGGGAGATGGCTTCTCGGGTCACCTTTAACTGATCCGCCAGTTGTTGTTGTGTTTGAGCGTCGTCTTCGTCCAACAAAGCTTGCAGGTCAGCGTCTTCAAACTTATTCGGTGGTCTTCCACGTTCTTCATTTCTCGCGTCAAAATCGCCACTTTTGAACCGTTTGAACCACTCGAAATACTGTGTTTTACCGAGAGCATGCTCACCAAATGCCTCCAGAAGCATTCGATGCGATTCGGCTGCGGTTTTCTTCAGATGAAAACAGAAAAGTAGTGCTGTCCGCAAATCGTAATTTGTTGGCACAAAACTCGATATGTTTATCTCTAATAAACTAATGCTACTGAATGAAACTCATGTTATTGTGAGTTGGAAATCTTTGTCGGATATCAATACAATAACAAGACACCGCTGACGTAATGTGTCGGTAACTGCATCGACATCTAGCGCCACCTATGGGCAAATTCCGGTTTCATACATATCTGGTAAGTGGTTGCCGAGACACGCCACACTGTCTATAGTGTGCAAGTACTCTCTGTTAAAATCTGAATCATGAACTGTAATATTTAATCCATATTTCAATTCTTAAAGTAAATATTTCTTTTTTTCAAATACCGCTACTTTTCAATGAAAAACATAGTACTGGGCAAGAGAAGCCATTCAGTCTAAAAAGCTCTCAAGATATGGAGCTATGAGGCTCCTTTGCTTCAATCCTAATGTCAAATGTATAATTCTGACTATGCATTTGTTGTAATTTATCTCAAGAAATAGAATCTATGTTTTCTTCTGGTTCCTGTTGAGAACTGTGAATTAAATACATTCTGCGGAATATTGAAGGATTCATATTTATAAGCATTCAAAAGAAAAAAAAAACTTATTAAGCTGAGATTTTTTTTTTTTTTAAAAAAAAAAAAGACATAAAAAGACTGCAATTTTTTCTTTAAAAAAACTCTGCATCACTCTTAAATGCATGATCATAAAATAAATAATGAATTACATTTGATTTAATCTGATGTGGGGGGGGGAGTATGAATTCACACATAGTTCTATCAGATATGGAGTGGCCGCGGTAGCCTCGTGGTCATGGTTTCGGATTCGTGACCGGCGTTTTTCATTCTGTCTCGCGCTCGAGAATTGACCGCTAAAGACCCGTTGTGTAGCCGGGGCTGATGCACGTTAAATCTGTCGAGGCCCAAAGTCCTCCCGTTAACGTAGTGTGGAAGTTAGAGGAGGGTGTCGTCACTTGACCGAGGCTCAAAAGTACGAGGTCCGTCGCCATTGGCCCTCGTCAAGTGTTGCTTCCAGTGCGACGTTAATAAAAAACTAAACTATCCGATATGGAAAAAATTCATGGAACATTTTCTTAGTTACCTAATATATTTTCCATGAAATACATTCTAAAAGTGTTCTTTAAAATATATATTATTATAATCAGAATTTTACCTTTTGTGTATTCAAAACTTTCCTTATCGTCCTCGTCACTTGTCCGAGGTTCAAAATTACGAGGTCCGTCGCCAAAAGCCCTCGTGTTGCTTCTAATGCGACGTTAATAAAAACTAAACTGAAACCTTTATTTCATAAGGGCCTTTCAATGACTTTTTTTCTTCATATAATTGCTTGATGAAAATAAAATTTATTTGAGTAAATTATTTAATTGTAAAGTTAAATCATTAATTAATATATATAGAAATTATTAGTTTTTTCTTTTCATTGTAAACCTCAGGGACTTATCTTCTTTAAGGAAATACGGGCATCATGATCCTGAGGCACCCAAGTGAACTTTTTTCTTTCCTATGGGGCTTACTTTCTTTAGCAAACACAGGTTACTCAAGCGATCCTACTCTATTTTCTACCCTCCTTCTTTTCAACCAATTTGTCTTTTTCCCCCCTTTTACACGTCTAGAACATAGTTATATCTTGTTTGGCGCAGCATAACCATATCTGGTTCGTGCACCAATAACTTTCACCTTCACTCACTCATTCCCTCCTTTACATTGTTGTCTTGACTTTTTAAAAAACAATTTTGACGTAATTCAGATTTTATTTTGAAAAAAGTATGTTGTTGAATGCTATAAAGAGTCATTAAAATGAAATTCGGTAACAATCCTTGATAACTCCTAAGCTTGTGTAATTTCTTTTTTTTTATTATTATTATTATTTGTTTCTTATTCGCCACCCAAGGGGATATTGTTCTAGGTGGATCACTTTTCAATTTTTTATCGTTTGCTTCAATTTCAATTACATTTAGCTTAAATATAATCAATTTAATAATTTATCGTTTGCTTTAATTTAAATTACATTTAGCTTAAATATATTCAATTTAATAAATTATCGTTTCCTTTAATTTTAATATCGGAAAAGCTTACTGTTGTCCATTTCTCGATATTTCATCGTTTTCTTTAACTGTCATATTTAGTTTAGATGTTTTATTGATATATTATTATTATTGTTAGTAATTTGATAATAATTATAAACAAAACCACACCTTGGGTTGCTAAATCAGTTCTTTGCAAAACTTTGCATAGAACTTTTATTAATTGTTATTTATTTACTTTTATTTTACTTATATTCGAAAAAAAAATTTTTTCTTTCAATTTGCTTACGTTTTGGGATAGTTATTGAAAAAACAAGGAACTTTTACTTAACGAATTTGAAGCTTTTTATGTATTCCTGAATATCACTGGTTTGAATGCATTCCAGATCGAGACTGGTTGGAGCTTCTAGGAATTTCTTAATTTTCCTTTTTGTATGTGCTGATAATCTAGCATTATCCTTGTCGTGGTTTGGCTCGAATTCAATAGGAGCAATAGCAACACTGCCAAGAGCGCCCCAAAGGGGCTGAATGTCGTGAAAAGGCTTTCTGAGGAGGGAGGTTGCTCTCCAAAGTATATTGTTCAAAGTATTAGGAAAATCACATTGAGGCAAGAGTGCCTCAACGCGATTTTCCTATCTTTTTTAGGAAAAGTGTTTAATATCTCACGTGATCTCATGACTGAGTGTTCGGAGTTCAGATTTTAGTGCTGGATCTCTAGACGTTCGCCAAAAACTTCGCATATGATTTTTAGCTTTGATTTAAAGGGGGGAGCCGGAATGGAGGAGGTTTAAATTTTGATTTCGAGGTTGGCGCGAGGCCTCGAAGAAAATTTCTCCCAACCGTTCGACTGAATTTTCAAGTTCTTCATTGCTGGTTGAGGAGGGATATTAGAAGGACCTTCGAGTTTAAGACAAATCTAAAGTTCGCCCAGTCGGTGGAGAGTTTTAGTTAAGTTTAGTTTTCATAAACGTCGAAATAGAAGAAACAAGAGGACATTAGTGATGGACCTCGTAATTTTGAACATCGATCAAGGTTGACTAGAACGACACCTTAGATGGCGCCCCTCACCGAACTTCCACACCAAGCCTCCGGGAGGGCTTTGAGCCCCGACAGATTTAATGTGCATCAATCCCGGCTACCCGACGGGTCTTTTCCATCCAAGAATCAAACCCGCGACTGAACGAAAGCCGCCGGCCACAAGTCCGATGCCTTAACCACTAAGCTCCCTCGGCCATCGGTGGAGAGTTGCTCTGGTAATTTCACTGAAGCAGCGTTTGTGTTCAGAGTTAAAATGATCGGTAAATGATCCGAGTCCAGATCATTTAAAATTCGGTCGTCAAAACTGAAGGGGATGTTTTTGAATACTGCCAGATCGATAATAGAGTCCTCAGCTCCTGGTCTTGAGAGAGGGTTTTAATGTGTAGAAGCATATGGTGCCACAGTCCTAATATTTGAATTTTTCTTAATGATCTTTTTGAGCTCGAATCCGAAAGTTTTTGATCTAAAGTTGTTCCACATAGCGTTAAAGTCACCAGCAAGAAGGATATTTTGGTCAGAATTTAAGATTTTTTGAAAATCTGACTCCGGAAATTTATTATTGTTTTCGTGGGTGTGTAGTGTACATGCGGAAAGTGAAATTGTAGCAACCTTTCGGTTGTGTATGAGAGGGTGAAAGAGGGTCTCAAAGGAGACGTGGTGGAGCTGTACTCATAGAAGGTCGGGGATAACAAGCCCTGGCGTGTAAATAAAATCCTTGTTATTGTTGAAATTCGGAACTATTTCTTATGCTCACCAGAACACGACTCGACGAAATCGTCAGATCGTGTATAAAATGGTTGATTAGTGATAGATTGAAATAATGAGAAGGGATTAGTCTTCAATGCTCTCAGACAACACAGTAAACCACCAAGGATATCACATCACGCTCCCTTTCAAGAATCAGAACTGAAGTTAGAAATTAAATGTTTGGGAGAGAACGCAGGTATTACTCGCCCTCATTAGGAGAAAAGGGAACGCAGATATTCCTCGCCCTTATTAGAAAAGAAGAAAAAAGGCAAGTGAAGGCGCTTAGTTCTTAATGTAGGATTTCGAGATGGAAAACCGGCACCTGTTCGGTGAGAAACGAGAGTAGCACAAAAAAGGAAAATGATTTTAAAACAAGCTATATTTCAGCATTGAGGAACGGAAGTCAAGAATTAAAAAATGTCGTTTCTTTTGAGAGCATTGAATGAAGGGTTAGAAGAGATGGCTGCAGAGATGAGCATCAAGGTCGCACCCGATATGCCAAAAATGGACTTGCAGAAAATAGTCATGGATTCCAAATATTATGAGGAAGAACTTACGAGAGAAATGTCCGAAGGCATTAAAGAAGAAAGAGAGTAGAGAGAACAGCTGGAAGTAAAGGAAAGAAGAGATAAGATATAATTTCTGATAGGCAAAATGCTTATAGTAATGGAAAGAAGCCAATACATAACGGGAATCAAATATAGTGCTGAGTTGCAAGGAGTGAAAACGCAAATACGGAAAACTGTAGCAAGGATCTTTTACTTGGAATCCGAAGAAGTATTATATCAGAGAAAATTGAAAAGAAAAGCAATGCTAAGAAAGGAAGAGGAAAAGAAAATAGAAGAGATGTTAAGACAGTGAGCTCAATCTGAAAAGATAAAGGAAGATATGCAAGCATGGCTATTGGAGAATCAACGAGAAGCTTCGTGTCAAGATAAGAGTGGAACGGAACCAATTCTGAGAAAAGAAAAGGGAAAGAAGGAAGAAGGGGATTCAAAGCAATTAGTTGAATTTCGAAAGAATCAACGAGAAGAAGAATTGCGTCAAGATGGGAATGGAACACAGCCAATGCAGGAAAAGGAAAAGAATGGGAAACAAGGACTGCAAGAAGATTTGAATTTCAGAAATTTCAGAAGGACAAGAATTTCAGAAAACTAACGAGGGTTGTTTAAATGACCTTACATGGGAAGATATTTTTATTGGTGGAAAAAGGGAAACAGAATTAGAAGAGTTGAGTGAAGAGAAAATTTCTAATTCCTCTAATCAGCTGGAGAAACTAAAAAATGAAACAGATGGTCTAAATGACGAGAGAGGAGAAGCAGATTAAACAGAATTTAAAAGACGAGAAGGACTGAGAAAATTGGAAGAAGCATTATTTCAAGAATATTTTGAAGGCAGAAGAGAACAGAGAAAAATACAAAACGAGTGCTGATTTGTAAAGAAAAAATAGATGTCCCCCTTCTCAAAGAAAGACGGAAAATTTTACCACAACATAAGGGCTATAGGAAAGAAAGTTCGCACACAGAAGGCTTGCAACAAAAAGTAAAGAAAAGAGTCACATGATACAGTTTATGACCTTTGTAAAGGGTTAAATCTACACCACAAGATCCCCGGTTGTTAATATGTGCAGTTAACACGTATGTTCGGAGGAGGAAAGAAAATAGTTTATGGCCTAGTGGTCTTGGTGATAAAGCCAAGGCAGAAAAGAGGATTCACAAGGACACCTTTTTGACGCCAACGGCTGAGTGTATGCAGCCTAAGAAGTGCCTTTCCTTACAATGAAGAGAAAAGATAATATTTGGAGCGCAGCAGCCTGCCAGACCAAGTAAAATAAGTTTACCCACTTTGGACAGCCGATGAGAAGCACGAGCTTAATTTGCGACCCAATTGTGAAAAGGTGCAGCAAAGAAAAGGTGCGGTGACTTTTCGATTGTTTCTCCCACAGTGGACAAATTGCAGACCTTTGCGGTTTGGATTTTAGGAGATGCCGAACTCCCCCACCCCTAACGAAAAGAGTAAGTGAATAGTCACAGTGAACAGCATCAAAGTTAACACTGTTTTAACACTGTTTCTCCCCACACACACCGAAACGAAAAGAGAGTGTCAAAGAGAACTGAGTGTTTATGCAAGGACTGTTTGTGCCAAACGGCAAGGATAAAGAAAGTGTTAACCAGGAGACCCCCCCCCATTCCCCATGCCATTGACCGGAGTAATGAAACTACAACAAATGGGTGAGAGTATTCCTTTTTTTATTGGGTTTGTTATTTTAAAGGGACTCTAAATAAGAATAAAAGGACTGAATTTTGGAAATGTATATACTTAAATGTGTTATTTAGAAGAACTTCACTATTTTTGTGGCATTTATTATGAAAGTTTCTTTTTATAAATCTAGTATTATTTTAGGAATTTTTACTTGGAATTGAATTAATGATTTAGTGTACTTTAAGGATTTTACTAGTTATTTTTCGATAGAATGTTAAAATATTTTAAGAACTGAGTATTTAGAGAATGTTCAATTTAGAGTATCTGGGGTAAATTATTGAATAATTAGTAAGAGAAATATTAAATGAGAATTCGGAGAATTATAAGGAGTAAATAATTAGAGTTAAATAATAATTGAGTGGAGAACTATTGATTGGTTGTAGTTAGGAAACTTTATTTAGGGATGAGATTTTCGTAAACATGTAAAGTGTCTTCGTTAGCATTTTATAATTGATTAATATGGTGTTCTGGTAAGGAATTTCTTGTGATTTCTGTGTAAACAATTTTTGGCTTGGAAGTCTATAAAATTTAAGTATTTTCTATGCAAATGAGAATGAGTGTGTGTGAATATTTTAAGTAGAAAAAAATAAAGAAAGGAGAAATGAATACTCAGGGATGAAATTAATGTTAAGATACACAATTTTCATTGTTTGAAGTAATATGAATAAAGATTTGTGTGTGAATTTTATTAATGTGTAAGATTATATGAATTTTGATGTTTGATATTTTAAGCATTGGAGGAATGGAATATTGATTTTCTAGGTGTATGATAATTATTCGTTTCTGTGTATGAAATATTAATCTTTTAAGGAGCAACAATTTTAATGCTGCGAAGTGCTTTAAGTAAGATTATTTTTATGAGAAATTTAGTCGTATCGTTTTATAATGTTATCGATAAAATTAATATTTAGTGCTTATAATGCATGAAGTATTTTGTTTAGTGTGATGAATTGCGTTTTTAGTGTCATTTTGTGTGAATATTTTGTTAAAATAATGGGTATCTTGAAATTGTATATGTGAAATTGGATTAGTAAATTTTAAAGAAAAAGGGTACTTTTAGCATTTTAAAATGTGTTAAGATGTAGTATTTTCCTAAAGTGTTTTTGATGTTTTTGGTATTTTGATATATGAGAGAATCAGTATTGTAAGCTGTGGGATAACTAAGGAAAGAAGTTTTAAATTAGAATTATTTCTTTAAGTGGAGAAAGATTTTGTTTTGTATATCGTTAGTGGAATTATAGATAACGCTTAGGAAATATGTGTATGAGTGATGATTATGTAAAAGGAGAAGGAGAATTAACTTTAACGAAGTAATATGCTCATTGAAAATTTTGCTTTAATTTACTTTATTATATGGAATAGAAGGCATCACTCATTTAGTTGTGTAGGAGAGTGTGAAAGAGAGTCTCAAGAGAGACGCAGTGGAGCTGTACTCGTAGAGGAAAACGAGCCACGATGCTTAAATAAAATCCTAATTATTGTTGAAATCCGGAACTATTTTTTATGCCCACCAGAACACGATACAACGAAATTGTCAGATCATGTATAAAATGTTTGATTAGTGATAGATTGAAATAATAAGAAGAAATTAGTCTTCAATGCTCTCAAACAACTAGGATATCACACGGAGTTTCGCACGTATGTAGAAATTATGCGAAGCGGTGGGAGATAATTAATTTTAATCTCAATGACGGTCGCATCGATATATTGCACCTTTGGTACGAGGACTCTGCTGTGTTTAATAATTGTTTTGCAATATATAGCTGAGCTTCCGCCTATACTTGGAGTTAAGGTGATTCTATCGTCTTTATGAAGACGATAGTTGGAGATCTAGGATTCACTACCTGTTGGATCTTTGTTTCCTGATCCAAAAAAGTCGCGGTTCATTCTGAGACGAAGTCGCGGACCTCGTTTGTTTTAGAATATAGACCATTTGCGTTCCAGAAACCAATTATAAGAGAGTGCTCGTCTCTTTTGAATGTTAATTTTGTTGAGGGGCGAGGAATTTGCGCCCGTTCTTAATTGTGACGTAAGCCTCGAAAATAATGATGGCTTTGTCGTCGGGTTCGGAGACCTGTTTCAGAGCAGGGAGAGCCTCCCGAAATGCTCTTCCAACCAATTCGGGAGGTCATTCAGTCGGAGATCAAGTAGTCAACATTGATACCTGTTGAGATTTCTAAAAATTCAAAAAAAGTGAGGCAAAATATTGGTGCTTATTTGCTTTCAATTGGGTTTGAAAATTTTGAAATCTGGTGGGAGGCTGTTGTTGCTTGGTTTGTCCGGAGACAATTTCAGAATCCTCGACTGAGGGGTGGTTGTACGATAACTACTTACAGAACAATGGGTCTTGGGTTCAGAATTTGATTTTTTGTGATTGGGCATTTTATTTTACCTACAAGGCTTATTTTTGTTATTTGGGCGACCATTTTTTCCTTTGGGGAATCTGGGGCATTGACACCAATTCGTCGCATACTCTCCTCCACAATTTGACCACCTAAAGGTGAATCAAAGTCCAAAGAACAATCCTTGGCTTTGTTAGATCTTGAACACTTAACGCATTTAATAGGTAAATATGTAAAATGTGTAAGCTAGTAAATAAAGGTTATTTACGAGCTTATAAAGTGGAGGAATCCATGGCACCGCCAACATTGATTTGGGTGGCCTTGATTTCCACGATATTTTTCAATGGAGATTTGCATACCAAATATCTCCGTAAATGAGTTCAGCCAAAAGGTTATTTACGAACTGGATATAAATTAGTAGCATGGGTGCTTTAGATTGGAGTTCTGTGAGACGCGAAATTTTGTTCGCAATAAATCCCTCATGTGATATTTCAGCTTTGACCATCAAGATTTGTGGAACTTGGAAGCCCTCTTAAAACTCCTTTAAGAGGACGATCCTGTTTTAATGTGAAAGATTTAAACTCTATGCCTTCATGTCTGAAAAAAGTAGCCAGCTCTCGATATTCTTCATCAGTATCAACAGTAATTTTTTAAAAAAAATGGCCGTTTAATTTAGATTTCAGTGAAGCCGCTTTGTGTGGATCAAAAGCTAAAATTGACGCCAAACATCTTTGGGCGTGATGAAGAATGAAGAAACGCGATCCCGCTTTGGTGCACTGTTATTGTAAGGAGCAATTTCAAAAGTGTTCTCCTTCTCACCAATACAATCGCTAAGAGCAACCTCTTGGCGGTGGCTAAGGCAGAGAATGTCTGGATAGGAGGTGCAAGGATATAAATTGAAGGGTCCAGGCCGTACACTTACCCGGCTTTTTGATGAGGTGTTTAGGTAGGGTTTAGAATCCATTTTCATCCTTGGGTCTTTCTCGATCTTTCCCTTGTCTTTTAATGATTTATCGATTTCATTGCCCGAAAATTTTCCTTCTTGCGTCCTTCTGCAATTCGAGCGATGATCCAGTACCTCTTAGGCATGAGCAGAGAGGAACTTCTTGGTCTCAGTAACTAACGCCTGTACAAGCGCCTTCCGCTGTTTTGGTGTTTGAAGCTGTGTGTTGATCTGTTTAAGCTGAAAGGGGGAAATGGTGATGAGAGAGTAAATTTTGACTAGTCTAGTTAAGTGAGTTGTGTGGAATGAGAGTTTCCGAGTTAGTGTTGGATTATGAGGTGAGAAAAAGTTAGATTTTACATATTTAAAAGGATATTTTTGGGTCTTTTTATATTAGGATCTGGATCATAATTTTAAATATTTTAAGGCTTGCTATTCAATATGTTCATCAGATTATTATAGAATTTGAGGAATATTTTTGGAGGGTGTGTTTGATGGTAGGAAAATTAAGAGATGTGCATATGTCTGCTTTTCTCATGAACCATCTTGTGTTGACAATTTGTCTGATTATGTATGTTGTTTTGAGCTTTTTCAAGTTTATAACTGTGTGTTAGTAGCAAAACCCCAAATGGGACAAGTGTAAGTCAGAATTGGTTTAAGAATCAGAGTATAGATACGCAACTTGTTTTCGCATTTAATTTGGAATTCCGAGCAAATTAGGAGTAAATCACACCGAGGCACTGGCTCGGAATTTCTTAATGCTTCGTGTAATATATTGTCGGAACGTGAGCCTTATATCAAGAATAACTCCTAGGTATTTAGTGTCGGAGGACCACGTGAGTTTTTGATTATTGATGGTGACATTAAGATTTATTCTTATTCTATTGAATGAGAAGAAGATGGCCTCCGTTTTGGAAACGTTCAGGGAAATTTTCCATTTGGAGAACCGGTCTTCTAGTCGTGCGATGTATTTTGTAGTGATCAAGACACAAGAAATGGCTCTTTTGTTTGGTCTAGTATTGCCGTGTCATCTGCGTACATACAGAGAATCGTGTTGAATGCTTTTGGGATATCGTTCACGAAGACCGAAAATAATGTTAGGCCTAAAATTGAGCCTGGAGCTACTCCTGTAGATATATTCGTGATTTTAGAGTGGGTGTTATTTACTCTCACCACAAAAGTTATAATTTTGAGGTAAGGGTTAAGAAGTTTTATCAGTATTGGATTTGTTTTAATTTTAATTAGTTTGTAAAGAAATCCCTCGGACCAAAGTCTATCAAAAGCTTGTGACATTGGGCTATTCGCGGTTTCTCTTCACTAACCTTAGGGACTTTCAATTGATATTGATTACTTTCACTAAACAACCTTTGCCCGAACAAAAATGAAACGTGATACATAAAGTTAGTATGTAAAGCAGTTAGGAATGAAGTGAAGTGTTAGGTTTGGAAATATATAAACTACATCTGAAGGAGGATCTGGGAGGCGCTGTAGGTGAGATGAGGTGAAGCTGAAGTGTTAGATAAGAGAAAGGAGGAATTAAAGTTACAGTGGATGGTTCGAGTAAGGATTGCTGCAGAAAGATTTTGTCTAGTGTTTTCAACAGTTGTTCCATAATTTGAGTTGCAGTCGAGGAAGGACTAGCGGTAAGTGTTGGTTAGATTACTATTGGTGGGTTGAACTAAGATATTAGAAAGCTTACCCTGGAGAGCGTAGTCATCTGTGTCATAGTAAATATATACTAATAAATTGTGAAAGTTGTTTTGGTGGTTTTGTAATTATTTGTGTCGTAGTGTGTAATAATTGAATCTAGGGATGGCACAAGAGGACGCCTGGGTCGGACGGGCGTCACAAGCTTTTTGAATGTTCAGGAAAACTACACATGTTGATTTCCCATTATTTAGATCTGACTTTACGTATTCGACGTAACGGAGAAACTGGCGTGACAGGGACAGTTTTCCCCTAAATCCATGTTGTTCATGGATCAGGATATCGTTACTATTTAAATGATCGTTGAATCTGTTTAGAATTACTCTTTCAGCGAGTTTACTTAATATTAGTAAGAGGGATATGAGGAGATAACTATCAGGGAGAGTGAGATCTTTTCCTTGTTTAATAATGGAAATGACAGATGTATTTTTCCAAGACTGATGGAAATGCCCTATGGTGATGATATCTTTGATGATGATAGTGATTTGAAAAACTACTTTTAGTGGAAGCACGTTGATCATTTTATTTATTACTCCTAACCTTCCCGAGACTTATTTAAATTTAATTTTCCTTTTTAATAAATGTTCAAAAATTTCAGATGACATTAGAGGGGGGAGCGTTTGAAAAAATATTGTCATTTTTGAGATAATTGTGAACGACATCAGTAGTGCTCTCTCAGAAATCTCTGTTTTAGGAATATATATTCTAAATTATGAAATGGAAATACATACTGATGCTGCCAGGATGGGAATGGTGCAATTTTATTACAAAGATATCCAAATGCTAATAATTTTCATCCTAAATATTACATGAATAGAAAAACCACAGACGCTGAAAAGAAATACTCCAGTTACGAACTTGAAGTTCTTGCTGTTATTGAAGCCATTAAAAAATTTAGAATTTAGTTACAAGGTATAACTTTTTTAATATTTGCGAACTGCTTAGCGTTTCAAAAGACCATGAACAAAAGAGACTTGTCTACACGAGTAGCTCGATGGGCGTTATTACTGGAAGATTTTAATTATGAAATAGAGCACCGATCTGGTTCAAAAATGTCTCAGGTTAATTCTCTATGTAAATCTCCTATTAATATGTTGTGTATTTCTATGGAATAAGTTTTACCTAAACTTAAATTAGCTCAGAAAGAGGACAGCAAAATAAAAACCATTAAAGACCTTTTGAAAATTTCCAGTTATGAAGAATATTTTGAACATAACGGAATTCTCTATAAGTTTGTTGATGGTAAAGAGGTAATAGTTGTACCTGAAAGTAGGTAAACTGAAATAATTAAAAATGCTTATAAATAAGGACACATGGGAATTAAATATACAGAGATATACTTAGAAGATCATTCATTATTTCTTAATTTAAACAAAGGCTTGAATGAATAATAACTAATTGTGTACATTGTATCCTAGGAAACCGTTAAAAAAGAAAGCAGGAAGGATTTCTTCATCCAACTCATTAAGATTAGAGGAGAGGGAGAGAGAGAGAGAGATTTACTTTTACATACATATCACATAGATCACCTAAGACTCTTAAAAAGTAGTGCAAAAAATTATAATCACATTTTGCGATTATTGATGGCCTTACAAAACTCATATGGTTATATCCCACGACGACGACAGCAACATCTGAAGTTATTTCAAAACTCGAATTGCAAAAAATTACAGTTGGAAATCTGATAAGAATAATTTCCGACGTGGCAGTGCCACGTCGGAAAAAGTAAAAAGAATTTGAAGAATATTGCTCCAAAGAAAATATAAGCGGATACCTGCGGGCAGGTAGCGGGTCCCTGGTTCTCTCCATTTGAAAGTACGGCAAAAATCACTGGTTAGGCTGAACCGGGAATCATCAGGGAAGAGAACGGTCACCCATTGATTCATGCTCCAATTTGTATCTGCATCATATTAAGCAGACTTTCCTGTTCTCAAAACTGAACGGGAAGCGAAAAACAGATCTTCATGCAAACAGCCCTCTCTCATGAAGTCTTATGGAAACAGTCACCCTTGAAATTCGGATTATTGTGGCTGCATACAACTCATGAAAGATCTAATAATCTCTAGCATCCCTGTTACGTCTTGCTGCAATGGACAAATGGGGATCTTCTTTGACCGTCAAGGCTCTTGGATGGCCTTTCCAGGTTTTCTCTCGACAGATCCGGTATCCTTAAGCTGTTTCCATAAGTTGGACAGACGCTGGGTGTTAAATCGAATTCTCCGCAAATCTGGATTTGAGACTGAACTGCTTCTCGTCTACCCACAATTCACCACCTCATTCCATCATCTAAACGGTGGTCGTTACTCAAATTTACTGTTTGAATTTTAATTTAAGCAATTGCTGCAAAAAAAACACTTATTGAAATTTGCGAAATGCTCTTTTGAACGCAATGTGGATTTTGGCATGCGCTCTTAAAAATCCTGTTTTTCGACTAGTTCCACCCCATACACGTAAACGCTTACGCATTCGACGTACAAGATTTGAATCTTTGTTTCGAAACAGTATTTTTATATTTCGTTCAATTCTTTTCATGAAATTCTACAAAATACGCAAATTCTCTTAATTTTGAACACCAGTGTACATTAATGAACTGCAAAAAAATTATTAACTCAACCAACCAAGGCTGTATTAACACCATCCCTTTTGAACTGTTATTCGGTACCAAAATGAAAACGAAGCATTCTTTTTAATTAAAAGAAATTATCGAAGACGAATTTCAAACTAATTTCGAAAAAAAGGCTTAACGATCTACGAAAAGATGCCAAAATACAAATATTCAAAGTTTAAGAGCAAAATAAGAAGATATATAACTTACGAAGGCGAACTCCTCTTTGCTATAAGTTAGGTTGCTTAGCTGATGAAGAAACGCACTCAATTCGGAATGTATCTTAAACTTAAATCAAAATATTTTGGGTTATACAAAATTACTAAAATTAGGCGCAATATTCCGATATAAATACTTTCCCAGCTGAAACCACTTGACTCCCGCCAGAAGACGCTGTTGTTAGGAGTGAGCAGCGTAAAAACAGAATGTACTCTAACTTGAACTAAGAACGAGAGAGAACGCTTTTTGCTCTACTATGTAACTTGTGTTGTGTCTTATAGCGATGTGTAATTGTTGTAATTAATGTTAATATATATTTTTATTTACAAGGAAGTGCAGAGTTTTCATTTACATAAGATGATGAGTTTATTTTGTTTGCAACTAAGGATATAAAACACCAGCTCCCCGGAACGACAGAAAACGTATGTCAAATTTTGATATTCTTAATGAATAATTAATGACATATCTAATCTGAAAAAACGAGAAATTTAATTTAATTTTTTTTTTTTTTTTTTTTGTTTCTTAACAGGCAGTGACACATATGAAGTTTCAAAAGAAGGAGAGCATGAAGGACTGAAAAATACAATAACCTGTGCAGAATTTATAAAAATTTGAACATAAAATATTCTATTATTCCATTTATTTGAATGTGTATCTACCGATTATGACTTTTTCCTTATTATGACTGTTTACCCCTAAACATGACTAATTTATGTATGTTTTGAGGACATAAGCAAAAAAAGAAGAGAAAAGTGAAGCCGTTGACAAAGCAAGGCGATGACTTTCAACAGAGATTTCCACAGACGATGATATTCCAAGAACAATAAAAGATATTTAATTTCTCAGCTTTGTTACTGCTTTTGAATTTTCTCTTTTCAGCTTTGTTTTCTAGGTTGAGACGATCTTTTGTTGGATTCAAGAAGGTGAGGTCACCCTCTTCCAGGATGGCCGAAAATGTGGGTATAATCTAAATTTAAAATAAACTTACGACTATTGAGGGCCTTTGCCTCTGCTAGTGAAGGGAACATTTTCTCGAAAGTGAGACGACGAGAGTCATCAGAGCAAACGATCTGTGATTTTGTAAACGATGCAGATGTATAAGACGTTTACTTTTGTTTAAATGTTTTTAAATATTAACATGAAATGTCTTGTTAAATGTGTAGAAATGTTAATGTGAAACGTCTTGCTTAAATGTTCAAGATTTGATTTTTTAACTAGAATAATTAGTAACTCCCGCCCATACACACACACATACTATATATATATATATATATATATATATATATATATATATATATATATATATATATATATATATATATATATATATATATATATATATATATGATTTTATCTCCTATTTTTTAGAAAGAAGTATACTTTTCCTAAAATGTCTGAAATAATTTTATTAGAAATATAACAAACATTAGAATAGGTTAAAGTTGTTATGTTCACTATACAGCATACAAATATTCATTGGAAGATATTAAAAAGAATTAGGGTAATCCCCTCAGAAAAAATCAACATTAAATTAAATCTTTTAAAAACTTACATAGGATTATTATAAGTCTTTGGGGAATACAGATAAGAAAGGTTTTGAAATTATAGAAATTTGCTGTATATGTACAATAAATCTAGCTTACAAAAAAAAATTGAGATTTATGCTTGATCAGTATAGGAAAACAAGATATTGATTGGCGTTCCACAAAATTTAATTCTAACATTGTTTACCATCTGGACTGAAACATAAGTTATACTTGAAATTACGAAGTTAAATACTAATTCATTTTAATATTAAATGAAATATTTTATTTTATCTTTATTAGAACAGAATTAAACAACTGAATCCAATAAATTAGTTTGTACTTTTCTCTTGGGATTTATTCAGTGCTCTTTCTTTTCAGCAAGACGCAATAGAGGCTTTTTTCACCAGAGTTTTTTTTTCTTTTTTTTTTTTTTTTTCTTCTGGAAGTTGTAGTGCTTCAAGGGCGAAAATAGATACATGGGTTAAGTCGAAAAGAATCTGATGCGAAATTTTTGTGCTTTCATGGAGTGCATATTTTCCATTTCTTAAAATTTGTTTATAAAATGATCTATCATACTTTGAGTTCGAAACGTGTAATTTAATACCTCGAAGCTTCATTAAATTTGATTTTTAACCATCTTTTACAACAAGAAACAAAATTTTTTAATAAAACTTAAATTACCTGTAATCCATAAAAAAAAAAAAAAAAAAAAAAAAAAAAGTAAAAATTCTAAATATGTTTAGATAATTATAAAATAGTTTAAGGGGAGTCGGAACCTCCTGTACCGATAATGTTAAATTGGCAGTTTTCGATGTACCTTTTCGCCAAATTTGTTATAGATACAAGTTTAAAATTTTTTACACAAGTAAAATATATCTTTCTTACTATACTGAAAAGAAGTGGCTAACTTTGAATTTTTTATCAATTTACAAAATATTATATCATACATAGTCAAATTACCCTCTTTTTTTTCATATAAAAATTTGCAAATATGTCCTAGATTACAGCAATAAAAATTGAGAAAACGAAAACATGAATCTGTATTTTGTGTGGTCTATTTTTTTGAAAATATGCTTATAAAATTTTCACAGAATTAATCCTAAATCTTGTCGTTCGTAAAAAACAGTATACACAGATTATATTTACAGTAAAATGACATTGATTTAAATATTATTAACTTGAATTCACAGTAAACAGAATGTAATAAAATTATTTAAGAATACAGAAAATGACTTTTTACAAAAGGCTTAATCAAATACATTCTTATGAAATTTGACATCTATTGAAATTTTTTTAAAAAAAATAATTTACACGGAATAGAAAGCAGATAATAAAAGTTTTATACTATCTTAAGAAGAAATATTGAAAAATGAGAAACTATTTGGACAAATTTACAATATATGGGTAATTCTATTCAAATGAATTAATTGAAGTAATAAAAGTCAAGAAAAAATTAACTGTAATAATGTTTCTTCAAAAATTCCCAAAAATTGAATAAAGTAAGTTTATAGATATTTTTTCATTGAAATCAATATTTCAATTGAAGTAAATTTTTCAATTTTTTTCTTTTATAATTTCATATTTGAACAGTTATGAAATATAAGCAATAGTTACTTTAGAATTAAAATAATAAAATAAAGAAGAGATGAAAATAAAATCCTACATATAGAAATTCAGTTTATATTTTTTGTTAAGAGTGTTGAAATTTTTTTAAAAAAATAAAACAAGTGCGAAAATAGTATAAAGAATGTATTTTATATATTTTGTATTAATTGCATTTTTGAAAAATTCATTCTTTACAACAGTTTCAAGTTCTTCTACAATAAAATATTTTTAAATACGACTATATTCTTTACATTGATTGCATTTTCAAAAAATACATGCTTTACATGATTTTCGAGAGGAGGAATAAGTCTTATTCTGCTACTGCTAAGACTCATTAACCCTCCAAGAGTTTTACTTTTTTGTGTAAAGCTATTCCTAAAGTGATTTACTTAAGCACAGCTACCGGACGCGAAAACATTTCTTTTTTCTTTCCCAACATCTACGAAAAAGCAAGAAACTTCTGTTTTTATTCTCTTTTAAGACGCAGGGGTCAGCAACATCCCCATAGAAAGGATATTTTTATTACAGTGTCCGGTTTCTGTCTCCTAGAGAAAACTGAGTGATTACCCGTTAATAGCATTTGAATGACCTTAGGCGAGTCATGTGTGAAGGGCCGTTATTTCGTTTGGGGTTCAGACAACCACTTGGAAATAGTTCACCCGATCCAACGAATCTCGACATAACTAATAAAGGGTAAGAAATAACGTTTGAAAAAAATTGGGGAGTTAAATATTGAAAAATATTTGTTCACTTCAAACAAAAGAAAATTTTATTTTTTTTCAGTTATTTTTAAAAACTTAAAAAGAAAATATTTTGATTTTCGTATCCCGATTTAAGAGAGGAAATAGCACCCTATATCCATTGTTGAATATGAGACTAATAAAACACAAGCACATTTGCATATTTAAAAAAATAATGCTCATTGTATTTTCAGCTTCCCTAGATCAACACCTCCTATTATGTTGCCTAGACTCGGACAGTCTGTCTCTGTGCTTTCAGAAATGTCATGCTTAGCGTTTAACCATGGCCTGTTGTTATTAATATTGTGAGATGACCAACTTTTTTTTTTTTTTTTTTTTTTTTTTTTTACAAAAAGAGTACAAAAGGCGTATCATTAAATACAATAATTCGATTCCTGAAATAAAAGTTTAGTTTTCTCCATTCAATTACATTTTTAATTTAAAATGACATAGAGTGATTTTCGTATTATTAATTTATATAAATTTTAATCTTTAAAATTATATTTTTCTGTAGAATGAATTTTTTCTGTATAAGTCTAAATTTTCTTCCATAGCGTACTCCCTTCAGATCAACTTTCACTAAACGAAAACCTCTCTCAATATTAACATTTGAACCTGGGCAACAAAGGTGCACATTCAATCAATAATTTAAATTTTGATGGGGATATATATTTTTTCAAAATATGAAAATATTTCTAACCACCTTCAATCCATGGTTAATTTTGTATCTTCCTGTTTCTTTAGTTTTCCATCTATTAAATATATATTCGCATATATCTTTAAGCGGAAAATTATCATTGATCATTACATCTTTCATTTCAATCATTACAAATTCGCCTGTGAGAGAAACATCTTCCCATTTAATTTTGTCTTTCTGAACAGTACACTTAAAACAATTTAGTTCAGTGAAGTTGGCAGACAATTCCTCAACGTGTTGATAACAAATTTTGTAAACGTTTTTAACTTTTAGAAACGTAGCTTTAATCCCCGGATTATGATTCAACAAAATTCTTAGTTTATGCATTAGTATTGATTGTCCGAATTCATCTTCATAACACGTTCTATATTTAAAAAAAAACCAGTATTTGTAGCTGATATTTTATCATTTTTAATTTTTTGGGTAGTTATGTACAAAAATGATGACAGTCTATGCATAAAGTCGCATAAGTATTAATGTATCGTTTTGAAAGAATATTTTAATAAGTATAGGCAATTTTTTCAAAATTAAATAATGTGAATGATATATGTATCATATAATTCCAAAAGGCACTATGTTAATGACAAAGAAATTTGATTTTAAAAAAAAATTATAAAATTTTAACATTACTAACAGTGTCATTTATATTTATTTTTAATAATTTCTGAATGCATAAAACAATTACTTTGTTATCTAAAGGCTTTATAAAGTATAATTATTACAGTTTATAAAGTATTTTTATTAAGTATATATTAACAAATAAATTTGGAATTGAATTTTATAAAAAATATTCCAAAAACTATTACAGATAGGCTCATATTTTTTGCTTATTGATGTTTCAGCAACTCAGCTTTGCTGCCATGTAAAAATTTCATTATATTCACAAAATTTTTCAGCATATCTTGCTGATCACATGTAAAGTTTTCAACCAAATTGTACAAAATTTAATGAATATATGAAAATTTCCTAGTGATGCACAATATTAAAATTTTGAATTTAATATTTTAAATATTCATGGAATTATAAGTATTTATGATAAATAATTTTTAACTGCGTAAGCGCGATGCCTAAATATTTTTTTCGTAAATTCAAATAAAGATTTGTAGGGCAGCTTATATAAATTTCCTAATTTTGGTTGAGATTACGAAAATTCTCCGGATTTTAATTACCTGTATTTCAGTTATCCTCTAACAAAAACAAATTATGAAAGATTTTACACAAATGGGTACTTTTTAAACTTAAATCTTCAAATAATTAGTAATCAAAACAATCTGGTAAGACTTACTGTGGATATTTACGCATTTAAAGAAATATAAAGGTGAATACACACTTAAAATTACTAATTATTCGAAGATTCAAGTTCAAAAATATAAATTTGAGAGGTTACGCTCATTTATCTTTTCCGAAAGAAACTGAAGTTCAATTGTTTCGAATTCAGATATATTTCGGTATCATAACAATAAGAAACTAATGATTATACGTAAGATACCTGAACACCATAACTCTGAAAAAAATAAAGGGTTTTTAATTTTTTTTTTTTCAGTTTTTCTTTTTATCAATGCATAAGAAATTTTTCCTAGTAATGTAATACAGAAACTTGATTATTATTCATTTGCAATTGTTGGAAAGTTTAAAACGTTTCTAATTTTGAAGCATTCATTTTTTTCATACCATATAATGAAATAATAATTATTTTAAAACTGTAAATATTGATTAAAATAAGATAAATGAAATGACAGATCATATTCATTGTTTTTATATATTCTTTGAGTTTAAACAGATATTTTATAAATATTTATTTAACGATATTCTTAGAGATTTAAAACTATTTTATAGACACTTAATTCCACTAGATAATTTTAATATGAGGGGAGGGGGAATATGAGTTAACCATGCAAAGAAGACACAAACAGAGATATAAACAAAGCACTTTGTCCAACCATATAAAATAGCAGATTCTCCTCCCTCACTAAAGTTTGTTAAAAGCTTCAAATTAATAATAATCAAAGGTGAGTGTATAATCCATTTTATTCTTCAAAGTGGCTTTTTGATTCATTTAAGTAATTGGTTATATCATGAAAATTCAAATAATGTATTTAATTCAAACGAAAAAAAATAAAATCTCAAGCCAATCTAGCATACGACACTTACTGATGACCAGTACACTCATGGACGGTAATGACAAAAAATTTTACCCCTCCCCCCTTTTGAACGAATGCCTCAATCCTAAGGGCTAGAACAGGGTTTTCTAATGAGCCATAAAATTTCATGTTAACGTTCATTGTGTCACCGCAACCCTATCCAATTGTCTATTAAAATTTTAAACCTTTAAGAGAGCCTTCGGGGCTTTTCGAAAATAAGAATGGAGGAAAGCTCTTTCTACTGAGAGAGGCGTTACTTAGCTCAGGCCAAGTACTCATACAATACTGGTTATAAGAAGCAGAAGTAAATAGTTCTGTTATAAAAGAGAAATTACTAGCTTTATTTTTCTTAATTATCATTATTTCGCTTGATTTCAAATTGGAAACTTCTTAGATGCTTTTAAATTTCCACTTTTGCTCTAATTTTTCCATTGTCTAAAATTTATGTTTTCACAGCTATCATGAAGCTTGAAAATCCCATCACAGGGTCTTAAATATTTTCTCAAAACATGATGAAAGGAACAAGTACTGTAATTGTCTCCCCACATCAAATGGTGCTCGATTCTTCCCCTCCTACCTTCATTCAAAATTAGCACAACGAGAGTAATTTAATCTCTGTCGTCCTTTCACGCAGTTTCTTTCTTACTTTCTAATAGGGAAGGGGTAAGAAATTTCTAGTTTGTAGTTACCACTCGCCTATAATAGATCTTTTTCTCTCGAGAGGCTAAATTGCCCTTCCGTATTGTTCAAGTATTTCAAAGCTATCCCAAACTAGGAAGAAACTGGCATTTACATTGCTTCAAAAACAGTTATTCTTTCCGTTAGATAACTTTCCATTCTCCTTCTTTTTTCATGTTTTCTAATTTTATAAAATCCGTTTGTACTGTTTCATTTTTTTAAAAATCGTATCCCTTTATTTATAAAAGATCAACAATGCTTGTGAAATATCTTCATCAAACACGGAATAGGAAATATTCCAAATTTTGTGTGCACTGATTAATTACATAAAAATAAATTTTAATGTAATAAACAGTTCTGCGGAAAATTTTGCAAAGAACAGATTTAGCCACCCAAGATGCGCTTTTTTAATAATTATTATTAAATTACTTCATTAAATATAAGAATTAAAGAAACGATGAAATATCGAGAAATGGATAATAGTAAACTTTTCCAATATTAAAATTAAAGCAAAAGATTAAATTAATAATTTAAATATTCTATCAGCTATGTGTGATTAAAATTGAAACAAATGATAAATTCTTAAATTGAATATTATAACAGCTACATGTAGTTAATATTGAAGCAAACGATTAAAAATTGAAAAGTAAAAAAAAATCAAAATTGATCCAACTAAAACAATAGCATCTTGGGTGGCTGAAAAGCTGATACTTGGTCAGAACAAATTGTTGTATTGCATGTCAGGATGCGGTTGTATTAACTGAAATAATTATTAGAATTGTGTTGATAGCTTTACACCCAACTCTAATTGCTCAAATTCTGAAAGTAAACAGAAAAGAAAGTTTATAACAAGGCACTCGCTTTCATTAGCAGCTTGATATTAATAACGAAAAGGTACAGATTTTAATGTGTGTGTGTGTGTGTGTGTGTGTGTGAGTGTGTGAGTGTGTGTGTGTGTGTGTGTGTGTGTGTGTGTGTGAAGACAACAAACAAAAGCGCAGGGGGGAAAGGATTTTTCAAAATCAATACTATTGCAAAAAAAAAATATCGAACAAAGCGAAAACAGTCCGACAGTCTTCGAAGGCGTCTACGATAGAACTGGCTAGAGAAAGCAGTGATTAATGACTATCAATGACTTGTTATCCTTGATAGACACAAAACTTGCTAACGATAAAGGACACAAAGTATTATAGCAAGAGATAAAAATAGATAATAAGCTGCCAACAATATAAGACGGAAATAGAGGTTCATCGTCTCTAACGATGGACTTTATCAAAGATCTACGAAAATTGAAATGGAAATCATTGAAAAAAGACAAAACAAAAGATATAATACAGCTAAGAGGTATCCACTTTGTAAAAAGAACAAAACCCTCAGTGTTTTGGCGCCAGATGTGAATCTTGAAAGAAAGATTATTCTTTCTAAACTGTGGAATATCTTGGAATATCGCTTTGGAGGAGATTGAAGGGAAAGAAAAATATTTGAGTATGAGTCTTGAAAATAATCCAGACTAAGGAGGGTTATCCATTTTTTTTTACACATCTGTCCATCACAAATGGGGGAAGGTATGTTTTGAATATGAAGAATTACCTTGGATGGCTAGTTTTTGAACTCGAGTGGAGGTCATACATTCATCAGCATTTTAGGTTTTTCTAGTGTTCCTTGAATGCATGTTTTCGTTTCTTCTCGTGACTGTTTCAGATTTCGTACAATAGTGTATAGAATTTTTTCAAAAAATTCTTATTTTATTCAAGGAGCTTTATAATCTAGATTTAATTAATTCTTTTTTAAAAAAAAAATATTTCTAAAATATATCTTTAAAAGAATGCTTACACGGGCATTTTTGATTGAAAAAGAACTTGTTTTGCTTGAAGAGAGCTCCCTTCTGATGGATCAAAGTTATCTTCAGAAACAAACAAGGAAAAAAATATCTTCATCGTCTATGTCATAAAAAATATACCTTAATTTAAATGAAATTATATATACATTTCAACTAAATTTGCTTTATTAAGTTTATAATATAGTTTATCATTAAATTATGAAAATCATGCATATGTAAATAAAAGCTATACTTAAAATAATTGACATATTTTCGCACGAATTATCACTCTTAGAAATAAAAATACAACATCATAAAATTCTAATTTCTTCAAAAATATTTTGCGATCCTAATAATTTCCAAACTAACTAAAATAATATAATTTTTTATGGAAGTATTTCTTCGAAGGAATACGAAACAGCGAGTGTACAAATACGATGTCCTACAGGGGCGATAATATACTGTATATAGCGGGTCTTAAAAATCAGGAAATAAATAAAAATAAATATTACTGCTTGATATTGTGTCGTTTAACATTGTTAATACATATCAGATGAGTTTTAGTTAAAATTTAATGTTTTTTTATGTACCACCCCTAAAAGGGTTTAAATGTTTTGTAGGAAATCTCTTGAATAAGTATATACAATTGTGTCAATCGAAATAATATTGTTATTTTTGGGTTTAAAATGTAATATAAGTGGTGATGCGCAAAAGGAATATGTTTGTTTAGTTTTATTCATGTCGCATTAGGAGCAACACGGGCTATTGGTGACGGACCTCGTAATTTTGAAACTCAGTAAGTGCCCAGGACGACACCTGAACTGTCCCCCCTTCTCCTAACTTCCTCACCAACCGAACAGGAGGATTTTGGACCTTGATAGATTTTTCGTGCATCAGCCTCAACTACACGGTGGCATCAAGGCTCGAAGTAGCTACTCGACGAAAACTATCGGCCGCGAGTCCGCGACTATGACCACTAAGCTACCGCGGCCACGTTTTAGATTAGAAGACTTTTTATTCAATGGCAACTTCTAGGATTTTTAAATTCCTGTTTTGATAAAAGGTAGTGCAATACAGGACCATATGGGTTATACAACTTAATTTTTTGATAATACGTATCATATTACTATTAGTTAAGCTTAAAAAGTAACGACGAGTTCTGTATTATAAACAGAAATTAATTTTATGCCTAAATCCCTTAATAATATTTTTTTTCTATTTTGTGACCTTTTTATTTTTATCCACGTTACAAAAAGACACTATTTCTTTTCTGCAATTTGTAGTTGACCCTGAATTTGAGAGAAATATTCATGATTTTTATTTATAAATATCTTTCCAAATCTATCGAATTTCCAGAAGAGAAATTTATTTGTAATTTTTGCTTCTTCGGACTTTCGCAAGAGACAGGGCATTTAATCTCAATTCCATTATCGTCAACTAAACTATCTAGACTCTTTGCTAAGTACTTCCGTTTTGCAAGTATGAACAGTCCGCAAGGACGAACTTTCAAATCCAATGAATTGTTTGAAGCTTTCACAGCCTCCCCTTTATGATTTATTCCATGATCCATTGCTGAAGACCGGAAGTGAGATTAAGAAAAATTTTTTTAATTATTCATTCACAGCTTAATTATTCCTTTTTTTTTCCATTCCAAGAAATTCTGTCTTTTATTCTTTCTTCCATATGTTGAAAGATATAATCTTGTGTTGCTGCTTTGAAGACTATTCATATTATTTATTAATTATAATAAATTTCTGCAACATAAGTTTAATAATAGCAAATGTTCTAATGTACAAATAACTAAATACTGGAGGAAAATACGTCAATTTCAATTCTGGAGGAATAAACAAAGAATGTTATAGCAGATTTATAGTATCTCCATTGATATATCCACGATGTATCTGAAGCATCTGTTGCTCATTTTTAATAATTAATAAAGTAACTTGAATTGCGTATTTTTTTAATACTTAGTAAAAATAGCTTAAAAAATAAAGGATTACTTCTTTTTTTAAGAAATTGAAAATGAAATTTACTTTTTAAACACTATGAAATACCACATAGATATCTAATAGCAAGTTCGCCTTTTTCAACGAATATTATGCAACTGTAAATAAAGCTACCCTCAGATCACTACAAATTCCGAGAAATCTGCCAGGTTCCCTTAACGAATCGTTAATCTCCTTTTATCAACGGGGTCTATACAATGTGTCCTTGCGCACTGAGGAGGGACTTTTAATTTTTCTTTTTCCTCTTTCCTTGTTTACTATGCTGACTCCATAAATCTCAAGCAGCGAAATAAATTTGAAGAAAATTTAAAATATGGAACTGTAAGTTCATAAAAAAGTAATGATTTTGTGAAATTATTTTTTTTTGTCCTATTAATTCAAAATATTTTTATGATCAATTTAGTGCACCGGTTGCGAGTTTCCAGATCCTTAGTAAAAGTAGTAGGTAACATTCCTAACAAAAATCACACAAAAAAGTAATTCCACAGAAGCCTTCCATATTGATACTCTTTAAAATGCATTTTATTCCATGCAGTTAAAATAAATATTCTAGTTATGAGAGTTAAAGTAAGTAACTCCATGGGATTAGCATTAGGTATGGAAATTTGTGATAGCGTGTCAACAGGAGTCTTAAAGAGGAAACGGAATTTGGAAAATATTCGTGTAAAACAAACTTGAAGTAGTCCTGTGAAAGGGAAAATATACGTTTGGACTACTTTCGGTGAGTTCACGGCCTTACGAAACTCTACTTTTGGTCCCTTTTTAAAGTGTCTGGAATAGGACAAGATTTTACCTGACAAAACGCTTAGAAGGTTAATACGCTATCCTGTATGTTTGTTACTTGCTCAGTTTGGCGATTTTTGCATGTTTCGGGGGGGTGGGAAAGACCAAATAAGCAAATTTAATTAATTAAAATCCACTACACTCATTTTTTTTATTTGAGATATTTAAAATGTGAAAAACGCATGAAATACATTCTAGCTGGTTAGCGTAACCGTAAATATCCGTATTTTAGACTTAACTGTAACGCTGAGATAATATTTCCAAACATTGCATTGGGATCTCGTGTTGTTGTTGGTGCTTATTTGACTTAAATAATATTATTTTCTTAAAGTTGCATTGATATTCGATATCTGGAAAATACAGAACAGATTAAAAGTAAGTAGTAGTGTGTGCTTAAAATTATTGTGTGAACTTGAGTTTAATATACTTAGCGGGAAAAAAATGACGTTAGCGATTATTTGATAATCATATAAAGTAAATCATGAGTATTATGCTTTCGCTTTCAGGAAACAATCAAAGGCGAGTTTTCAAAAATTGGGATTTTCCACCTCGAAGGTTCGGGAGGCTTGGTAAAGATGGAGTTGTGTTTCGGAACACAAATGTTGGAAAAACGTATCGTTGAGCGGGTTTTTCAAACTGGATAAAATTTTAAAGTACATTCACTCACCTCTTTCGAACTCGAACTAGCAGCCTTTGAAAGAACTTGTACTCAGGAGAAAATACGGAGAATTATGAAACGCAGAAACATAAATCAGTTAGCAGAAGATATCCAATAACCGAAGCGGAATAAAAATCCACCGGAGAATTTTAAACATGCTAATCGGAAGCACTATTAATACATAAACCACACAAGCACAGGATTAGTGAAACACTAGAGAATTCAACTAGTTTAGAATTGCAGTAACAGACAATTCAGAATGTTCTAGAAATTCTGAGAAGTCTAAGCTTAGCAACGAAAGTGCTAAAAATCATAACCTCTGATTGGTTAAAAAAAGTGTAATGTAAAATACTAAAAAATGCAAATTTTTGGTTTGGAAAGGGAAGCACAAAAGTCTACTGACCATGATTAGCTAAAAAAATAACATCCAGGATCAGCTGAGTGAGTGTGTGACTGTGGGGTTTAATGGTGCAAGAGACAAATTTCCCAGAGAGAGGTATATAAAAATAATAGCTGGTGAACTGGAATCCCAATTCATATGGCAAATTCGAAAGGGTTGCTCCGCCTAAAGCCATCACAGTGAAGAAAAACATGGTCACAGAGAGGTATAAAAAAAAAAAAATAGCTGGTGAACTGGAATCCCACTCATATGGCAAAATCAAAAGGGTTGCCATGCCTACAGCCACCATAGTGAAGATAAAACAGGCTAGCCATAATTGGCAAAATATTGCCACCAGAAAAAATACCAGACATCGCCAAGCCAGCTAAAATAGGATCCAACCATTTACGCTTGGTACGTCCCACTGTAGCTTATGCATGTCCCAAGAGGTGACTGAAATGGGTAGTCAGTGTCTAGGGCTGTAGCACTATAGCCAGGTGCCCTGCCCCTGGGGACCTCAAGGACTTGCCTTCTTTGGTAAGCTCGGGCATCATGTCCTCGAAGCACCCCAGAGATCCTTTTCTTTCCCATGGGGTTTACTGTCTATGGTAAACAAGGGTGACACCCCCCCCCCTAATTACCATAGCAATCCATTTAAATTTTCGAACCTCCTTTTTGGATGTAAATTTTTGTCACAGTTAAATCTTATTTGGTGCAGCACAGCCACATCTGGGCACTAACGCGAGTAACCTTTGCATTCACTCACTTTTTACTTTCTTTAAAAAAAAAAATCTTTTTTTGTGTGTATGTTAACATTTTTATAATATTTCATAAATATATCAATTAGTCATTGGATATTTTTTGGGTTAACTATGCTGCACTCCAAGTAATTTGGAATACTGTTCGGTTTATTTGTATTCGGGAACATTAGCAAGAGGAGCTGCAGTTATAATTTAAATAACATCTTTCTGTCATGTGCTCTGTAAAACAAAGAACAAATATTTAAATAGATAATTCTATTCTTCAGGAATAATAGATAAACTAAACTTGGCTCATAAAGATCATCCTAATTATTGTGGCCACGATAGCCTAGTGGTCATCGCTTCGGATTCATGACCGACGGTTTTTGTTCAGTCGCGGGTTCGATCCTGGGCCACTAAAGACCCGCTGTGTAGCCATGGCTGATGCACGTTAAATCTGTCGGGGTCCAAAGTCCTCCCATTCGCGTGGTGTGGGTGTTAGGAGAGGGGGTTGCCAGCTCAGGTATTGTCCTCATCACTTGATCATGGTTCAAAATTATGAGGTCCGTCCCCAATAGCCCTCATGTTGCTTCTAGAGCGATGTTAATAAAAAATAAACTAAATCATCCTAATTATCAAATTGTCTGAATGAATAATGCATAAGTATTATATTTCTAAGAGGCTTTTAATTGACTTTATACGTGATCCACATTTTTTTTGGATAAACTTGATTGGTAGTCAAGCCATAACAAAACCACATTGTCAAAGCAGAATATCAGTTTAATCATTGCCTAACAGTGCCAAAGTTTTGAATGGTATTACAGGAAAAGAACAATCTGCATAAAAAGAGTATTGGAGAACTTGTTCCTGGTGTCGAAAAATGAGTGTTGCGAGTTTTTATGGTAAACATGGTCAACAATCAAACATCCATTTACATAATCCGGCTGCACTGATAGAATATGTTTCATCGTTACCTAGCCGAAATTGCCACTGTTTAAGTCAGTGATTTTTTGATTTATTTCATTTTTAGTCTTGTACTATTGTAATGCTTAGGAAATTGTTATTCTGTCATCATTCTGCTTCCTGTTGAAACCATTTGAAGTTTGAGAATTGTACGATTTTTTGTTTTAAGTGTTTTCATGCTATTAACTTGTTTTTTTTCAAAATACTGCTTTTTCATATTATTTTGTCTATTATAAAATGCTACCTTGTTTACTGTTGTAACAGCTTCAAGTTTGAAAATTCCGTGTTTGGTGAGATTTGAAATATTGTGCGAAGCAATATGCTAAAATAGGACTTTACCATAAAAGGATCTGATTAAAATTTTTGGTTCCCTAATTTAAATTTGCTTCTTTTTAATGAATATTTTTGTTTCATGTATTAAAATTTCTTATTTGCTTGGGTATTTCATTTATTTCTCATTCAAGAAGTCAGGAAAATATGATACTTTTCCATTTCGCTGGCACAAGCGATAAAGTTGCCAATAAATGATACAACACCAAATGGAATATATGTATATTGTGTGTTGTTGCCAATAAAGTATGTTTGGTGAGATTTGCACCAGCAAAATGGAAAAGTACTGAAAATATCAATATCATTGGTCTTGAAATTATTAGAAAAATTTAAACCTTCCGTGTATCTTGTAGAGCATTTTTTAAAAAAATTCATAAGCTCCCAGTTTATGGAAACTATCAAATATTTTAATTGAAATGACCAAGGAAAATAATTCATAACATGCTAATTTAAATTTAAAAGTGCTAATACATAAATTTCCAAGGAATTACTAATTACAATATTAATTTGTTATGTATACAGTATTCTTTCAGTAATTTGGCAGATATTAGACTAGAGCATTGCTGGATTACCAATAATCAGATTACTGGAAAATAACTAATGTTAAAATGCTTAAACTTCCAAAGTTTAAGCATTTATTATATGTATTATAGTATAAAGCTACATGTTATTTGTGTGTATAATATAGTATACCCAAATAAAATGTCAAACACTTGAAATAGCAAGAACTACTACAAAATTTACAATTTTGTATTAATAGCCTATATTTTTCCAGTGAAGTAAAAAATATAATATAATTTTCATGTGCAAAAATGCCTGTTTACTGACTGGGGTGGACAGGTGAAGGACCGTAATACAGAGAGAATGCTGTATTTGTAATAAACATCCTTTTCCGAAGCATTTGTTTCTGTATAATTTTTTTTTTATTTGGTCAATTTTGTAATTCTACTATCATTAAAATGATTGATGTTGAAAAGTGTAGTAGCTGGACTTGTATAACAATTTTTATATAATTGCTTCAAATCATACAATGGTTGTATACATGCAAAAAAAAAAAAACCATTCTGAAAAGATATTTTCTGTGACCTAAATGTGGAATTTAAACAATAGAATGTCTAAGTATATTATGGGATAAAAAAATTTTAGTACATTTTTAATGGTAGTAGAAACTCAAAAATAATTTTGTAAATAAGGTTGTTTTGAAGAGTCCAGGAAATTTTAGGCATAGAGATAATAAAACCAAATTTTACCTTGGTTTCATCAACTACTATTATTTCTGAATAAGCAGACTTTTAAAACATAAATTCTGCTACTTCAAATATAAAATTGCAAAAATGGATGTATTAAATTTTGGAGATCTGAAAAATTGAAACTGGATAAAATAGAAACAAAATATTTCTCACGGTTGCATAACTTCAAGTTAATTGAATTGCAAATTTTCAATTACATTCCAGACCATGAATGTAATAAATTAGTTGAATAAATGTATGGAATAGCCTAGAGTACTAGTTCAAGCAACTACTTTTTAATCATTAGTTGGCATCATTATACTCGAATTGTTTGTTTTAACCATGAGTATTAATCTCAAACTTAACAAAAAATTCTTTAGAAAACAAAGTCTTTGTTATTATTAATCATAAAATCTTGATCAAAAGGTGTGCATTAAAAGAATAGAATTTGAAAACATAAAGGAACAGAATTGGCTTGGAAGATATTTTTAATCACTTTTCTCTTATGTTTTTGCATCAGGTTTTCTAAGATAGCATATAATTTTTTTTTTTTATTATTAACACTTGAGATCTATAAAATAATTTATAAGCAAGGGCTGATTTCAAAACAAATAAGTAACTGAACACGTTAATACCAAAATCAGGGGTATTCTGTCTTGTTCTCCTTGAAATCAAGTTCTGTTTGTAAATAAAACAGAGGCTTTTATTAAATTATATTATTAATATTTAATTCATTTGAATGAATAATTGTATTTATTTTTACTGAGTCATGTGCAAATAAAGTTGATTTATTACTGTTATTTATTTTAGATGTCTAAGTATAAAGTAGGAGATATTGCTGCTTTATTTCCAAAGTCTGCGCAGCCAAAGATGAATACAGGGAACAAATTACATTCATTGTTTGATGAATACTATAGAAAATCATGTAAAAGATCAGAAAAACCCAAGGAAATGAACCCAATTACTACAGTAAGTATAATGTCGAATATTATTGTCTAATGTGTTATGAACGTGTTTCTAATTTATAATTTTAAAGTTTGATCAATTTTTTTTTGATGCTTTTACTTTTTTTTTTTTTTTTTTTTTTTTTTTTTTTATATCCCCCCTACACTTTATATAAAATTCAATGGAATTTTATCAAAACTTCCTAGGATATAATCTTTTACATCTATGTAACATTAACAGATGGCACAGATAAAAGAAGCAAGCTCCAAATGTTTCTTGTAAATGAGTTCCCTGAAGGATGGGGGGGGGGGGGTTTCATTTTATTTTTGTTTGACTCGCAGTATTGTTACTTGCTTTTTTCTGTAAAATGTAATTTTAATCTTTATACTACTAACTATAAAACTAAATATGTTTACTACATGTAACTCTGTATTTATTATAACCAATTGTCACATAAATAAATATAAAAGTATAAATTTATTTATATATATATTCTTTTTTATTGCTCAAAGAAAATTGTCCTAGATTCTCCCTTAAAACTCTAGCTTGATTTTTGCATAGTCATGTTATTAAATATAACGTGAATGCATCAACATGTGTGCGATCCTGTTATAGGTTGGATGGTTGATGGAGCACTTAGGTTTTGCGTCCTTTAATCTCCAGTCAATACTGTTGAATGAATTTCTTCAGCCTGTTACTTGCCCATGATTCTAGAAAAATAATTTACAAATTTTAAAATTTCTTTGCCTCTTTATAAGAAATAAATTTAAAAACTTTAAGATAAAGAATTACTTGAAAAAAATGTGTAGAATTGCTATTGTTTGAAAAAGGTTTTTAAGTCAGGAGAAAAAATTAACTGACTGGCCAATCAAGGAGCAGCTTCTTGTGCTGGTGAAAAACCAGAGAAGGAAAAAAATGTCCAAGCTGTTTGGGCGTAGTTTATACGAGAGCTAACTATCCTATTAATCGAGCGTGTTGTCTCCTAAGAGAACGTTTAATGTATACAAGCTGGGAAAATTTTTAATAAAACTTAGTGGTAATAAAAAGGTGAAATTTAAATATTAAGATCAATGAAATTTAGAATAACACATTTCTTGGTCTATTTATACAATTATCTAATGTATATTCATCAATTCTTTGGAGATCCCAGTTCTCAATGATTTCAAAAGATGCAAAAAAAAAATTTTGAGGCATGAACAATAAAGTCTTTAAGGGTAGATATTTTAATGGAGTTCTGAATGTCTTCGTTTCACATAAATCAACGAGCATTTAATATTTTGTGCTCTTTCCAAAGAATTGATATGCATCTTTGCTGCATGCCCTCTAACTGGGTTAACATAAGTAAGGACTGGTCTGAGAATCAGAGTGCAGATAAGCATTTTATTCTTGGTACTTATTTTTGAGTTCCGAGAGATTGGGAGGAAACTTTAAGTGCATTTTCTTGGAATTTCTGTTTATATGATGTGTTGTTTGAAAGTGAGAGCTTTATCCAACGTCACATCCAAATATTTAGTGTACTGAGAACAGGAGATTCTAACATTTTGAATTAAAATATCTGTGTTGTTCTTTTTATTTTTATGAGAAAAGAAGATGACCTCTGTTTTATTCACATTCAGATCGATTTTCCAGAGAGGCTTGCACCAGTGAAGAAAAATTCAAATTTATGCTTGACAAGAAATTATTTACACATCTAGTTTTCCATGATCAAACCCTTTATATCTAGTCATGAGAAAATTTTGAATTTAAAATTTTGAAAGAAGAATTTTGTGGCCTTGTGAGGATTATAGACAGCTTAATGTTCAAACTATTCATGATTGTTATTCAATCCCCAGAATCGAAAGATTTTTGCCATGCTTTAAACGAACAAACTTTTTCTCATAAATTGATTATGTAAAGTATTTTACCAAATACCTACATTGCTGAAGAGAATAAGAGTAAAACAGCTAGCATTGCACCCTTTAACTAGTATAAATTTAATGTAATGAGCTTTGGCCTTAAAAATGCTCTCTCCATGTTTCAATGATTTATTAACTTAGTTTTATATTGGTTAATATTTGTTATTGCCCATTTAGATGACATACTCATTGCACCTATGAATGAACTGGAACATAAAATGCACCTTGAGTTAGTTTTTGAAAGAAATACTTATGGACTTAAAATTAATATTTTGAAAACTGTATTATATATAGGAGTTTGAGAATATGAATTTTTGGGGTATCTATTTCGGATAGCGCAAAACCTTTAAAGAAAGGTACTAGCTATCCATGATTATGAATTGCCAAAGACAATTGATAACCTTAGAATATTTCTTGGTATGGTAAATCTCTACCATCATTATTTAAAGGATGCTTAAAAAATTCAAGCAATTTTGTATTAATATCTTAAAGATTCAAAAAAGCAAAATAGGCATCTAATTCAACTGTCCAAAGAGGCAGAAGATCAGCTTGAAAAATGTTGGCTGACGGTTTTTATTCAGTTGCGGTTTCGAGCCTTGCCTTTAAAGACCCTCCGTGTAGCCATGGCTGATGCACGTTAAATCTGTTGGGGCTCAAAGTCCTCTTTTGGTGTGGTGTGGAAGTTAGGAGAGGGGTTGCCAACTCATGTGCTGTCCCCGTCATTAGACCAAGGTTCAAATATACGAGGTCTGTCACCAATAGCCATTGTGTTTCTAGTGCGACTTTAATATAAAAAAAAACTTAATTCTGATTTACTTCTGTCACTGTGTACAGATGCATCAGATATGGCTGTTGCAGCAGTAATTCAACAGTATAAAAATAATGGGTGGAACCAATTGCAATTTTTTTAAGAAATAAATTCAACCCAAATGAACTACAGCACTTATGATAGCAAATCATTAGGTATCTATCTTTCCATAAAACATTTTAAATATTTATTAGAAGGAAGAAAATTTTCTGTTTTTACAGACCATAAACGCTTACTTTGTGCATTGTGGGGAAAAGTTGGCTTGGTGAGAAAGCATCACCAATCCAACTTCAACATTTTTATATGTTTCTGAATTTTCAAGTGACTTTCAACATTTTAATGGTCTAAATCAGGGCTTCTTAAACTATGGGTCGCGACCCCAAATGGGGTCGCGTAGCAAAATTCTGCGGTCGCGAGAGATTTTAATGTCAAATATTTATATATACCATTTTATAACATCCCTAGAGTTGGCGGAATACAGTGGACTTGCAGCGTCTAGACACGCGCATTTGTTGAAGGTTTTGAGCTATCTCCACCGCCAGCAGTAAACGATCGCTATTATTATACTGTGGCTATACATTGTTAGTGCGTTTGTCGGTATCATACATGTGGAATAAACCGCTGACTTCCCACTCTGACCGCCACCTCTAAATATCACACACAATCAAAGGGAGGAATGCGCGCGCGTACACTCGTGCAACCTGCAGCTAAACAATGATTCATGTATGGGGTCGTCAAGGTTTGTATGGGGTCGTCAAGAAACTCGCAATCATAAATGGGGTCGTGAATGACAAAAGTTTAAGAAGCCCTGGTCTAAATGATATTGTACCAATATCTTATGCAAGTTTTAAAAATTTAAGAAAGGGCAAAACACCTGGTAATTTGAATTTTAAACATTGTATGTTGCTTTGTGGAAAATATCTGCAGTATGATACTTCGATGCTTAACATTAGACTTTACATTCCTAAGTCTTAACAGATGAAAATTTTTCTATAAATATATAATGTGTCACAACCAGGAAATTGAATCCACTATTAAACAAAAATAAAAATTTATTTCACCTAGTATCTGCCAAAATAAGCAACATTGAACACAAGCATGCATACTTTGTTAAAAATGTGAAATTAATTGCCATAGTAAGTCTATCCTTGGTGAATACCAAGAACCTTCAGAGTAACTTAATGAAGTTCTTATTTTCTTAATAGAACTATTGCCTCTTTCTTGTAGAAACATAAATTGCCTGACTTGCATCAATCAATGCTCTAGTTAGGTGCAAGTTGTTCCTTTACAAAACATCTCGGCAGACAATGTAGTTGAAACCTTTTTATAGTAACTGGATGTCAAGATTTGAAATGCTGTATTGTCATGTTATTGTTCATGGATTTCAATTTTAATCCAAGATGTTTATCATCCTTTTTTAGACTTAGGTGATTGAAACTTCGACATTCAACAGCTTAACCTCAAAATGATGAAAAAGTATAAGCCTCCATAGCATACTCAAAGTTACTTTTAAAACACATAGCATTGGTACTGATCCATTACCAATATTTATCTTGGGGTTAATAACTGTTGATCCTATAGATGAGGTTATTTTATTGCTCAGATGGTTTATGGTGAAGCACTTGAAAGTCCCTTTGGAATTCTTTCTTGAAGCAAGGATCCATTTAACACCTCATACTTTCATAAACAATTTTCAAAAGCGTATGGGTTTGTAAAACCTAGGAAAATCCTTTAAAAAATCAAGTGAATGAGTTTTATACATAAAGTTTGGAAGACTTGTTCTTATATTCTACCAATAGATCAAGTAGAAAACCACTCAAGCCACTTTATCAAGGACTGTTTCCAGTTCTCATCCAAACTTACATTTGTTACAACATTACATTGTTAAAATTAAGGATAAAGCTATTAATATTTCTGTAGACGGGCTTAAGCCAGCACATTCAATTCCTGAGAACTCGAAAATCTACTTCAGGATCTCATTCTAAGAGAATCAAAACCTACAGCATAATTCCTGTTTTAAACTTGCCTGAGTAACATAGTTACTGGTAGGGGAGTAATATAAGGGCATAAAATAGTGTCACTGTATGCATCTTCTGTGTAATGGAATTTCAAACTGTACATTACTAACTATAAAATTAAATTTGTATTCTATATAATGTGTGTAAAGTTCTTGTATTTATTTATTATCATTTGTCATGAAGAATAAAAATATTGCTAAGTAAATTTTTTATCTTAAATATTGTTTGCTTTATTTTGCTACTTATATAACTGTATCTTTATAAAGGTTTTTGGTTACAAAGAATAAAATTGTTCCCAATTCTCGCTGAAAGATCTAAACTTTATTTTTACATAGTTATATTAAATAATACGTGAACACACCTGTATTACATTTTCTAGCACAGTGATAGTATTAACTTTTAAAATCATACTCTTCAAAGAGTTGAAGTAATATATCTGTTATTCTAAAGAGTAAAACAAAAAATGATTTGATAGATTATTTAATACAAATTTTAGGTAAATTAAAGATGTTTTAATTGTTTTTTTTTCTTTGATTTTAGCATAAGAATAATAAAAGGAACCTCTCTGGAGATGAAACAAATCGAGCAGAAAACCGAAGGTAAATATTTTTTTATTATAAGTTGAATAAAAGAAACTTATCAGGATGTGTAATTTTAATGCATTTCATTAAAATAAAGGTCTGTAACCTCTATTGCATTAAGAACTAATTTTAAAACTTTTTTTATTTCACACACTGGTAGGCAGGGGAAGTATTTTGCTGTGTGCACCCTTTTTTTTTTTTTTTTGAGACCCTTTCTTTGCAAGTTTGCTGCTTCAGAAATCATTTTCCTCATTATTTGTTTTGATTTGTTGGATACCTTCAATTCTAATTCAATGCTATTTGTTTGGTACAAGAAATGAATTTTTTTTAAAAGAGAATTTTATTCAACTTTTGTTTTTTCTCTATAACAAAAATTAAGAGCTTTTAATAATCAGAACGAAAAACAAAATTTAGACCAAATTCGAATCAATTTTCTATTCTTTTTAAACACATATTTTTAAATATGTTTAAAAAAGTAGCTTGGTTACCTTGTCAAAAATTATCTCCCCTCTCCTCCCCACAAAAAATTATTTTTGATTATATGTTTGGTGCTAATGACATATGGTTGGCATTGCTCAATTTTTCTAAATTTGTATAAATGAATTTTGTTGCTCAGAAATGAACTGTGATGAATTTCTGTGGCTTAAAAATCGAATATATTTAATTATAATGCACATTTGATTGTCTGATCAGTTATCCATCACAATAAAATTTAAAGACTACTCCTGAAGGGAAATCTCGTGCACTTTTTATTTGGAGAAAAGTGGCAAAGAAAATTGTATGTATTCAAGTTTTCTCTCACTCCCATCTTTAGCTGATTAGTTTATACTTAATTTAAAATTATATATTGTAACTTGAGCTAATTTCTTTACACAAATTACCATTATATAATTGCTTACAAGTAAGTTATAGCATTTCTTAAAAGTTATCTTCCAGTGTAAATAAATAAGTTGTTCTAGTGTTTAAATATTGTAGAATATCTTATTCTGTGATCTTTTTGGAATTATGTATTCTGCAAGTTTCTGTTTTACTCATCTCTGAATTTTTTGCCCTTGGTGTTTGTATATGTGTTTCATTCCAAAAATAATGAATTAATTAATTGGGTATTTCTGTTTGGTTAATTCAAACAGAAATTGTGGCAACTTGACCGTTGTCACATGAAAATGGAAAATAGAATTTTTTACTTATCCTTCTTAATGAATGAATATCTTAAAAGATACAGTTCAAAATTAATCGAGAAGTTTTGGACCAGGTATTATGAAAGTATAATGCTGGCAATTCAATTCGGAAGCCTAGGGGATCCACTCTTTAACGTCTTAACACAGAGCATGGAAGCAATATGATGATATGTTGTACTTTTGCCTGGGACATTTTTTGCAGGGTTTGATATACTTTTTTTTACAATGCGCCTCTACTTTTCTAATATTTGTACTTTAATTTTTAAAACAATCTTTGTACTTCAGCTAATAAGATTATAATGAATTTTGCCTTATAGCAGCATATATATATATAATGTTCATATTTTCATTACTTATTTTACCACAACACCCTTGTGTGCCACAACATAATTAAAATTCAACTCTTATGTACCCCACAATCATTTATTCATTATAAAACTATTTCTATATATCAGGATTGTTTTGACATTTTGATAGTTTTATTCTGTGCATTATAGTAATCAGTATTTGTAATGTTACTTGAATTTTTTTATTTTTAATTCTTGAATTTTAATCTATTTTTATATATAGTGATCCTAAAAAGAAGAGAAAGTATTTTGATGCTCATAATTCTGAAGATGTTACAGTAACAAATTCTAAGAAAGCTAAAAATGCTGCTGAGTCAGCTGATGAATTTGCATCTGAAATTGTTAGTAAAAAATTAGTTACTAATGAAGAAACCTATTTTCCAAGAAACAAGAAACGAAAATCAAAACATTTCAATTATGTAAAAGCAGGCACATCATTATTTTCAGAAATGTCTGAAAATGATGCTTCATTTGCTAAAGATGACTTATCTCCTGTGAACTCTGAACATCAACAAGTAAAAAAGAAAGAGATCAAGTGTCAAGTAGAAGCAGATGTAAATAGTAATTCTGAGGTCTTGCAAACCCATAAAAAAATTAAAAAAACTCAACTTCAAGATGCGAAAGTTGATAAATCAGTTGTTAATTACACAGTGGATAGAATGTTGGACAAATTGGCTCCCACGAAATCATCTCTGAAAAAGAAACAGAAGAAAGCAAGAAAGAACAAAGCTGTTAATGGAAAAGCTATAGAAAATCAAGAAACTCAAAATTATACTGAAGATGAAAAGGATAAAATCCAACTTCAAAAGACAAATAACCTTTCATCCACAAAAAATGATTTTGATCAGATAAATGAATCTGAAGGGGATACAAAAATTTGTGAGAAAAAAGAAAAGTTTAAAAAACCCAAAGAAACCACAGAGTGTCTTTCCCATACATTATTTGTTGGAAATTTACCTGTTGATATGACACCACAGGTAAAAGATTTTTTTTTTTTTTTTTTTTTTTTGTGAATAATCAGAATTTCAACTAAAATTTTAATTTTTAAAATATATAATGAATTCAATCTGTTTTATTCTGTGTTAACCTGTCTTTTTGAAAGGCACAGCTTCAGTTCCACTCTGATGTCTCAATAGGTTTATTTTATTTTTTCAGTTTTTATATGTTGATGTCATTATAGATTTATTTTGTTAATTATTTTTTAATTTTGATTTTTTTTTTTTTAATATTTGATTATAAAATTCTTTCTTATATGATCTCAATCAATAATTCAAAATACACATACTAGTTTTATGAAACATTAATAGTCTTAATTACTTTTTATTCCTCTTACCTGAATGATTTAATAATGATCTGATATGTATTTTATCTTTACTTAAAAATCTTTTGAGATAATTAAAATTTATTTGTTAAACTTGAATTTATTATCAAGTCGTTATTTGATTTTTGTCTTCATTGAAATCCAGTATTGATTGGTATATATTTAGAAAATTCCTAATATAAACATATGTAATTTAGTGGGGAAATAATTTAATAATTAAACTTTTTGAAAAACATGAAATGTTTAGTTAATCAGAGTTTTAAAAAAGCACATTTTTGATTTAGTCCTTTTATTTACAGTATTTATAAAATGCAAGTTGATAATTGTTTTCTTTACCTACAACAAACATTATTTGCAAAAAAAATTTTTTGCATATTTAAGATCTTTCAAAACTTGAGTTAAATATTATTCATGAAATAAATCACATATATGTATGAAATTAATCATTAATTTAAAGAGAATTTTATCCAGTTGATATTTTTTCAATTAAATTTCTAAAGGAAAAAAAACCCGAACTGTTTACAGTTTTTCATCTTGGATCTTTATATAATTGTGCTTGAAAGAACGTTACTCTTCATTGTAATGATAAAGCAATGATTTTATTTTTAGAAGATTGACTTTAGATTTAAGATACTTAGGTGAAAGGGACTTGCATATTAACCATGGAAAAGTATTTTGATCTGTTCTGTGAACCAATATTATTAATAGTAATTGTATTAAAATTAATTATAGATATTTCCAGAAACATTTTTTGTGTTTTTATGTTAGAAATATATCGAGATGCAAGCTGAATATTGATGTAAAGAAATCAATTTTAATTTAACATTAAATTCATGTTTGCTTCAAGAATAAAGTTTTTGGAATACTTGAATTAAATAAATTGAATGGTGATTTCTTGATGCATTAAAGCATTTTTTTTACGTCATATTTTCAAAATAGATACATAAATTGATCTAAAATAACTTAATTGTTAAGTTTGATTAAACAACTATTTTGACAGTATATTCTCAGTGATATTTCTTTTTTTCCTCAGATGCTTAGTAAACTATTTGCACGTTTTGGATCATTGAAGTCCTGTCGTCTTAGAGGAGCAGTAAGTGGGCTAAAATATTATTGAATTTTTATAAAATTCCATTTCTTGAGTAAATTGTTTTTGTATCATTAATGTAGTTTTAGAATTCGTTTTGTAATTTTAGCGTTTTTTTAAGATTTGAGAGCAAAAGTGATGATCCCTTTTATATGAAAAAATTTTATTCAGTTTTTTGTTGATGTTTAAAATCATGTTTCCTATATATATAAGTTGGCACATTTCTAGCAAACTTATACCACACAATAATTTTCATTCCAATCATCACTTGTTGACATTTCTCTGGATTGGCAAAATTGGCTTATGGGATTTTATACATTTGTACCAATTTTCTTTATGTGATAATATTTGCAATCTCAAGTAAGGCTGCATTCAAGAGTTCTTTGTGTGTCGTTACTAAAATTTCAATTAGTATACAAAGTTAAACTTTGTATACTATTTGAAATTAATTTAAAGATTCACAAATGGAAATTTCTTCTATTTGTGAATCTTCAAAGAGTTAATATGCACTTTAAAAAGCTTAGAGCAGTGGTTCTGAAACCTTTTTTCTCTGCATATCTTTTGGCTGTTAACCAAGATCTGATGTATCCCCAAGATACAAAATTTCTCATAAATACACACATTTAATGTGTAATTTTTAAAAAATTCTATAATGGAAAAGATCACTGCCTGGACATTGCCAAATTTCCAGATGTTGTTCATAGAAAATTGCATTTTTACTTTGTTTCAAGATAAAAAAGCTAAAAAGAAAATAAATATGTTACATGAGAAAGAGTTCATTTATGATTGATTTCTCTGCACTGAAATGTCTATTATTTTTGTAGAAAGTGTCAATAAAACACAAAAAACATTATCTGCAAAATTATTTTTCATAACAAGCGATATATATATTATATTCTGGCAACTTGCAATCATAATTCAATTAACAATCACATTTTAAAAACTGTTTCATATTTTTAAAGATAAAATGAATTCTGTCTAAATTAAATGAAAACTTCAAAATACTGGGCATATCCTTCAAAGCCCTGATAGCTAGTAATCAAGTGAACTAATGTAATTAAACTTTCAAGAGCAAGCTGGCCCTCCCTTTCTCAAGGTTTTCTTCAATCCACATGATGAGAGAAGAGAAGAACTCAACTTGGATAATGCTGTGAATGACACTATTCTGAGTTTTGATGGGTTTTTTAAATCTAACTTTAATTAACATTAAATATGTGTCTTATTAATAATAAATAACTGGAAAAATATATCTGTATAAAATAAAAACGTTTCTCACAAACTTATAATTGTTTGTTATTTTTAAATTGTTATTATTACTTGTTGTAACAGAATAATTAAAACTTCTAGATTTCAAATTGTCATATTAAAATAATAAGTGCCTATTCATTGAAAACATAATTTAGAAAAATAGGTAGAGCCAGATGAATTATAATGTTATGTATACTATTATATTAAAATATTTAAGAAAAGTTTAAATGTGAGAAATTAGTTTTTAAATTTCATTTGGACTTTGAGATACCAAAAAAATACTTCATTAGATGTAAGATTTTGTTTTTGCTTAACACTTAGGTGCAAAGATTTTGTTGTGTGTGTGTTTAAATATTTTAAGGAAATATTTCTTAGGTTGTTTAAAAAAATTAATTTGATTAAGATTTGTCATTTCTTTTTTATATTTATAAGAATTAAACAAATAGGAATATTTAATTGCATGTCTTGCCTTATTTTGTTTTTGAATCAGCAGTCAGTTTCATTAATGACCTGCTTTTTAAATAACATAAGGTAAGCTAAATGCCAATTGTGCTGTTTTTTTTTTTTTTTTTTTTAAATATTAATATTAATGTATTTTAATATTGGTTTTCTCTCTCTTTCTCTGTTAAAAATAAGTTTTGAAATTAAAAGAGCAAGTAGGAATTAAATGCTGGGAAATAATTAATAAACAATATAAATTAAAAATTTTAACTTCATAAAAAATGTTATTCAGATTTCTTAGAAATCAGTGATTTACTTTAAGAGACTTTTATAAAGGTATTTGCAAAGATAATATATATAAAAAAAAACATACTTTAAAATACAATCTTACTTGATAGTTAAAATATTGCAAAACAAGGAAATTGTTCATCTCCTCCCCATCCCCATGTCTTTTTTCCAAAGTTTTCTTTCTGAAGTTCAAAACTTTTGGGGGGTTATAATGCTAACTGTTTCTTTTCAATTCTAGCAGAAAAAATGCAATTAATTGGACAGTCTTTCTCTCCTCTGAATAACGGGGTAGCCTAGTGGTCATGGAATCTTGACCAATGTTTTTCGTTGAGTCGCAGGTTTGAGCCTTGGCCACTGAAGACCCGCCGTGTAACCGGGGCTGATGTACCTTAAATCTGTAGGGGCCCAAAGTCCTCCCGTTGGCATGGTGTGGAAGTTAGGAGAGAGGTGCCAGCTCAGGTGTCGTCCTCATCACGACCAAGGTTCAAAATTACGGGATTCGTCGTTAACAGCCCTCATGTTGCTTCTAGTGCAACGTTAATAAAACTAAACTAAACCCCTCTGGAATAACTTGTGAATCATCCTATTTTACAAATAATTGCTTTCAAACATATGTATTGTATAACTTTTTAGAGGCTGTGATCATTAATTTTTAACATAATCCTATTTTCTGTTAAAAAGATTTGAAATAAGGCTATTCCTTTTCTTATAAAACTGTCATGAGTCTTTATCATGTTTAGATTTTCTAACACTTTGGATTGTCTTATTTTTAATAAACAAGGAAAAGATTTTTAGGTTTGGTTTTTGAGTTAATTATACCTTTTCTTTTCTGAGCTGCTCATGTTCTCTAGGATATACTATCTACACTGCTTTAGAGCAATATTATAAAATTTTTATTGATCTTTTTGTGTGCAAGGCATCATAATTTTTTTTAATTTATTTATTTGCATGGATGCATTAGTGCTAGCAGGATTTCATCATATGAGTGAAAAATGAACAAAAATTAGTTGTGATTTTAAAAAAATAGAGAAATTGCTTCTATAAAATTTAAATGCAGAAGAGGCAACAACCCTAATTTATGTGCTTTCAAGATTAAATTGTTTCTTTATTAAACGTATATACATTATCTTAACATTTCATTATAAAAGAAACTTTAAATATGTGTATCCTCTTTCAGAGATTTAAATAAATCTTGCATTATCCAGATTCTAAGACAATACATTATCTGAAATTAAAATGTAATGATAAATCTAAAAATAAGCTTATAAATATATATTTAAGTGAGTATGAAATTTCAAGTGTATGATGTAAATGTTTTCTCGTTTTTATTGAATAATTGAATTTCAAAAATGAAAAAAGATTTATTGGTAATGCAATCCATGAATATCAATTCAATATACTGCATATTTTGTAAGTTTTGGTTATCTATGTGTGCATTATACTATATTACTTCACAAAAGTTTGATTATATTCTAATATTGAAGAGTGAATATTTATTTTTAAATAATATTTTCAATTCTAGGTGCCACCTAAAGCTAGTATTTCTAAGAAAATTGCAAGCATAAAGTATGTTATTATATCTCTGCTTTTGACATAGCTTATTTGCTCTTATAACATGATATAATTATTGAATGTATTTTATTTTATTGAAATAATAAATTTTTAAAAATTATGGCTAAATATTATTTTAATATATCCACAATAATGTCAAGCTGATTTTAATTATTTGGGAGCTTACAAAAATGTTACTGTTATGATCTTAAATATTTTGTTTCTGAATGTCAGTTTTGTTGTTTGTCTTGCTAGAAACTGTATTTTTAATGCTTATATTCTTTGTAGAAATCAATTTCATACTGGTCAGAGAAGTCGTATAGGATTTGTTGTCTTTAAAAATGAAAAAGATGCTGCTCAAGCCCTAGCATTGTAAGATAATGTTTTCTTGCATTATTTGCTTAAAAACAATGGGTAATTATCTGTTTTATCTTCAAGAGTTTTGCAAATCTTACATTTAGAAAAATCCTCAGCTGGGTTTAGTATTTAAAGACAAAAAAAAAATTAGCATATGAAGTATGTAAGTAAAAAATATATAAATATGTAATGATATAAGAGTTAAATTTAAATATGCAGTAATTTCCTGATAATCCCTCAGATGCAGGAGCAGAACGCCACTAGACCATCAAAAATGCCAAATAACTGGAAAATCACTAGAAGTACACATATAAGTAGCTAAAATTATGTATTATTGTAAAAGTTTAATATACATTTAAATGAAGTGTCAAATGCATGAAATAATTCAATCTGCAAAAAAATGTACTGTTTTGTTCAAGATGTGGATATTAAATAACAAGACAGCGCTGCTACAGAAGTGCACATGCACCAAACGCCAGACCTCTGTTCGGCATGAAGCCTTCTCTTTCGAATGCAGTGTCTCTTGTATCTGTAAACCAATCCATATACCTGTAGTTTTTGTTCATATTAAAGTTATTGTTTATCTAGTTGGGGAAATTATAAGTGTTATCAATATAGCTAAGAAGACTTTGAAGATTATCACATCAGGGTTGTCCACTCTCATTAAAAATGGATGAAAAATCAGTTTTCTGGTTCAAACTGACTGTTGATTAAGTATGTGTGCTATTGTTAAAGCTATTGGCCAAAGAGTTGGATTATAAAGAGAGCATTGCTATAACTAAATATAATATAAATATTAAGTTTGTTAATAAAAAAATATTCTAATCGGACATCACATATATACTCTACAGAGCATTATTAAATTATATGTTCATCTTTCTGTAATTTCATAGACTTAGGCTTAGCAGAAAAAATCCTTCCAGCCTTGGAGAGATATTTGGGAAAGATACAGCTGACCCCAGTGGTATGCATGTATTTGTGCCTGCCATCTCGAAAGGGTTAAGAGTGTTTTATAAGTTATAAGGATTTGTATGTGTATTTTGCCCTCAGATATCCTTTATTTGAATTTAATTTCTTATTTCTTTCACTGTAATTATATATAGTATGGAGCAAAATTATGGTGCTTCTAATTTTCGAAATAGCCTACATGTTGCTTTTAGTGTGGCATTAATAAATTCAAATCTAATTTTTGTTTTAGAATTTTTTGGAAAGTAAATATATTAATAAGTTTTATAATCTTAGATTTTAGTTAACCCAAACTGTAATATGATATAATTCAAATTAAATGGAATATTACATTACTGAAATACTTTTGATAGGGGAAATGCTTTACATTTTAAATTTTTACTTTTTAAGAAATGGCACATTGTATGAAAATCATCACATAGTGGTGAATCAAGCTCCTACTTTTGGTGAAAAGAAAGTATATGATCCAGCATGTTCTATTTTCATTGGGAATCTTCCATTTGGTAAGTTTATAATACTATATTACATTGTATTTTTACTTCAGAAATAATATTTGTACAATAATTTTTTGGATTTTAACTGACAGACTCTTACCAAAGCAAGAACTAACTACTGCAGGTGTTAATTTTAATTGTAGTCATTAAGTTTTTTTCTTCACAAAATGCTTTAAAAGATTTGTTTAGTTCCTTCTGAACATGAAAAAACTGAAGGCTAAATTTTTAATCATGTAATGGGATCATTTTGCAATGACTAAATCTCTTAAATATGTGTTACATTGTGTACTTTTTGTTATTTTTTACCTAGATGTTGATGATGATGCCATTTGGTCCACCTTTGATGAATGTGGTCCCATTCAGGCCATTCGATTGATAAGAGATCGAGAGACTGGAGTTGGAAAAGGTTTTGGCTATGTTTTATTTCAGGTACAGATTCAAATCCAGGTTTTTATATCAATAACAGTTGATTAACTATCTGGGTAATATAAATTATTGCTGTGTATAAAAACTTTGTCATGCAAGCTGAATTGACAAAATTATTCTAGTTAGATTATAAACATGTAAATATACCTGAACCTTTGAAAACTTCTGCATGTAAAGTTATATTCAAATTGTGACACTAGCAAAGCATGTAGATCACTAATGTATCATGTTCAACCTGACTCAACATTCCCCCTTTGTCTCTCTTTTTTTTTTTAATATAAAACATTGTTTTTATTTGCAACATTTGTAGTTCTAATCATTACTATAAATGCCAGGTTACATAGAGAGGTATTTGCATCTAAACACTGAAATTTATTATTATTATTATGATTTGTGATTTATTTCCTTATGGTGGTAATTCTGTTAGCAGAGCAATGATAACAGGTTCAAATTCTGAATTTTCAAACTCCTTTGTGTGGAGTCATTTATACTAGAATGACCATTATTTTTAACTACCTAGAACAGCTGTTAGTGGTCATTTTGAGAATAAATGTATGATTTTTAATGCAAAAATCTTTATAAAAAGTTGAAATAAATTATAATAAACAATTTAAAAACCTTGCCATACTTTTTTAATTGCAAAACTTTATATTACATAAAATAAATTCATTAATTTGACTAATAACTGAATAAAATACACATTGTATTCTAATTGAACACTTATTTCTTATTATAGTCTTTAACTTGGGAGAAAAACGCTTTGATTTTGTATAGACATCGTGATCATTGGTGGTGTTTATTACTTGTGGGTTTAGAAAAGTTATGTAGACATGCAGGTCATTTCTTTTACAAATAATTTATCAATCTTGTTTCATTAATAAGGTTCAAAATAGAGAATTTTTGAGGAATTTGCAAAGAATCAATTTTAAATTCTTGGATCTAAATAAGATCTAAGAATTTATAGTTACAATATCTAAAGAGGAACATTTTTGTTCTCATGGACCACTTACCTGTTGTTTCCATTTTTTGTAGACCCCTTCCCAAGGTTTGTAACAAAACAAATAAGGAAGTGTAAAATATATACTTGAGCTCTCAAAAACAGAGAGACAAGCATCATTCAAGGTATTCCCAAACCCTTGGCTGAAAGCAAAATGTATTGAAATGTCACAGGACAAGTGTTAAATTTACCTGACTGTAACATCTGTTAGATGATATTTTTACTCTGGCTGAGTGGTTTTTGAACTCTACCCTAATGTTGAATTTAAAAATTCATTAACCTCAAACGTGTTTTTGATAGCTGACAGCGAGCTATTAACTTTGATAAGGTTTACTGGAAGGATGAAATTGATGCCTTTGTAGCAAATTTTTAATATTTGTTTTCAAATTGGTCAGGTTGAACTTTAAATATCCTTAGCCAATGATTTCCAACCTTTTTTTTTTTTTTTTTTTGTATGAAGAATGACAATCATGCTTAAACCCAATTCCATGAAAAACATTTAGAAGGAAAAGCTATCAAAACTTTTCTTGCATTAGTCCATAATGTAAGTTCACCATTGCTGATAACTCTTTCTAAATAACACCTTAAATACTTGTAGATTGTAACACTGCAAGTGCAGATCAACCTATTACATTTTTAGTAAACAAATCTGTTAAATAAACAGTGTCTTGTTTCCATTAATGTTTAAATATTCTTTTAAAATGAGATCTTAAGCATCTATTGACAGTTACCATGAAGGAATAATTAATGAAAGTTATTATTGTGTTTAGGTCAAATTGAAAAGATTAATGCAGTATTCCACTCAGATTTTAACTACTAAATGTCGATGGATGACACAGTGAATTGCAAATACCCTTGTATGTTTTGTAGCAGGTTGTAGTACTCACTAAATATGTCATTCTCCAAAATTACCTGGTACACAAGTGTTTAAAAAATTAAAAATTCCTTATGTCTATCACAAAAGTTTGTCATCCGCTTAAAAGCAAAAGGTTACTACTTGCTTGATCTGAAATTCGTTTATATTTGTTGTAATGCAAAATATTATATTGGTCTTCTAACGAGGGATGTTTCATCCACCACAATACATAAACAATTTGCAGAACTATAGTAGTCGTTATTTTGAGATATTCGTGATTTAAATTTTTTGAAATTATGGAGGCTTGTAAAGATGATCGTCCCCACACAATTACAAAGTTCAAAGAAGATGACTTTGATTGACTGTAACTTGTATGAACTTAACTATGTATTTTTGAAAATATTTGCTTATTATCTTCTGAAAATTCAAAAAGTAAATACAGAGTTTGTCTCAGTTACTTTATTTAAAATAGAATTAAACAAGTCCATGCAGGTACAAGTCTACTCCATCCTTGCAAAGCTCTGGTATATGCCTTGAGTATAAGCAATGTACTTCCGCAGTGCATTGCTACTGGTATCAGAGGTTGAAGATTTTACGAATTATAAGTATTGTAAATAAACCACAAAGCCAATAAAGACCTACTTGTACAGGTTTATGTAATACTTTTTATATATTTAGTTAATTTATATCCCTATTGTAAATATGTAAATCTATTGGTAAAATTTATATTAACACTAGAAAGGTGGGAGCAGTGATTTTGACCACAAACTAATTTTAAATTATTATTTTAACCATGTTTATTCTTTGATTCCTTTTTACTTTCATTGACTTTTCCAATTATTTATAAAGATAAGGTAGGAAAAAAATTTCTTGCTTTTGCTCATTAATATCGATGTTATAAGTGTTTATACCTAGAAAGACTGACTACAGTCATTTTGGCCACTGAACAAACGCAGCATTTTATGTTGTATTTTCCATAGTATAAGGGGTGTTCAAATGAAAAGGCATGGAATGTCGTTACATATTTGCCTATGCCGCAATGGGAGAATGTAACGAGACATCCTAGGGAGACGCAGAAAGGAGCAGAGGCTCTTATATAGAGCTCCATCCAGTTGACACGGCAGTGTGCATGAGGACATGATGGTGTTCACATTGCAAAATTCAACAATGAAGGAGCAGCGAGGCATTATCCAATTTCTGATAGCTTAAGGTGTTAAACTGGCCGCTATTCATCACGACCATATACAGGGAAGACTATGTCTGACAAGTCAGTGAGAAAATGTAGTGCCCGTTTTTGTGCAGGCTATGAGAGTTTGGTTGATGATCTGAGACCAGGCCAGGCAAACAGTCATTTACGGACCTAAGTTGACCCTAGATTATAGATAAAGCCACAACTAACATAAAGCAGAGTGACAGACACTAATATTTAAAAACACCGTTTTATTTACATTTTAAAATGAAAACAAACTTGCCGGACTTTACTGGCAGATTAACTAACAGCCAATTTCATATAATCAAAACAAGAATATCACAGGGATCATAATCAGTTAGCATAATAGGAACATAACAGGAATCGGCATCAGCTACCTATGTGATTCAATTCTTCTATTATATACATGAGAAATCTGCATTCGACACAGTCAACTTGACAGTTACAAACTAGATTCCAATCACAAAAATAAACAACATATGATGTAACAGAAAATAATATTAAATGCAAATTCTTGATTCCTCATTGCCAGATGTGTGGGATGATGTCATATCGGTGACATGTAATCCTAAATCATTACCAATTGAGTTTTCTTCATTTCTGCTCACGATAGGATAACATTCATCACGTCCGATCTCATTGACAAGATAGATGACCAAGTGTGAAGTGATTGGCATGTCGCATTGCGAATGTTGGTGGTGAAGGTGGATCTCAGTGTTGGAACAGTTTGGACTATTGCTCACAACAGGTTCCATTATCAGAAGTTGTGTGCTCAGTGGGTTCCGAAGCAGCTCACCAACCAGAAAAAGGAACTGCTTATGGGACTAGCACTTCAACATCTTCATAATACTGAAACATGAAACATTCTTCATGTTTCAGTATTATGAAGACTCCACTTTCCTGGAACATATTGTCAGGTGATAAGAGCTGATGCAATCACTACAAGCCAAAGACATAAGGAGACAGCATGCGTTGTCACCTCCCTGTAAAAAGTTCTAAGCCGTGGCATCAATAGGCAAGGTGTTGCGCACTATCTTTTTTGACGTCTAAGGTCCGTTAATTGTTGAAATCCTCGAGCACAGAACCATTAGTTCCAATGTGTGCTGTTAGTCACTCTGAAGCCTATGCAGGTCCATCAAGAACAAAAGACCTGGGCCGCTCATGGAAGGTGTGGCCCTGCTCCATGATAACGTGCGTTCACATGTCTCCAAGGTCACACATGCGGAACTGGCAAAGTTTAAGTTGGAGCAGCTTGACCATCCACCCTACAACCTGAACACGTTGCCCTTCAATTTCCATGTATTTAGTCCTCTGAAAAAACATCTGAAATGGAAGCTCTTTAACTCGAACAACGAACTCAAGGACACTGTGAAGGACTGGGTCTTGTCATGGCCACAGGAATTCTGGGAACAAGGTATTCTTTGGTTCATTAATCAATGGAATCATTATGCTCAGGCCTATGGTGTATACTTTGAATAAAGTCCTTATGTATACCCACATTGTCATTTTGTACCTTTTCATTTGAACACCCCTTGTATATTTTATTATATGCAAACTATTTGTTCTTCGTTTTACAGAAATGTGATAAGAAGGGACATAAAAGGACAGGGGAGGAATAACATCTACCAGTCACGGGCAATTCACTTCAATGTTTATTTGAATATGATTTGATGAAAGGGGTATACCAGGTAGGTGAAAGTTGAAGAACACCTGCTGGTCATGAGAAATTATTTCTATGATTGAATGTTATTTATAATTACATTATTCGAATAACAAATTCATTTATTTCGATGTTCTTGACTTGTTCAGGCATACATTTTCTCTTGTAACGTCGTAAAGAAATGTTGGTAATAGAAATTTTTCAATTGTTGCAAAATATACCAGAAACCGATTCTGGTTCAGATGAATAATAGGATTTTAAGTGAATCAACTTCAGCCAGTGAATGCTTACTTTTTACACAATCTGTATAAAATGATTACTCCTCTGAATCTAAAAATGAAGAAGTTTTGTTTATAAACACCAATGCTCACAAGCAAGTAATTCATGAGGAAGAAATCAACAACTCATAATAAGGGGTCAGAAGTGAAGCAGATTTGTGGGTAAAAAAAAGTGAAGAACCAGCATCTTTCTCTCAAAATCACCAGAATGAGTGTAATGTAGTAGTATATAAAGATGGAACAGTGTGGAATACTGTGTGTTCCCTCTGATTCTCTTTCTGTTGGAAGACAGCAGCAGCAGCATAGTGTATTGAAAAAAGTTCCTGGACTAAGCTCATTTGCCAATAGGCATGTAACTGTTGGAAGCCTTACTAGTAATTGGTGGCTCTTTATAAACAAACAGATTCTGCATTTCATATTAACCCTTTCGCGCCTAACGGGACATATACGTCCCAAGCGAATTTCAAAAAATTCTTTTGGGACAGAAACGCTTCTCTGTCTAATGGGAGACTTTCCCACCAGTCCTGCCAATGTTTTTGAAGGTAATTCCATTCACAGAACATAGATGGCACTACCGTAGATAATGCAATTCCCGCGTTTTTGAAGTGTTGTAGCCGCTCGTTCCATACTGTACGAACGTAAATAGTTAAGTTTTGGAAAATACCACCTATTTTCGATTAAATTTTGATTGATCCATAAATCTAAGGTCAGATAAGTAAATCACAAAGCGGATTACCTCTAATAAACTGGTAAGTGGCAAAATTTTACTTCCGTTTTTATTATCGGGACATATGTGTCCCTCTCGTCTTGGATAGTGGGAACACATTGTCCCAACAGTCTTATGTGATCATTTCTCTTGATATTATATTTTTCGGTTACGTTTGAAATAGTGCTTATTATTTTTAATTTAGGCACAAATCAATTCAATCTAAAATGTCTCGACCCCGAGGACTTACTAATGAAGAAATCAAAAAAATTTTAGAAGAGTCAGATGACGAAGATATTGATTTGGATGATGAAATAGACGATCCCGATTTTCAATTTCCAACACACAATTTGCAGTACTCATCCGATTCAGATGAGTGTGAAATGGATATCGATCATGATACCATCCCCCAAAATACAAAGAACAGCGGTGCTTTGAGTGATACTGATACGGCATCACTTTCATCAGTTGATGAGATACCATCAGCTAATGCTTCAGGCAGCAGTCCAATCTTATGGTTTCATGCAGATTCAACTTTTCAACCTCGAATGACAATTCCAGCAGAGTCATCGCCTAGTTTGTTATTCAACTTGAATCGTTCAGCTACCGAATTGGACGTGTTTCTCAAGATATTTCCAAAAAGTCTTATGATTTGGATCTCTCAATGCACAAACCAACGACTCGAAAAGTTAGGACAAACAATTCACCCTACAGACCCCTCTGAAATTATGCTTGTCCTTGGATGCATTCTTGTCATGTCTTATAATAAGGTGCCAAAATTCTCTCATTATTGGTCATCTAATCCTTCTTTGGGAAACGTAGCAATAAAAAATGCTATTTCAAGAGACAGATGTAAAATGTTGTTGTCGAAACTATATTTTGCTGAACCAGAAAAGCCAGAAAATGCAAGTAAAACATATTATATTGACGAAGTTGTTTCGTGCCTGAAACAAACCTTCAAAAAGTGCCGAAGCGAAAGCTCATATCAATCTATTGATGAATCAATGGCAAAATTCAAGGGACGTTCATCCCTCAAACAATATATGCCAATGAAACCTGTGAAAAGAGGGATAAAAATTTGGCAGCGATGTGATTCAAAAACAGGATATGTATATGACATGAACATTTATTCTGGTAAAGAAACGGGTGGAGTTCAAGGCACACTCGGGGAACGGGTAGTATCAAAGCTAACGGAGACAATCCGAGGAAAAGACGTGATGCTTGCGTTTGACCAATTTTTTACAAGCGTACACCTAATGGAAACCCTGAAATTTCCTGCTGTTGGTACGTGCATCAAGACACGCAAAGATGTTCCTAATTTTACAACAAAACTAAGTAAAAGGGGCGAGGCTGAGTTTCTCGTAACTAAAAATGGAACAATGTGTGCGAGGTGGCTTGATTCAAAGGAAGTGATGATGCTAAGTAATTGCCACGAAGCTAAATACGCAAAAGTAAATCGCACCATGAGAGATGGAAGCAAAGAAGAATTTGAGTGCCCTGTGGCAATTGAATTCTACAACAAAATCATGGGAGGTGTCGACCTCGCAGACCAAATGGCAAATGTCTATGAATTAGATCGAAAATCTTGTAAGTGGTGAAAAAAAGTATTTTTTCGCCTATTGATGACCGCAGTGGTCAACTCATGGATTGTGTACTGCGAACTCAAACATCAAAAAACCCCACTTCTTGATTTCATTGTACCTCTTGCAGAAGCCTTGATGGCGTCCGGAAAGCTCAATGCACAGTATCAACGCCGTAGAGGAACTGGACGCCCATCCAAAACATCACGAAGCTTACTCAATGTTGGTGACCATCTACCAGTAACAACAAAAACACGTCGGAGGTGCCGTAAATGTGCACAACAAAAGAAGGAATCACGCACTAAAATAATGTGCACAATGTGTAATATCCCATTGTGCATTGATTGTTTCAAACCTTACCATGAATAAATAAATTTTTATGACTAGAAAATCATTAGTTTTCTTTACAAAATTACTCATTGAAGACTACTGGGATATATATGTCCCGGTCCTAAATAGGTGTTTAAAATTTTCCTAAAAATATAACATCTTAGTTTTAGCATTCTAGTGTGCCCTACTTATAGTTTATGCTACCAAAATTGTTCTGTTGTAAAAAAAAAAACTCGTCGCGAAAGGGTTAAAGTGCACTAAAGCACAATTTCAGTGACGTTTACAAAGTCTGCGCTGGAGTATATCTTTTGAAGAATTTGACGTTTTTGTTTCGAAAGGAATTTCTATCAATATAATATGTGGTCCCAGGCCTTAAATTTTTCATGAAACGATATCTTGTGAAAGATTCAAAGAAATCTTGAGATATTTGCCTCAGTGTAGATGTGTTCAATCAGATGACAAGAAAGTATACTTCTAAATCCGCTTCCTGACGATGGCCGGTACAAGTTTTTTCAATATTCTAGCCTAATCTCCTGTCAATTCCTGGGTCATTTAAAAGAAAACAACCAGTATAAACATCAAGCGCCATGATTATATTTTCATTATCACTCTAAAAATTCACCTGTGGCCTAGAGAGACCCGATACTTCTCTTTAACCTGTTGTTTTTCTAGGTTTTACTTCAAGAATCACTGCAGTTTTATTGAGTCACACTTAGTTAACATGTAAAACTTGATATAGTATCCAGTTAAAAGTGTTAATTGTTAATATATAATTATGCTTTTAAACATATAACTACTAAAATGTCATTTTGTCATATTCATTTAATGAATGATATATTCAAAGTTTGTCATACATTTTTAAACAATAAATTATTTACAGAACATCCAGTCCAAGGTGAAGGCATTAGCATTAGAAAATGTTGAAATTGGTGACAGAAAAATAAGAATAAAACAAGTAGAAAAGGCATATACAAACTCGAAACCTACAAATCAATGGAGTGGAGTGTAAGTCACCTCAATATTTAATATGTGTTTCAATTTATGTATTCATTTTTTCTGGTTACTTATATTTATTTTATTTACAGAAAAAGAAAGGCTATGAAAGCAAAAAAACAGCAGGACAGTAGAGGTATGAACAGTAAGTCTGTGAAGAAATTAATGAAAAGGGAAAAAATCATTCATAAAAAGAAAAAAATAGCAGACATATTCAAAAAGTTCTCTGTTTAGGTTTTTTTTCCCCCTTTGTAAAAATGGAGCATTAAAAACTTTTTATGAAATATATCTTGGTTTTTTTTAGTTGGATCATGATGAATCAAAACGTAGTTTTTTTTAATAAGTTCTCATTATGAAATATTAGTAAATGTACTAGAAAGCTATCTTAATTTAATTTTATCTGACCCATAATAACTCTTATATTTGAATCATTGTACAGAATAATGGATAATATCTTTTCTGTTTATTAACACTAGAATGATGGCCTTTTCTGTATACCTGGAAAGACGAGAAGTGGTCATTTTGACCACTCTCGTTCAAAAAATAAAAAATGCTTTTTTTTTCCAAGATATTTTGCTGAAATAAGTTCTAGAATACCTTCTAATACTAAATTTTTTATTTATATCACATTGATTTTGCAATTTGCTTATGCTTTATTTTATATTTTTTTTCAAGTTCAAGATATTAATAATACATACAATCAATTATCCATTAATTACTATAGTAAATACAAAATAAAGCACACTACACAATGAAATTTTATTAATATTTGAATCACACAAAATATTTTAAATGTATATCGCATTTAATGATTGCTTTTATAAAACATGATTTAAAAATCTAAACATTTTGAAAAGATTTACATTTTTTCTTACTGCAGTCTATACAAACACTAAGCTTTATCAATTTACCTGTACAGGATCCACAAGTGTATATTTTATAGTCGGAACAAATGTTCATCGTTGTATTGCGGCATCAATCAGTTTGGCATTGTTTTCATTTTCTGTCTATTTTTTTTAGGCATCATTTGTGCCTGGAGCGAAATCTATATGTGGAAATTTCTTTGGGGAACATAAGTTTTGAGGAGCTCATCAGCTAAGTTCAAAATATTATCATGGTGCTTGATGTTTATACCAGTAATTTCTTTATAAATAACCCAGACATTGATAGTGGTAAAGTCAAGAATATTGGAAAAAAAACTGGTACCGGCATCATCGCAAAGTGGATATAGTAGTATACTTTTTTGGCATCTTATTGAACACATCTATACCAAGCTAAATTGATCCATTTGAGGTCTCTCGGATCTTGTTGACTTAATATATCAAAACCTAATACCTCATAAGTTCTTTGAATCTATCACGAGACATTGTTTCATGAAAAAATTTTTGGCCCCAAGTCTTGGATCACAGATTGTTAATTAAAGTTCCTTTCAAAATAAAAGCTCCAAGGGCATGAAGTAAAGAAATAAAAGTATCTAAATCTTCTTAAGCTATACTCCTGTGCGGACTCTGTAAACGTCACTGAACTTCCGCTTCTGTGCACTTTTGTATGAAATGTAGAATTTTTTTGTCTATAAAGAGCCTCAAAGCACTAGTAAAGTTTCCAACAGTTACATGCCTAATGACAAAGGGACTTGGTCTAGGAACTTCTCTCAATACATAATGCTGCTGCTGCTTCTAACATAAAGAGAATCTAAAAGAACTCTACTCCACACTCCCATTTTTAGCTGCTTCTATATTACGCTCATTCTGGTAATTTTTGAGAGAGAAATGCTGGTTTTTCACCTTTTTCCCACAAATCTGCTTCTCTTTTGACCCCTTATTACTAATTCATTGATTTCTTCCTTGTGAAGTACTTATTTGTTGAGAATCAGTGTTTATGAACGAAACCTCATTTTCAGATTCAGAGGAGTAATAATTTTGTGCAGATTGTGTAAAAAGTGAGCATTCATTTCCTGAAGCATTTCCATCTTCCGAAATATATTCATCAGATAAATCCGATTTTTCATCTGAACCAGAATCAGTTTCAGGTATATTTTGTAATAGTTAAAAAAAATTTCTTTTTCTGACAGATTTACTTAACCGACGGTTCTTCGTGACATTACGGGAGAAAGTGTATGTCCATAAAGAAATAAATTTTTAATTTGAATAAAGTAATTCTAAATAACATTCAATCAAAGGAAGAATTTCTCATGACCTGCAAGTGTTCAACTCTCTCCACATATTATACCCCTTTCATCAAATCATATTCAAATAACGGCAAAACGAATTATACGTGACCAGCAGGTGTCTTTCCTCACCAGCCTTCCTTTTTGTCTCTCTTTATCGCATTCCCGAGAAGCGAAGAACAAACAGTTTGCATCTAACAAAATATGCAATAGAAAATGCGACATAAAATTCTGTTTTTGTTCAGCGGTCAAAATGACTGCTGTCAGCCTCTCTAGGTATAAACAACACATGTCATCGATCTTAATGAGCAAAAGCAAGTAATTTTTTTTTTTCTACCTTATCTTTATGAACAGTTGAGAAAAGTCAATGCACAAAAAAGAATAAACTCAGTTAAAATGATCTTTTAAAATTCATTTGCGGTCAAAATGATCACTCCCGTGTTTCTAGTGTTAAGCCATAATACAGTGTTAAAAATTAAAAGAATGTTGTGCTCGCTCAGATATTTTCATTATAATTGATTTTGTTTATTTTCTAGTTCGAAAAATGCTAATTTCAGTGTTTGATAATGTGAATTGAATTCATAATCTGAAGCACACTTAGCTGCTTATGAATTAGAATTAAGACTCAACTTGCATATGAGATAATTATTCCATCCCCCTCCATGTGCATAAAATTCAAAATTTTCTGAATTAAATTACATATTTCTATAAGCAAGATTATTTGTACTGAATATTTGAATTTTCGTGTATACACACAAATGTAACTTAAGCAACAATAAGCCTCCCTATTTAAAAACCTTAAAATCTCCCCTTCCAATTCTGTACTTCTATTTATGCATTCAGTTCAATATTTTAATCAAGCTCTATAAAACTTACTGAATCATTCATAGGTAAGATTTCGTTTCTTATTCTGGTTTTGATTGGATATTAGAATTAAAAATTTCCAAATTTGGTTTTAATATCGAATGTTAAGTCGTTTCTCCCAAGCTTCAGCTGAGAATTTAGCGAAAACAGTTTGAAAAATAAATGTGTACCTTTGATTATAAGTCATGTTGCTTATAATGCAAGTTTAAAAGCACATTTATTTTTGAAACAATTAAAGGTGGCTGTTGAAGAAAGGATGTGACAACTATTCTAACACTGAAGTATAACTGTTTGAACCTTGTTTAAGAGTGAGAGACAATTTCCAACACTGTTGGTATGTTACAACTTCACTTGTGAGGTAACATAGAAATGGAGATGCACAATATTACTTATTCCTATGATAATTTTATTTTTGAAAAACATAATTTAATTCAAATTTTTTACATTATCATTCCTTACAGAAAATGTTCGTCACCATTAAGAAAGCAAACATGAGCACGTCGAATCAAGTTTTTTTGACACATTTCGCAACATTTTTGGTGTTATTGACGAGATTTCTTCAGTTATGATTCATTTCAAACTTTTCTTTGTCAGTCATGGAAAATGCTTTAGTAATTAATGCTATCTCTTCTGTACTCATTCCTAAAACTAGAGAAATATTTCTTGTTGAACAATATAGCTGCTGCTAAAAGCTTAGTGGGTGTTACGTAAGCTTAATCCAAAGTTTTAAAATAGGTAATTCGCGCCGATAGAGAAATTATAAGTTCATCTTTATAGGTACATTTATTTTGGTACACACAGCACGAACACAAAACAGCAAGCTATATAGAAAAAGAACAAAACTCATGTGTATCGTTTTTTGCACCTGCACATGCTCGCAGCAGCGATCAGCGTTTATCTTATTATCGGATAAAAGTGAATTGTCTTGTAACCAAGGCAAACGTCGTCATATCTGCTCTCAGAATTCACAGAAGATTCTCTTCAAAATATGTAATTTGTAACGAAGGTTCTGTTATTCCCAAAATATCTAATTTCTAGAGTTCACTAAGACATCTATCTTTTACAAGAAAAGAAGAAATAATAAGAGAAGCTGAATTTTTCGAATGTCTTACAATTTACCAGCTATATCTGTCCCCATTAAAAATTTAATTTCTTCATCAACATAAAATGAATTCTTTTCCAAATCATTTATTGTAATTCCTTGTGGCTTAAGCTCATGTAACCATGGGCCATATGGAATTTCTTTGATTTGAACAAATTTGTTTCTGATTAAAAACTTTTAATTCAGGTTTACCATCTGCCTTAAGAGAGGGTAAATCTGGGCATAAAATCAGAAAGGGTCTATTTTTACACAGATGACATCTATGTTCAGACGGACATTGTTTGCTGACGTGATTTTTCTTAAGACATACAAAACAAGCATTCGGCCCTACTTTGGTATATGCCCGATCGCCAACCTTCGGGTTTTTTTCGCCAAATCGGGCGATCAGGCCTAACATGGCGACCAGTCAACCCGCTATTTGGCGAGAAATGACTGGTCGCCAAAAAAAATAAAATGGTGGCTTTCGGGCATATAGGGAAGTTGTTCCTAGCATTCTTCTGTTTCACAATATTCTTTTTAGCTTTAAGATTCATAATAAAGGCGTCATTACAATTTTCAGAAGAATGTGATGATTTATCACAAAAATACATGCACACTTTTTAAACTTATTACTCTAATTATTATTATTACTATTATTCGTACTTAATAACTCACATGCAGTGGGGACATATTTAGATTCATAAGACTTATTCTTTTTAACACTTTCTTATTTGATCGAAAACATCATGTGTCATTTTGACTCGAAACTCAGTATCAACTTCAGTTTTAAGAAAATCTATTTATAAACCTAAACCACTCTTGCCTGAATTATCAGGGGTTATGCTTCTCTGCCTCGCTCAAATTTTTATTAAATCGGTCTGGAGAGCAGATTCTTCCAAGGGAAATAAAATATGTGCGAATTTAATTTATGTGAGACCTAGGGACTCGAGTGCACCTAACTGTGTTTGTAGCTTATCGTAAAAAGCTAGTAAATATATTCGTGATTTGTCGGTTAGGACTAGCTTTAATAATTCTCTAATGTAAGCTTATATGAGAATGCTTTTTTCTTCCATATCTATTTTGAAGATAATTTACAGCTTTCTCATAGTTGGCTTCGGTGGATGGAAAACTTTCAGCTATTTGCCTGAGAACAGAATCTGGCTTGGTGGATTGAAGTAAACAGTGGAATATATCGCGGACATCAATTTCCTAGTATCTTCATGAGTTTTATTAAATCTGTTCCAAAAGTTCAACCAGTTTCTTGGATTGCCGTCGAATTTTATCAGTTCAATGTCACGTAATTTTCGTTTCGTAGTTAAAATCACAGGTGAAGCTACCGTTGTCGTATCACTCATATCTGGCAATGAAACGATGCCAATATTCGCATTTTGCTTAACTTTGTTCGTTTTTACTTTATATTCCGAGAACTTGTAGTAATATTCTTGTACTGCTTCATATTCTTTTCCGATATGCGCTTCTTCACAACCCTTCTTTTAAAAGAGTTCAAAACACTTCTTAACTTTCGAACGTAACTAATTACATTTTTCAGAGAGCTGCTCAAAACTCTTATTTCGATATCTTTAATTTCTTGCTGAGAGGATTTAAATAAACCGTCTAGTTTATTAACGGCTTTCGTAAAAGCGGCGCTTATCGCTTTTCTTTCTTGCTTAACACAGTCCAAATTTATTTTTAATAACAGAAATAAAAACTACGCACTTAACAATCGGCGGCTTAAAATATGTAAATAACATGCAATCCGGACGAGGGATGCCATAAAACTATTACGTAAGCGAAATCCAAAGGTTTAAAATAGGTAATTCACGGTGATATAGAAATAAATTCACAACCACACACTTCCTTAGCATCTGCCATGAGTATATCTTTGGACTTTTTTTTTTTATTTCTCAATTATGAAATAGCAATTTTGATTTTTTTTTTTCCGTAATCATTTATTTTAAACACACTAATTCCTCGAGATTTTATTTAGTTGTAAATTATTTCAACAAAAGGCATAATCTGATGAAAAAGCTCTAACCAAAACTTAAAATTACTTTCATTCAGTTGTTTCAAAATTTCTGTTGCTTCTGCAATGGTTTGATCTGTATTTGATATTGAATTTCTGTGAGGCAGATTCTTAAGAGTTGCGAATTTTCATGAACTCTGTTTATGTTCTAAATATTGAAGTTCCACCTAGTAGAAGATAAATGTGTAATGTTAACTTCCATATACTTCCTGAGAATAAACACACATTGTGGTGATCTTGAGAAGAATTTGGAATAGCTATAAATGTTAGAAAAAAATATTCTTGCGTTTTGCGAAATACTGCATTTCTGATTATTAAATTAAGTTGATGTGCATAACAGTGAATGAAATGTGCATAAACTGCTTTTATTTTTGCTTGAACTCCTGCTCTTTTGCCGTTCATGACCTTTGCACCATCAAATGTTTGAGATATCAGTTTTTGTCTATTTCCTTGAAAGATTATGTCCAGTTAATCTGGAATATGTTTTGATATGCCACCTTCAGCTTGATTTTCTGGAATAAGGAATCACCAAAAACGTTCAAATATTTTCCAATCAATGCGTACCGTAGAACAAGGAGTATTTGTTGGCTTATCAGCTATGGTAGCTTCAAAGGAAGTTTTTATACTTTCCGTCTTTATTTCCTCATGGTAATATTTGTAGCAGGCAGTCAAGTATGTCATTCTGATTGGTCATAGAAACACATATGAAGACTGCACTAGTTTCGGTGATTCTTCACATCTGAATATAATTTAAATGCAAAATTCTCTAAATATCCCTGGATTTATGGAATCGTCTTTTTTTCATCATGTCCACATAAAAGAGTTTCAAAGTTTCTATAAAAAAAAATTCAATCTCTTATTTTTGACAAAATATGTTATTTCTTAGTTCTTTTTAAATTTATATTATGCTCATTGCCCTCTCGCTAAGTTTTTCCTCAATACTTACGTTTCCTAATAGTGACAGTGAAACTATGTTGTCAACGTTTTTCTTTGACTTCTCATGCTTTTCCATTTTTTCTTTCATTTTGTTTATATTTCTAAAACCGTCTTTAGTCCTTGTTACATCACCTCTAAATAGCAAACAGTGTATTTTTACTTCACAATCGCAAAATACACTGTTTGCTGATGGTACCATTCACAATTATAGTTACTAATATATTTCTTGTTATTGCTTATACCTGGCTGAGATAGTAGAATATTGGGTGCTAAATCGACCTTTTTTCTTAATTGCAACTTTCTCGTGGAGAAACAGCTCTAAAAACTTAAGCTGTTGAAATTCACTAACAGTCACAGACATTTCTCGGGGATGCAAAGCCATGGTTAAAGCTTTCTGTTAATTAAAAGAACCGAAATAAATAAATAAAATATAACTGGAAGCAAGATCAAATAATCTAATTCTACACTTTATCACATTTAAAAATACAGCACAAGGGTTTCAAGCACAACAGTTTCTACAAAATGGGGGGAAATCAACACTACAATTCATTAGCACACCAGGGTCGGTACTGCGGGAATGACAGTGTTCTCTCTCCCATACAGCATTGAGCGCAGTTTCCTATGGCCGCATGAACACAACAGTCAAACACCTCGCGTTGGAACTGTGAAACGTATAGTTCCATTCAAAGATTTTTGTATGTTTTTCATGTATCTTTTTTTTTTTTTTTTTTTCATTTTGTAGTTAATTAGGAGACTTTTAATGACATTAAGCTTAAGTATTGTGCATTGTACAAGTATAAAGAAATAATTAAAGAAAATAGCGCTCATTATATTAAATGTTATCGATCACATCAAGTGGATATTAAAGATGCTGCAATGCTTATACACGAGCTGCGCCTACATTTGACCATTTTTTTTATCGAGACATTTTCTTTTTGTTCGACATGTTTGGTTTTGTATTCTTGTTTTTCTGCAAAAGATCATTAATTTGATTTATCTTATTTGGAAAAGTGTCTCTCAGCTCTGTAGCAATGTAATGTAATATTCTCTACTCCCAAAATTGCTTGAAATTTTAGCATTATATACAAAATATACATCAATGTAGAAAACCATACATCTTCAATCAAATTTTATTCTTAAAAATTAAGTTTTCAAGGATTTTTGTGTCATTAATTAAAAGTGAAACATACATTAATGAATATTTCATGTATCGCTTAATCAAATTCTTACCATTAGAATGCATGATACACGAATGAATAATTTTTAGATTAGGTTTAAGGTTTAGTTTTGTTCGCGTCGCACTAGAAGCAACGCGAAGGCTATTGGTGACGGATCTCGTAATTTTGAACCTCGGTCAAGTGACGAGGACGACACCTGAGTTGGCACCACTTCTCTTAACTTCCACACTTCGCGATCGGGAAGACTTTGGGCCAGACTAATTTAATGTCCATCAGCTCCAGCTACACGGCGGGTCTTTTGTGACTTCAAGATTCAAACCCGCGACTCGGCGAAAACTGCCGTCCGTGGCTATGGCCACTAGGCTATCGCGGCCACATTTTAGATGAGAAGACTTTTATATTTAATAGCAATTTATAGGGTTTTTAAATTCATGTTTTGATGAAAGGTAGTGCAATACTGGCCCAGATGGACCAGGTAACTTAATTTTTTGATAATACGTATCATGTTACTATTAGTTAAACTTAAAAAGTAACGACAAGTTCTGTATTATAACCAAAAATCAATTTTATGCCTGAAACCCATATAAACTATTAATAATAACGAGGTGAAATTGAATGAACTGAAGGGTTGCAAAAGAATTAAGAATTCTGATACATGTAGTGAGTCTCAGTTAATAATGCAATAAAAAAAAGCTACAGTAATAATTATCTGAGCTGATTTCCACTTGTATATAGTCCCTTATATATGGTGACTTATAAACTTCAATGTATTATAATTATAGCTATTTTAATTATTACATATATTATTTACTTCTATGTAGATTATTTTGTGACCATTTATTACTATTTTTTTAAAACTCCATTACCTAGGAAACAGATTGAAATATAACGAATTTTTATGATTAAATGAAGAATATAGAGAAAAAAATTATTTCGTGCAAAAATTTTTCTAGTTAATAGAAATGTGGACAATTTAACATGGATAACATTATTTTACTGCATTGAAATAGTGTCTGGGGTAACCAAATGGTTACGTTCGCAATTTCATGGCTAGCGATGTTTCAGTGGCGCCAAGTGATCGAGTCCTGTTTTTTCTATAACCGCCACCATATTTCAAATTTAAAAACAATTAATAACTCTCATGTTTAGCCCTCGTGTTGCTTCTAGTGCGACGTTAATACAAAAATTAAATTAAATTAAACTCTCATGTTTCTTCCAAGTGCGATGCTAATAAATATTCAATATTCATACTTTTTGTTTTCAGAATTCGACCTCGATTTAGTTTTTTTTTTTTTCCTCTTTATTCTAATAACTAATGCAAAATGAAAATTATTAAGTGGATATTATATTAATAAAGCTTTGCCTATAAATATATTGAATTGTTTTTTCACCCCAATAATATAAAAAAGGAATGTTTCGTGATGATAGGGAGAAAAAAAGATTTCACCAAAATATATATTTGATGGAAAAATTGTATATTTATCAATATGGTAGTAATTATTATTATTTTATCTTTCTCATCTCTTCTTTTCCAGTAATTTATTTTTTCTGTCTTAATACCAATACATATTTAAATAACTTAGATTCTTTAGAATTAATCCTAACATGAAACAAGTACTTGTTTTTATAGAGTGAAAAGGGTGATTATGATGAATTTTGTGTTAATTTCATGTATAAAATGTTATTCCCTTTTTGTAATTAAAATAGAGTTCCCATATATGTAAATTTTTCCCAATTAAATAATTCATTTTACATAATTAAATTCGAGAATAATCGACAAATTTCTATTATTATGAGATTGTGTGGAAAACAGTACAAGAAATACAGAAATCTATAAATCAAGTAATGCCTTAGTGTAATAAATGGAAGTTGACCATATCCTCTGAAAAAAGTAGAGTAATTTTTCAAATAAAAGAAGCCACAATTTTGCAAAAGACTGTTATCAAATTCTTTAAGTTTCGCATCTGAAAAGCTCTGGCGTAGTCTTTTACTCAAATTTCACCTGGAACTATATATATTACTTATCTCCGATTAAAAGGGCTCAAGTGTTTAAATGATATGAGACCCCGAATTAGAGGTATGAGAATTCATCATCTCATCACCTTTGTAAATACAAAACTTATACCTATTTTAGTTTACAGGTGCCAACTTTTTTCCTCCTCTAGCAAAATTAATATAGAACATATGCAATTCAGTTTTACATTTATCCTTAGGACTTCCAAAAAATGCTCCACTTGAAATTTTACAAGTCGAAATTTCAAATAATAGCATTCAAATTCGTTCCTTTACTCAAATTTTTTCTTAAAACAATTATCCCTAAAAAACTACTCCCCAATTTCAAGATTCTTTTGGAATGTGCACGAACGTTTTCAGAAACTTACTAAAAAAAAAATTTGTCTTCCTCAACGGACGTACAATATCTTTTATGAACTTTGCTTCTCTAAAAAAAGGTATTTTTTAATGAAGCCCTCTTCCCCCTAGCTATGACAATTTTAAAAAAATTGAAATTTTTACGAAAGAACCACCTTTATAAAGCATAGATCTCCCAGAGATCGTTGAGAAAAATATATTTACTGATTACATAACAAATTTGAGTGCAACATCCTAATAGCAACAGATGGCTCTAAATCTATTAACCAAACATCAATAAGAATCATAATCCCCTCAAAAGACGTACGCCAAAACTTCCTTCTCACAGAAAATTATTCTATCTCTCCTACCCAAGCTATATCTATACTGACTGCTTTAAAGAACCGGATTACAGAAAAAGAAAAGTACGGAATTCTAACCGATAGCCTTTCGGCTTTAAAAAGCTTCTAAAATATTAGCTGAAAATCAAACTCTAATTTTAAATTTGAGTTTTGATGTTCAAAATATTCTTCAAATAGTTCAATCATTAACTCATTTAGGAGACAGCACACAAAGGAATTGATAATATCGAAGAAATTGATTATCTTGCTAAAACGCTCCCAGATTCCAGAATATTATTCCTTGGGTATAAGCAAAAGATCTCCAATCACATTAAAAAAAAAGAAAATTAAGGAAAATGGACAAAAAAACATCATATATTAGAACGTTAACTATATCTTGAACGTAGAATATTGGAATAATCAAGCGGAAAAAATAGATTAACAAAAGTACTAATAAATAAGATTTGATCCAAAAAGTTTCCTCTAAATGGTATACTTTCTAAATTTAAAGAAGCAAGTTTATCCCTATTTTGCCCTTTTTGCAGAATAGCGGAGACAAGTAAATACTTCCTCCTAACCGGATCTACATACAAAATTCAAAAAAATATCTTGTAAATGCCTATTTCACAACACGGTGATTGGTCATATTCAACAATAGCGAGATGCAAAACAAAAGATCATATTAAAAAAGTTGAAGAAAATTTTTTCCCTCTACCCAAAGATTCTAAACTTAGCAATTTTCTCTAAACCAGTATCAGATATCGTAGTTTTAACTCGGAGTACCTAGTGATCAGAGCTACGAATCTTCTGAGCAAGTAAAAGTTCAAACTGACATTGCAAAATCTAGAACATTACTCGGAGCTTGAGGTAATGATTTGGACTCCAGATAAACTTCAGTGTTAGTACTGAAGTGAACTGATTTAGCAAGATCCATCACTTTCTAAGACAGTTTCCGAACGTGAGGCCTACGTCCGACAAAGGGCAATTCGAAAATGGACTGGTCCAGAGTTGAAATTAACCGTATGGTGACTCGCAGTCGCTACTCGAGCTGGGTAAACTTCCAGTATAGGTAATTTCTGTTCCCCCATTTTAGTACTCGTAATTTTATTGTTAGAAGTAATAGTTGAACTACTGATTATAATGGGCCCAAATACTAGGCAATTCGCATTATTTTTCTGAATGGCACGAAATTCTTAGTGCCGGTATCTCAATTTCTGCAGTGTTTCACATTAACTTTCAGCATTCCCTGTTAGTGTTAGTTTGAAATAAGTGTCCGTTAAATTGATGTAAATGTTTTGTTGTTTTAAAAAATATAAACATTGTAAAAAATATTCGTGATATATAAATATGTAAATTTAATTGATAATTTTTATTAATTTCAGTTTTAGAAGCACAATTTTCCTGAAAAATGTATCATATGAAAAAGTATATTTGTTGTTGTGCCATATGTATAATGGTGTGCAAAAATTAAGGACGAAGTCGAAAAATTAGCATATCAGTGGAACGAAGACGCAGAGCGGATTGAAAGACCAATCAGAAAATTAACTAGGGTGAAGTATGGTAACACATGCGCACGTATGCAGCTAGATGTAATGCAGGAGTGTCGGATCTGGATTAAGCACGCAAGCAGTGTAAGCTCAGCATTTTTGGGAAAGTGATTGCACAGCATATATCAGCTTAAACGTCGTCGATTTGCTGCCTCAGTATGAAATGTCGAACAATCAATCTGTTAGACGATATCTGAACGATTTTAACAGAGGTTGAATCATTGGAAAAATAGAGGAGGGTCGAAGTGTGTCAGCGGAATTGGGGATTGCTCCCAGCATCGTTTCACGACTTAGGAGAGAATTTCAAACTACAGGACAGCTGTTTGACGGTTCATCAGAGGTCGTCCACGAACAGCCAAGCTAGCGGACAACCGGTTTATTTCCCTACAGGCCATAAGGAATAGACGACAGACAGCGAGAGAAATCACTAGACACATAGCACTGGTGATTTGAAGATCGATTTCACGTTTTACCGTGGCCAGGAGGCTGCATAATGGTGGTCTGTTTGCATGACGACCTATACGGGGTGTACCTTTAACTGCTGCTCATCGGAGAAGGCGTTTTCTGTGATGTCGGGTACACCAGAATTGGGGAGATAATCAATGAGATCCGAGTACTTTTTACGGATGAGAACATATTTAGTCTGAGAAGCGATTCTGGACGCATACACTTCTGGAGAGGAGGGGGAAAGACCCGCTTTAACCCTTCCAACACCATCGAAAGAAACCAGTTTGGAGGTCACTTTGTTCTCGTTTAGGGAGGCACCATGATTGGTTGCCGTACCGACCTTCACATCGTCGAAAAAGGTTTAGTCACCGGCGCCCTCTATTGTAACGAGATTCTCTTTCAGTAAGTGCGTCTTTAAAGAGGCGCTATGGGTCCGCAGTTCCTTTTCATGGACAATGAGCCAGCTCATTGCACAGCAGCTGTTGATGAGCTGCTGGACAGAGAGGATATAGAACGCGTGAATTGGCTAGCAAGTCTCCGAATCTAAATCCCATCGAGCATGTATGGGACTTTCTAGGGAGACATTTGGTAGCACGTAATTTGAAACCAGTAACAATTCCGATAAGCGATACAAGACGAATGGGCTGCAATGCCTCAACAAATCATTGACAACCTCATACTTTGCATGGCCAGACAATGGGAAACCTGCATAGCAATCAAGGAAGATCATATCCCCAGTGTAAAGGCTGGACACCTGTCTTATGGATGTTTCGGCCTTCAGTCACACACAGGGCATATTACTTTTTCAACAAAGTTCTTTCTTATCCTTTTGATTTCTTTTTATGATAAGTTTTGCTTACATTATTCATGTTCTTACGTCTTGAGGATCTTATGGTTTTATTTGTGTTAATTTGGACAGCTTTTGAACAATGCTATATTGGAAAAAAAACAATCTCGTTCTTAATGTTTTCATACCAGTTTATTAATATAAGTATTTTTAGTCTACATGTTTACTCCAGTTCATATATATTTTAAATTCCTCTTTTTTTTTTTTTTTTTTTTTTTTTTTTCTTAAACCCACAGGGAAATGAGTAGTTTAAGCAAGGGGGAAAATATAACTCTTCAATATTCGGAGGAATATTTAAAATTTGGTTTCGTACTCTTTGTCCGTGATGAACGGTCTTTATGCCGATGAATAACCAACGAATTAATGAAACGCGGTCGTCATGGTGCACATTTGAAGGCGGAACATAATGCTCACATTAATTCAGATTTACTTTCAAACTTTAAGAACAATTTTGAAAGCATTAAAGTCTCAATTTACTGCATTCAATTGCAATTGAGTCTAGTTACAATCAATTGCATTTTTGAGGCTAGTTATCAAATTTCATTACTCATCGGTAAATCTAGAAAAAGTCATACCACAGGGGAGAATTTAATCAAACCATCAAAATCAGCATTTCTTAAAACGGTTCTGGTAAAATATGACAAAGCCGTTAAAACTATGCCAATAAATAGCAATACTGTTAGCAGAATAATAAGATGAAATGTGTGAATATATTGAAATACAACTTTTTGAAAAGTTCGGAAGCTTATACAAGTGCTCAGTGCAAATGGATGAATCAACTTTTAGACAGTGAGATGTACTTATTACTTACGTAAAATATATTGGTAAAGGTGATTTTGCTGAAGAAATGTTCTGTAAATAATTAGAAAGCACCACTACCTCAATATATATATAGTAAGATAAAAATTACTAAGATGTTAATATACCAAAGAAAAATATAACTTCTTGTTCTGCAGATGGTGCTCCTAATATGAAGGGAAGAAAAATGGTTGCTTTAAGCATGAAAGATGAGAATCCAAAAAAGTTTTTATTGCATCCACAGAGAAAACCTGGTAGTTAAAAACATTTTGCCTGTTCTAAATGAAGTACTAAATTTAGTCATTAAGTATATTAGTGCTATTACAGCTAGTACCAAATGTGAACGGTTCTTCGTTATTTTCGGAAGAACGAAATGAAGACCATATATATGCGAGACTTGAGAGTTATGGAACTATTTAACACTCGGTGATTTTTTTAAGGGACAAACCTGTTAACGATCGATGATAAGGCATTTAGTATTAAGTCGACATCTATGAAAAACTATATATAATTATATATATATTAAATGAACAACTTCAAAGAACCAATTTCGGTAAAGCAAAATCTAAGATATTTGGTTTCATTACCTTTATTGAATTATGTCAGACATATATTTACAACAAAAATTTCATTTGGTCTAAAAATGTGAAGTGATGTGATGCCGCTATGTATATATGTTATTTGAAAGTTTTATCGGCTGATGTAACAGAAAATTTTTCTCATTTGGAAAAAAAAAAAAAATGATTCCCCAACTTGAATAAAGAAGCCAATGTTAGTGGTTTTGTCTGATATTTCAAATATGCAGCATCAAGAACTCGCAGAAATGCAAAATAATGAATCAATTAAAACTTTATTTAATATAACAGGAGCGATAGTACAGCTTAGTGAGCAATCAAATTTCCAAATGAGCAAGAGAACTATTGTTACTATTTCTTTCTTCAAGTTTAGCTAAATGTGGGTTTAGTAACGCAAATGATTTGCTGCAAAAAAAAAAAAAAAAAAAGCCTGGATACAACGAAACGGAGAGACTGAAGTTAACTAAATTGGAACAAGACATAAAATCTCTTTCCCGTAAGTGCAAGGATTTCACTCAATTTAAATAATAAATACTTATTAATAATAGAAAAATCTTTCATTAAAATTATTTTGTACTTGAATTTTAAGTTATCCAATTTATGTTTTGAAAATCTACTTACTGTATTTGCTCAATTATTGCTAATGATTTCCCCCCCCCCCCAAAAAAAAAAAACCTGTCATTCAAGTCTCTATAGTGAACATTTCAATTTTTGAATATTAAAAATCATGTATATGTTAGGGATGCATAAGAATTTTAAAAAAGGCTTTGGTGAGACATAGCACAAAAAAAGATTGGGAAACACTAATTTAAACATTGTCGGCTACGGAGCGTGATCATTTGGGAGCCCCGCTAGTCAAAATGCACCTTTTGAAGTGAATAAAAACAAATATCTGCCATCATTTAAAAAAAAAAAAAAATATGGTGAAAGAAATTGAATGAAGGTGCAGGCAAGGATTGCTTTTTAATATAGCAGAAATTTCTAACATCAAATGAATTAGATATCTCTGAATGACCCAAGAACTATTTTTAAAGAACACTTATCACAGCTAATAATCTGGTTTGAGAAATACTTTCATAAAGAAAATTTAGATAAGTTTGCATGCATTCAAGACTTATGTATCACTAGTGATCTATCTGAATTTATTTCTGTAGATTTCTCTTGCGACAGAATGCGAAATTTTGCAACATGAAATTGACAGAATTTTGGATTTCAATGAAGGATGAATCCAAAATTCTGAGATTAAACTGAAAGGATTTTAATAACATTTTTGACGTTGTATTTGTCCTAAGCTGGATTTTCGGTGATCGTTGGAATAAAGAGCAAGTATCAATTAAAAATCAATATGGATATAGAAAGGCCAGAGTTGATTCATGATTTTAGGAAACATGCATGCATGCTAGCTCATCCAATCAATTACTAATTTAATATTAATGAAATGAATAACCAATAATTGAGAGGATATGTTCCATAATGCAGGTATACAAATTTTAATTATTTTTTTCTATTACTTTATGATTAGTCATACTTTTACTAAGGGTAAGGTGCCACAAATTTGAATTCAAAAAGGGTGCTGCGGCTTGTAAAAGTTTTGGAGCCAATAGCTTAGGGATTAAAGCCAATATTTTAATTATTGCTTACCTTTAAATTGATATATCATAGCCATCATCAAAAGACAGTACGAAATCATCATTTTGGTTCTCAAATTTAAAAACTGCATAAATTCATTTTTTGGAAAAATTCAAACAATATTTAGAACACTTAAAAATATTTTTAAAAATGAATATCAAATGCAATTCAATTTTCATCCAGTTCACCATTTGTAATCAAGAATATGTTACACGAACTTTAAGATTTATTGTAATGCAAAATCCTTACTAGTTAAAAACTTTTTTCAAAACACATTATGCCATTTTTTGTTCAACTTCCATTGCAATAGATTGTGTCTTCTCAAACTATTTTTACCAGTCTATCTTTCATCCAATTACGGCACTAGCCAATTTCTGACCAAAAATTGCTCAGCAATTTTATAATCAAATGGCAAATGAGAATACTATTTAAAGACTCTGTTTATGAACAAGGTGTAAAAAAATTATTTAAAAAACAAAAAAAAGTCTCACATTGTGACTTGTTTATTAAAAGATGATATAGCAATCTAGTCTTAAGTTGAACAATACATCATGAATGTGATAGATAATTTTCCAACACAAATCTCACAACCAAATGGTATGGCCAGAGTGCATATTTCATTATTGTTCAGTGACAACACAAACAATGAATATAAACAATAAAAAGTGATTCAATGGAAATGAACAACAGAAAACTATGTACAATAAAAATGGGTATTATATAAAGGTAAACATCTATACATACAGATCTATGATTGGATACCAACAAATTCATTTGATTCAAAAGGCTTTAAAAAAATAATTATTCAGTTCATTTTAAAAGTTTATATATTGAAATAGTAATCATCCTGTAATTTTAATAACTTTTCATGAATATCAGTTAAAATATTTTGATACATAGACCAACAATTAATTTTAAAAATTAATATGAAAAGATGAACTATGGACCAAGGTCAAACAGTATTCAATACGTCAGAGTTCAATGTTAGAACTTATTAAAATAATCATTAATAAATTTTTTTAATACTAGAGAAATGAAATATTACTGATTTCTTACATAAATGGACATTAATGTAATAATGCATATCACTCATATAATCTTCTTTTAATCATTTTAATGATAAAACTATGATGCCTTTTAAATGAATAAATACAAGATTTTTATACTGTTACCAGACACAAATTTGTTGCATTTGTAGAACATTATGGGTAAAAAAAACATTTAAAAAAAATTAATATGCACATTTTAAATGTTTTTTAACAAAGTTTTCCCCCTCTTAAAATAAAGTATCACAAACAATTGTTAGATTTATAGAAAGTAATTCGTCTGTCATAACACAGTATTATATAAATATTTGCTTTTAGAAGTTTCAATTACATAAAACAATAACTGGTGTTTTTTCATACAAAAAACAGCAAAACCATTGATTTAATTTTTTTTAGATGATCATCACATAACATGCACATAATTGGAAATGCTACATTTATTAATATTAATGTAAATACTTATGTGAAGTTTTTGTGTTTTGCTTCCGTGTGCAAATATGGTAAAAAATTAAAAGAAAAACTTTTTCCATATTGATAAATTTATGGTTTCACATTACTTAAGATAGTAATTTGCATAAAATGCATTACTTCTCAACTGGCTACCACATTTAGTAGTATTTTGATGGTACCCATCAGACATTTAAAAATAAATTAATAAGATCTAATTTTACACCACATCACATTTAATCCATAAGCATAGATAATCTTCATAATACCTTTTCCCATATAGATTTAATGCCAATTTCACAGCATAACAAATTACATTTGAAACAAATTATGGGACGAAAAAATTTGTACTTTATCATCATTCTCCAGTATTTTCTTAGTTGGATTAAATTGGTCTTCTAAAAAATGTTTCATTTGCAGACAATCAAGGATACCGAGGTCTTGCTGCACAAGTATAAAAAAATTCATCCCATTTTTTTTTCTCTTTTAGTATTAATTTCTATTTACAAATAAAAATCAGAATCTCATTTTCACGTAACATACTGTACAACACAATATAAAATATTTGCATGACTTATTCAAGAACTGACTTTTTAAGAAATTGCATATTCAAAAGCCATACACTGAATATTTAAAAAAAAAAAGAATAAATATACAAAACACACAAGAAATTTTCATCTATGATCTCTCATATAACATAAAAATATAAGATGATTCAATTCAGCTTAGTAAAATATGACACAAACTCAAATTGTTCACATCAATACTTAAATATCTTTTAAAGATTATTTCAAAATGCAATTATGCTTTTCCACTGTCAGCTGAAAATATGAATGTTACAATAATCCACTCTCTAACAAAAGATGCATTATGCAAGAGAAAGTATATATATTACAGCTCTTGAGGAAATAGTGATACCATAGTTTGCTAATAAAATTATGTGGTTTTGGCATTTTCATTTATACAGAGCGTAAACATCCAATTTGCAAGTTATTTTAAAGATTTACGCAAAATAGAATTAAAAAATCATAAGGAATAATAAAATACACAAACTCAGCTCCTATTAGATGCCGTAAAATATTGATGGGGGAAAAAGATTTTCAAACAAGAATTGCATCACAATTTGAATATTTTTTTCGTTCCATTCTATAATTTTTCTTAAGTAGATTATATTTTATAATTCTAATAATAATTGAACATTTATTATGGAAGACTTTTCATATCAAAAAATTAATAGCAATTAAAGTATTTTTTTAAAAAAAATGTACACCCCAATTTATATCTTTTATTTAAAAAATATCTCTCCCCCCACCCAAATGTCATAGAACAATATTTTAAAAACAATGCAAATTTCACAATGAAAAATAAAAATCTTCAACACAAATCAACATAAAAAAAAGGTTATATGAAATGCAAGATTTTTCCACTTTCACTAAGAAATGCAAAGAAAAATCAAAATGCTCATATATTTTATATACAATGGGCAATTTTTTTTTAAATAAAAATTCTGTATTTATAAGAATGCACAAACTATAAAACTTTAAAAACAAAATCAGCCTAAACAAGCATGATCTTTTTAATAAATTAAACATGAGGAATTTATAGATAGATTAAATTTATTATTAACTATCAAATTATTTCATTTGAATAGTTAGGTTTCATTTTCAAAAGTTTAAAAAGGTATAGATTTTATCACTCGAGTAATTTATTCTGATATTACAAAACATATTTCCATTTTAAAGTCCCTCATTTATTATGCTCCTTTACACTTAAAAGATTTCTATACTAATAAAAGATCACTGTAAAAAAATGCTTAAAAACACAATACAGTTATCAACATTTCAAGATCATAATACTATAGATATGTCCTAAAAAAACAATGTATTTAGGTTAAGTAGTTTCCTTTAATCATCTTTCTTTCAAACAATACAAAACATTTAAAATAAAGAAAACTATTCAATACTCCACTTGTGAAAAAAAAAAAAAAATAGTACACAAGCAAAAACAGGACTAGATTTCACCAAATGATGATGGATTAAGAAGAAACTAGATAAAATAACCAATTAAAATTCAAAATTGAGCAATGAGATAACTAAAATTAATATGTTTTTATTCATGCATTATTAATAAGCTTTTGTCATTTAAAACTTTAAATTCATGATAAACTTCAGAATCATGAAAAGTTCACATTATAACAAATATGTATATATATTCTTTTATTTATATTTTTTATAATTTTTTTAAGCTTGCATTATGAGTTTAATGCAAGTTTTTGCTTTCCTTTTAAAAGATAAAAAATCTGATCCTGTTCTCTGTCAAATTCAGTATTAAAACATTTTTTTTTTACATAGAAGTATACATATTTTTGTCTTGCTTGAACCTTTTATTAGGAACAGCTTTGACCATCTTCTGATGGTACAGATGGATTTCCAACGCCTCCACCTAGAATAAGTTAATTCGATTAAAATACTATTCAAAATTCTCTTAATGTCATTTAATAATTAATAACTTTGAAAAATATACAACACATAACAAATTTACTGACTATTGACGATAAATGTCAGTCGATTAGAAACAAAGGTAACACATAAGTTGGTAAATCTTAAAAATTCCACTTCACCCCTTCTTACCCCATTCATCCTATTAAAATCAGCTCTGTACTTGACAAGTGTATTAGTCTAAACTGGAGAAGAATACTTATCCAATGTTACACAGTAGCCCTTATATAGTACAGGCTTCATCAATATCAAAATTATTTGCCTAGATATAGAAAATTCTGCCTTCAAAAATTCTTCATCCAAAAACACTCCTTTACATGTTAAAATTATCGACAATTATATGTATCCACTTTTTGCCTTGCATGACATACATATCTATATACCATATCTGGTCCTTTTAAAGGTAAGTACAGCTTCCAAGCAAGTCTGTTTATAAAAGAAGACTTTCATCAATAGATATATCTTGCTCTATGGTAACTGCAGTTTTACTCAACATGTTTATTTTAGAATACATAGGCCAGATTTTATTCTTTTTTGGACTGGGGTGTGAATCAGGATTATATTTTCATTATTAGAAAAGTGAAGAAACTGTTTCAAATTGGGATATTGTCTGAGTGACATCAATTTCTTGAAGGAAGGGGAATATAACTTTTTTATCATTTGACCAATATTATTGCTTTATAGGTTTTTTTTACTATCTCCTGCGTGATCCAACTAGAAAATAAAATTCTTATCTCTTCTTTATAAGTCAGAAGCAATTTCTGCTGCTTTGAATAATATTTAGATTTCTGGGAATGAAGACATTGTTCAGCAAATTTGTTAGTTACATCCACAACCAGCTGTAATGTAAAATCTTCGAAAAAATATTTGAAATATTATTTAGTAATGATCAAATTATCATTACTACACATACTTTCTGAAGCTCAAATCCTTCAGATTCACTAGATTATGAATAAAATAAATCACTCAGAATAATCATCTGAGTGCTAGAGATGAAAATTCAAATCAGAACTATAATCTTCCAAATGAGATATGTTCACTGCCATCGGAACTCTCTGAGCCCATCATAACAGTTACTTTCACATGCAATATTAACTAAAGAAAGCAAAATTACAGTAAATGTAAAATTATGTTTACCATTCAAGGCAAGATATCCAACAGCGAAAGTGAAGAAAGTAGGACTACTTGAATCATCTTTTAGCAATATTAAGAAATACAAAAAATAATCAACAAATATAATAAGATGCTAATTCACTTTCAGCAATGCAATTTTTCTTGTCACATGTGATGTTGACCATATGGGCAGAAAAAAGCACATGTATGATGTGCAATGCCAACTAAGAAGGTGTTAATTACATAAGGGGGGGGAGAGAGAGTAATATTAATACTTGATATTTAAAAAAAAAAATTCTAATGCCATTCCAAATATTATAGCCCACTGAGCATTTTAAAAGATCTCAAAAATAATAATTTATACACTAACTTCATCTTATAAAACCAGCAACAATATTAAAGTCATTTAAGAGATATACATATATGAAACCAAACAGAGAGAGAAAAGGGTGGACAAAGATTTGAAACATAATTTTAAGAAAAAGAAAAAGAGATAAATGAAACCAAAAATATCTTAAACAGAAAAAAAAAAAGAAATTTTTGTGTTTGTGAACTTAGAGGCCTTATTCAACTACATACAATAAATAACACAAATGATCACAAACGCAAATTGCAAGAGAAAGCTACACTTTTCTAAAATAGGGCCTTCTGGCCAAAATCTATATGATTAGAATTCATTTAATTAATTTAATTTAAAATAAATTTATAAAAATTAATGCTAATGCATTGATTTAAAGGCTGTATCAATTTAAGGAAAAAGAAGAAACAGGACATAGAATCTGTACATTAAAAAGCTGTAGCTGAGTGCTAGAGATGAAAATTCAATTCATATTTGAATAAGATATTAAAAAATTAAAAACAGCAAGAATTAAAATAAATCTCAGAGATGTAAAAATAACATTTTTAATTCATAATTGATGTTAATGACTTATTAAAATTTCAGTAATGGTTGACAAATCAATGGCCAAAAATTGATAAATAAAAAAATGAAACTAGGAAAAATGAACTCAAAATCCACATTCCTGCAATACAAGATGTTTTGTGATACACGAGTAATCCAAATTGGAAAATTTACCAGAATCTTTGACTTTCTTCCGTGCTTTCCTTCTCTTATGATCAATGGCAATCACTTCCGCTCTCAAGGCCATGTACTTTTTACGAAGGGCAGCCATTTTTTCCTGGAGTACAGCTATCCTTTTCTCTGGATCCTTCTCATCTGTGGATGAACCAAATGCATGACTAATTAAAATTGTTAGTTTTTGTGCTTCTACACAAAGCATGTTTTTTGAAAATACATTATTTGAAATAAACTTGTAACATTTCAAGTCATTCCTAAAAATGCCTAACACTAAGAAAAATCAATGAAATCCTAAATGTCACATATTTAGCAAACATGGAGCAATACTTACGCAAAGGAACATAGAAGTATCTCGTAGATGTGTCCGATAATCGATGGGATAATGACCTGAAAGACATGTTGGTGTAGGGAGGTGAGCTGGAGGTAGCGGGGGAGGTGCCAGAAGAATCTTCACAATAACTTTCAACTACAAAAGAATTTAAAAGTGCTTTTCAGTTACAATGGTTTATAAAATGGTAAATTCAAATGTCATTTTCATGAACTTTTTTCCCCCCCAAAATTTGGCAATATTTGGTTAAAATTAAGTAAAAATTTACACTATAGTTAACATAACAAATTCTAATTAATATATTACATATTTGTTTCAACAATATATTTATAATATACATGTATCTGTGTTGTAAAGCAGAGAAATGCAGTTATCTCTTTTCTTACTGAGTTATACCAAAACCTATAAACACAACATGATTTTACAAAATAAATAAATAAAAAATAAATAAATAAACACCACTTTTTAAAATATAAATAGATCCAAAATAAATAGTTCTATACATAAATAATATATTTGAGGTTCACAACATACCTAGAGATGTACAGAACATTGTGGTAAAATTTCATTTGAATATATGCAATACTTTTTAAGAAATAAGATTTTTCATAATCAAAAAAAAAAAAACCACACAATCGCAGTTTTCCAGAAAATGCAAATTTATAAATCAAAATTAAGTGAAGAAATAGTTGCCAGATGCACCTACAACTATAATAAATAAGTAAAGCTGAGATCTATATTTAAAAAGTATGTTGTACATTCACATAAACTTTGTAACACTATCCCTATAATTAATATTATTACATTACAAACGATTTTAATAAATTTCTTATTCTTTTTTTTTAATAACTTTTAAAACAAATACATTTTTCACTGGAAATTTAGATCTCAATGAAAATATTTACTCATAAGTTTACCATTTACTATTAATACAACTTCCTAAATATAAGTTTTAATTTAATTGAATTTAATAAAAACTTTTCTAATTGTAACTTCTATCCCATGTATATAAGATAAGGATACATTGAGATTTTATAAAACAAAACAAACAAAAAAGTAATCAATTGAAATAAATATCAAAAACTACAAGATTTGAAAAATATAAAAAAGTAATTGATAATTTTTTAAAAATTTTTGTACTTAAATGATACATTCAATTTCTTAGATGTTATACTAGGACACTAAACACTGAATGCTATTAATGGAATTAATTATTGAAATAGGCCAATAAATTAGCTGGGAATTTCTATGCAATATACCTAATGAATTATAGTTTCCAAACTTTGTTCTAAAATAATCATTACCTTTGGATGTACGTGAATATGATGATTTGTGCTTTGGAGATTTTGTGGATTCTGAGTATCGCTGTACTCTCTTCTTCTTCCTCTTTGACAGAGGACTCTTTACAAATGCATTGGTAGCTTCTTCCTTAGGTTTTTCAGACACAGACTTGCAGACGGCAAATGCAAGAGTGGTTGCTGCACGGTACTCCTCACTGCCCCGTGCGACAGTTCGGTTTGAATTGCAGTGGAATAAATCAGACTCTCCCTCACCTGATTGCGTGCTTTCTGGATAATTGATGGGGAAAGAATCTCTCTCATGGGATGGTGAACTAGAGAGAAGTGACTCTGTGCTTGATGGAGTCGTTGGAGGAGTATTGTCCAACACATTGTCAATGCTGTGCTTGTGCAAATTATTAGAAGGATCCCTGCTGCAACAAGGATAAACACTTGGAAGTAAGTCTATTCCAGAATTTAATCTACTGCCCTCTTCATTGCTAGAAGAACCTGAAGATTCATCACCCACATCAGCTGGGCTAGCAGGTACTTTCTCTTCACACAACAAGAAAGACATGTCTGGATCATCACTTTTTGAATCATGTCGTAATAATGTACCTGTTACCTTCTCTTTAAAAGGCTTCTCATTAGTTTCATCAGATGATGAACAATCCTTAACTTTAAATTTTTTCCTCTCCTTTTTCCTCTTTTTGTCCACCAATTTTGGTAACGTTTCCTTTTCAGAATCAGTGTCTTGGTTGTCTTCCATGTGTTTTCTTTTCTTTTTGGTTTTCTTCTCAAAGATATCTTTTTTGTCATTTGCCAACTTCTCTCTGTTCTTTCTATTTTTCTTTTTCTTACACAACTCACTCTTTCCTTCAAGAAATTCTTCATGCTTCATACCACACTTAAGAAACTTCTTCTCACTTCTTTTTTTCTCTTTTTTCTTGATTTTGTCAGAAACAGAATCCCTATGATCATCGTCCCTAAGTTCATTTTTCTTAACTTCACCAAATTCATCTTCATGTCTGGAAAATCTTTTCTTGTTCTTATTTTTTTTCAATTTCTTTGATTTAGATTTCAAATCAACACTTTTTCCTTCATTATTTTCCAATCTCAAACGCTTCTTGGACTTGGTCTTACCTTCCCGCATTTTCAAATCTTTGTCTTCTTTTTCTAAAACATCAGAAGATCCCAATTTCTTCCCCACTTTTTTGCCCAATTTCTTCCTTTTTATATCTTTTTTACCAATTTGGGAAAATGCACTGCTTTCATCTGCAACAGCACAGGAATCTAAACCAGCTTCTACTTCAGGTGAAGTGCTCATAGTAACATCTTTCATAGCAGCAGCATTTACAATTGCATCCAAGCCTGAGATATTAGAGGTAGCCGCTTCTTTTGGCTCTTGCTTAATTTCAGGTAATGACTCTTCTTTGACTAGTACAGGTGATTTTGACTCACTAACCTTTCCTGCTTCTGCTGAGTTTGGGGCACATTTTATAACACTACTTTGTGCAAAGTTGGCAATAGTCTTTATTTCTTCAAAAAGTTCCTCTTTCTCTGATTTAATAGTTACATCAGGCAGATTTTCAATGGGTTCCTTTTGTAGAACTTCTGGCTTAACTTGTTTAACCACATCAAGAGAGGTAGGAGATACTTTGGTACACAAAACTTCAGGTATATCATCTTTAGAGAGATTATCAGGTTCTGGAGGTTGCGTTTCAGAATCTTTTGGAGAAGTCACGCTTTCCTGCGGCAACACTGGTATCTTAAGTGCATCAATCTCTTTGTTCTTTTCAGGAGACGGAGGGATTTCAAGCACAGGTGCCACATTTGCAGCTGTTATCACGGATGCTGGCTGACTAGTCACAGGTACAACATTAACCTCTTCCTTAGGAATATCAGGAATACTACCACTACTGGAATTAGAAAGATTGGTTTCAGAAGCAGATTTAGAAATATCAATGATATCTTGTTTCTCTTCCAGGGAATTGCTGCAAGCCTCAGGAGGGACAATAACTGGCATTTCTAATTTTTCACCAGTTACCACATCTTTAGAATCAGTATTAGAATCATTAGTGTCACTTTCACAAATCCTCAACGAATTTGATGAATCAGACCTGGAAAGGGATTTTGATATACTTTGAGAACCCCGCAAAAAGTCAAAGCTGAGTTCTTCCTTTGGAGGAGGAAGAGGCGAATCTGATGTTTTCGAATCTGCAACCACATCTTTTTCAAGCCTCTCTAAAATGCCAGGAATCATTTTACTCACATCCACAGTGTCTGAAGGTTTGGATTGGATTCGAGAGAGTGGATTATTGGAAGAGGAGGAGGAGGGAAGTTGATCTAAAGCTGGTTTCTCTTGAGGCAAATTGTGAGAGCCAAATGAAAAATTAAAAATATTATCCTTCACTTCTTCAGGTGCTATGGAGCTATGTATCTTCTGGGGATTCAAACTAAAGCTACTTGTATTTTGCAACATAATATCAAATTTATCTTTTGGTTTAATATCATTGTCTTTATTGTCAGAATTGCAAAATCTAAGAGAACTGCTTTCTAGTTCTTTTTTCACTTCTAAATTTTTATTGCTTTCTTGATGTGTGAATTTTGATGTATCAGACACTGGTTCAAAAACTTTAAGAGAGTCTAGAGATTTGGGTTTGTCTTTCCCATCAACACTGCTTGGCAGTTTTTCAATATTATTCGCATTTTCAGATTTTAACATGCAATTGAATAAATTACTAGCAGGCTTGGGGACAAATTTTTCTTCAAATACATCAGCTGAATCAAAACTCTGAGGTGACTTCAGAACAGAGCCAAATATAGAGATTGATCTAAACATACTATCTGTTTGAGGCTTATTTTCCAGATTAGAATTTTCAATAACAGATGAAAAATTAGTAACATTCTCAGAAGTTGCAATTTTATTAACTGTTGTCTTCAAAGGAGCTTTGACAATGCTTTCACTCGTTGATTTTTGAATCAAGCCTGCAAAACTGAGAGCAGCTTTATTTTCATTAGAAGTCAAAACTTGAGGTGGCAAGCTTTTTCCTCCACCAACTGCACAATAAGATCCAACAGAAACATTATTCCGACCCAGAGTTAACTCAGGGATTTTTTCTGTATTTATATCTGCTAATGATACCAATGGATATTTAAGATCCGTCTGACTGATGACAGATTCTTCCACGCTCACAGCGGGTTTATCTTCTGTTTTGCTCAACAACTTATCCTGACTTTCACTCATATCAGAAAGTGTGTTATTGTCTTTTATCAGATGAGATTCATCTTGTATTTTACTCACAACATCCTCTTCTTTTACAGTTTTCTTATCTTCTACAACAGGACTAAAGTACAAACCCTTGATGTCATCCCCACCTTCCTCCACAGAAATTGCCTTTTCGAGTTCAGTTATATCACCACGTTTTGCATCCTCCATCTTCTCTTTTTCTTCATCATCACTGAAGAGTTCCTCTTTGAAGCAAGAACTATTTGGTGGTGCAGAACTGTCCCCATCGTCATCATCTAAATCCATGAGGTCGACCCCATCAGTGTCTGATTCTTGTGAAACATCCGTTGCACTGGTGGTGGTACCCGATTTTCGTCGTGTTCTCTTCTTAGGTTCAAGACCACCAGAAAGAGGCAGAGATCCTTTCTTTTCTGAACGTGTAGCACGAGAACTTGAGCTGCTGGTGGAATTCTTGCGGTCCAGTTTTGTATTTGTTAATAATCCAGGAGGTCTACCACGTTCCACTTTCTTCAGATTAGAAGAACTCTATAAAAAAAAAGAGGGGGAAAATACTAATTAATAAAGAATGTCATAATCCTAGAACTAGCATTATTACATTTTTAAGATGGAAAGCTGTATTATTTTATGCACAATCTAAGATTATTTAACCGCCATTCCAAATACATCATTTTTTCGAAATGAACATCATCTTTTTCAAACATATTACTTACCATTATAAATTCTGAATTTTTTCATTCTAAATACATAAACAATTTAGAGAAAATTTAAATGTAGGAGAAAAAAGATGTAAGAGAAGAGATGAGTATAAATAGGGTTAAAGATTATGGATAATATATATATTTCCCTTTATTTTAATTTTCATACAGTCAAGTTAAAACAGTTGATGAAAATAAAAGGATTAAATCTGCAAAATTCAACTAAGATTACGTATTGAAAATCAAAGAAGCTAAAATGCAACACAAAAACTACAATTTCAGTCCCTTCATTAAGTTAAGCATGAACTAGAATAATTCAACTAGAGTTAAAAAAGATGGTGAAGAATCATATAAATTGCCAGTAAACAGAGAACAAAAATAAAGATTATTCTCATTCTAATGCATTATCCAAAAGAGAAAATGCAACATTACGAAAGTATGAGTAGAATGTAATGAAAATTGACAAGCAGATAGAGAAATGTATGAAAAAATAAATTATCTGAGTTTTAACGAACAATTCAATACAGCAATGGAATATACAAGGTAGTAAATAAAAATGGGATCACTTATTCTTGCAATATAAACAGCAGTTCTTCAAGGCATAGATGAAATAAGCATGTAGAAAGGTGTTCAGGGGGATGGTTGATCATCTACGATAGTCGTCTTCTGATTGAAGCTATGTCAGATCACGCAAATGACACCCAATTGAGTTCTCACATGCTCAATGAAGCATATGGGTATCTTGCTGTGCTTGCCTGCTGATGATTGTTGTATGTAGTTCAACATTATCTTGTTAAAAAATCGCATTTTACAATCATAATAGGTAGGGAAATGCAAACCACTGCAGCATTTCTCTCTCATACTATTGTGCTCTCATTGTGCCTCTGACAAGAACAAGATGGGATAAGTTATCAATGGTAATGGCACACTAAAAAATGATGCCTCATTATCAAATTAATGTTTGTGGGTTTATGGCATGAGCTAAAACTGGCTGTGCAGCAACAAACATTTGTTTGAAATTTCATATTTTTTTAAAAAATCACATTACAATAAAAAAGATAATTAAAGACAATAAAATATAAAATACCATATGAATTACTACAGTTAAAAAAATAAATCTATATACTCCTTTCAAAGTATTCAAATATTCCATAAAAATATATATAATAAGTAATCCTTAAAAATAACTCAATAACCAATTATAATCCCCAAAATAATCATTCAAGCATCTTTAACAAATATTTAATTTCAGATAAAGACTGCAAAATTAATGCAGGGCTTATTATATATGAAGGGGAAAAAAGCTTGCATAATGAACACTAAAAAATTATAGAAAGATAAATAATAATTTCACTGTTCAAAGTTTCTTTTCATTATCAGGTATAACAGGTTAATTGAAAAGTCCCCGGTCTACCATTGTAAAACACATTTTTTTGGGCAAATTTAGTTTTTTTTATTCAACATAATTCCCTACAAGGTGATACACTGATTATAGCGACCTTCCAACTTTTCGATACCATTTTTGTAGTACGATTTGTTCTTTGCTTCAAAATAGGCCTCAGTTTCGGCGATCACCTCTTCATTCGACGAAAATTTCTTCCCAGCGAGCATTCTTTTGAGATCTGAGAACAGGAAAGTCGCTGGGGGCCAGATCTGGAGAATACGGGGGATGAGGAAGTAATTCGAAGCCCAATTCATGTATTTTTGCCATCGTTTTCACTGACTTGTGACACAGTGCATTGTCTTGGTGAAGCAGCACTTTCTTTTTCTTCAAATGCGGCCGTTTTTCGGCGATTTCGTCCTTCAAACGGTCCAATAACGCTATGTAATAGTCGCTGTTGATGGTCCTTCCTTTTTCAAGGTAGTCAATGAAAATTATTCCATGCGCATCCCAAAATACAGACGCCATAACCATGCCAGCTGACTGTTGCGTTAACCCACGCTTTGGAGCATCGTGTGCAGTCCACTTGAATGACTGTCAATTGGACTTCGGAGTGAAATGATGGAGCCATGTTTCATCCATTGTCACATATTGACGCAAAAACTCGGGTTTATTATACTTGATCATCTTCATACACTGCTCCGAATCATCAACTCGTCGTTATTTATGGTCAAAAGTGTGCTCGTGCGGCACCCACTTTGCACAGAGCTTTCTCATACCCAAATATTGGTGAATGATATGATGTACACGTTCACTTGATATCTTAAGAATGTCTGCTATTTCATTCCATTTCAATTTACGGTCATTCAAAATCATTTTGTGGATTTTTTTAATGTTTTCGTCGGTAATAACCTCTTTTGGGCGTCCACTGCGTTCACCGTTTTCGGTGCTCATTTCACCTCGTCTAAACTTAGCATACCAATCCTTGATGGTTGATTTTCCTGGAGCAGTGTCCGGAAACTCGGCATCAAGCCAAGGTTTTGCTTCAACTGTATTTTTTCCCTTCAAAAAGTAATATTTTATCAACATGCGAAATTCCTTTTTATCCATTTTTTTCACAATAACAAAAGTTACTTCACTCAAAATGCTATCATTCACAAACTAATGATCCGACAGCTGTCAAATTTATACACGCATCTTTTGAGAGTTAGGGCTAACTGAAAAACATATGGATTTAATTCTAGTAGCACCATCTATGTGTCAGGACGGGGACTTTTCAATTGACCTGTTATAAATGAATGGAATTTTCTCTCTCTTCTGGTCATTCATTCATCTGTACCTGTCATTCATTCTGGGGTTCACTGTACATTTCGCCTAAAATCCCCTTACTTGCAGTCTTTGGTTTCACCTTTTTTCTTTGTTACGTTTACAAGAATTTCGTAATATAATTTGTTCACAAACAGTTATTTCACATGTGTTAACTTCATAATGAGACAGGTTGGTAGCCCATGGGGGAAGGGGTTGAAGATGATCTTTCTGGCTAAAAAGAGGGACACCTGCCATCACCTTTGTCTACACATCTTTGATTCTCACATGAAGGGGAGGGATACTCCTTGCAGCAGGTGCACAGGAACACCCCTGTAGTTGACCCGGTAAGCATCCTACTTGCAGTGTTGGGTTAACCCCCTTCACCATGGATGTCAAAAAACTGGACACGTATTTCATTCCTTAATAACTCTGAGGCATTGTGATGTACTTTCAGATGCCATCCCTTTCTTTTCTTCATTATAGGAGGAGTACTCCTTCCTGTGGGATATGAATGTTTGTTGATGGTCTTTTTGATCATCATGACATACTCCATAATTATCTCTCCCAGATTAAAAAGCAGTTGTCTAATCTCTGACCTTTCATATGCTTGCTTCTTTATGTTGCACTCTCCTAGAATGAAAAGTATACTAAAGCACTTTCAATTTTTACTGTTGCTCTCTTATTGCCACAGAATTTTTTGTCTTTCTTTTGTAAGAAGAGGGCTTAACCCTTGTTTCTATAATGAGGATTCCTCTCCTTTCCTCTTTTTTTAAGTCCTTTTTTTTTCAAAACTTTCTTTCAGGTAATGGGATGAATTGATCCATGGCATCCAAATTTCACTTCATGATTATCTCTTCTGAAGTTACCTTTCTAACAATAATAATGTTTCTTCTTTTTCTCCAATAATGACATCTAGATCCCATATGACTTGAATTAACTTCTTATTTCCCTAATTCTTAATTTTTCACAATTCAGATTCGAATTCTTTATAATAAGATTGAAATTGGTTTTTGTGACATATTCATCTTTCTTATTGTTCTCCAATAATGATATCCTTCAATTTTGCTAGGTATTAACTTGTTTTCTTCTTTACCTTTGGTAAGTTCACCTAGTAGAGTAGTTACCTGTTCACATTCATCTTCTCTGTGAGTTTTTGTTTTAAATATTCCAATTCTTGTTGCAACTGCCTATCCTTCTTCCGATTATTTTTTTTTAATCCTGTCTTCGATTGTTCTTTCCAATAATAGTCCCCCAAATTCTTCATAATACTCATTATTGATTATATAATTGCTTTTATTTTTTCCCCTTCAGGATCTGGAGGAACATTTTCACCCAGTTCCTGTGCCAATGTAATCTGATCACATGGCAGTCCTTTTGAGAGGGATGACATATTCATTTACTTGATTGCACTTCACTCACATGTAACATATCCAATGCACACCTTTTTTTGTTCCTTTCACAATCCATGATTGCCTAATCACACTTCTGATGGTTATAAAACAACTTTTTTCCTAATAAGAACAACAACTCTTTTTAATTCTTTTATCATGTCTCCTAGAAATCCTTACTTTTGAGTGTCATCTCGCGCTCTGAGAGGGTTATGTGACATCTTACACTTGCCCCTTACAAGTTGCCCTCTACTGGAAAGTGTTAATATTGGAGATAACACAAGTATATTCAATGCAAAGGTAAGTCGAATTGACATTGGAACATTACTGCTTTTTACATTGGAACATTAGACTGTGCTCTAATCCTCAATGTTGAGCAGAATAGCATTCAACAGTCACAGTAAGATTAGACCTATCTCCATACCATACACACAATATTATTCAGCAACTAGTTATTGGTTAAACAGAAGTGGAATTTATCACTGAGTATAATATCATATGACATTCAATTGTTCCAATACTCTGCTCAAGTTTGACATCATTGTAAACTGTCACATTGATACCTGTGTATCAATAACATTTCATTCTATCAATCATTGAGAAATTGTTCTTGTTGATACTAAAGCCTACCAATACATTCTGTAAAAAGTTGATATATGCAGATTATGGTTACTCCAAAGCATGCCTTTGGAAGTTATGACCAGAGTGTTCTGACATCTGTCTACATGCACAAATATCCCCAGCACAATCCATATTTTTGCCTCACACCACTTTCTCTAAATCCTTTGAACAATAAATGTATGTAGATCTGTTTCAGTTGAAATAAGAGCAAAATCAACTAACAGTTTGTAAGCGTAAAATTAAACTCTTTCTGAATATGTCCAGTTTACGAAACTATGTTGTCGTCAGCAAGGCATCCCTTCAATTACATGTGTCACAGAAAGTAACAGTTGTTGACTCATAGCATTTCCTTCCTTTTTATCACATTAATCATATGACAAACTCGCATTTCAGACCATGTGCATAAATTGTTCAGCTCAGGATTCTTTGCAATTTACATAATCACACAACCAAATCTTCATGATATTGTATTTTCTCAATCAGGTCAAGTATTTAGTATAAATTTTATTAACTTTCAAAATCATTAAAAACAAATGTATTTTTTATGAATTCTTAATAAACAATTTCTCAATCATCAGTTTGTCTTTATTATAAATATATTTTTTCAAACAATAATGGTAAAAATTAAAACATATCCATATATTCCTATTTAAAGCATTACATAAATTTGTAAGTTTCGTTTCTTTATTTTAAAGGAGAGAAAATTTCATGACACGATTGAATAATGAAGTAGTTAATATGTATATATATTAATCGTGCCATAATCTCAGCGTATTTAATTAATATAAAGAAAATATACAAGAAAAGTCTTCCAACATTTTACCTTTATATACAACACTTGATAGATATAAAATGAATTAATACATTTAGAAAGATTAAAAAGCTTTTGATATTTCACAAAATAGATAAATAAAATAAAATCTAGTCAACCATTTTCAGCAAATCAAAAAATGTCACCTAAGGATAAAATATTTCTCCAAAAATCAAAAAGTCACTAAAAGAGGCAATATCCATAAACCATGGAAAATGAGAAATCAAACATGTTTTTCTGCTATTTGCAATAGTGTGACTAGTTTTATTTTGTAATTTGCATATAGTTTTATGTAATTTTGTTTAACCCCTTCTTTAGACAGAAGTTTTAAAAGCTATTACCATTATCTGCTTTTTCTGTTTCTACACTTCATATTTAGGAAGAAATTAGACAAATTTGAGACCTGCCTACTGCAGAACCAAATACAGTAGACTATTTTCAAAGCTATGGAACCCTGGAATAAAAAGTCTGTTATCATACATGATAATGGACAAGCAATGGCACTGTGTAAGAAATGTTGAAACAATTACCTAAAATTTATACAATATTTTATCAAGATCAAAGAAGAAGAAAAATTAGAGGACATTAACACATTGTACAGTTCAATAGAAATCTATTTACAGAACAAAAAAATCTCATGCAGGAAGAATGAGTGTTTCATTGCTAAGAGTATATGTTAGAACAGCAACTATCCTAAAGAGGACCTATTTGCTATGATTTTGAATGGAATAATGGATTTTTGGCAGCAAAAAATGTTTGGTGTAAGTTTGGCTGAAAATGGCAGCAACTTTCATGGTCAACGGGAAATTTTGTCAAATTTCAAGGGCAAAAGAATTTTACTCATATATGAGAATTTAAATAAGCATGCAAATATTTAAAGATACTTAGTCAGAAAAAATTATTTTGAAAAAATATCCACTTACTTTTGAATTATTTTCAGATTTTTGTTTAATATTACTAATATTGGCCACAATATAGCTTTTCTTCACCCATTCATCATACCTAAAAAAAAATTTACTATAATTGCATGAAACAAACAAAAATAAAAAAAAATTCTCTAATGCAATAATTTAATCTTTATTATTTAACAATAAATAATAAAAGTTCACACAAATTCTTACATTACACCCATATGTGCATTTTTCAATCAAACAGTACATAATTGTTTTTAAAAATTCTAACAGAGAACAATATAAATTATAATCAGTCACCTAAATAAGGAGAATTATTATTTTTTTCAAAAAAAAAAAAGGTATCCAGCATTTGAGAAATTACAGAATTGTTGCTAATCAATAACTTTACAACAAAGGAAGTTCTAACACATATAACTTTACCTACAACTTACCTAAATCCTAAAACAATACTTTTAAAAAATGTACTAATTTTTAAATTTTGAAGGGGGGAAAATAGCTTGAAGCAAAATTAGGAAGATAAATAGAAATATTTGGATATTATTTCAAGTCAAGAATCACCTCCTAGATAATGAAGCATAATTGGGAAAATGTTTCATGAGCAGATCTTTGACAATGATTCAAAGAAAATCAGTTTTTAGAAGTTCCGCCCAATCTGTAATTTAATAACATTCAAACTATCTTTGTCCAGAATATATTCCCCCATTTTTTTTTCCATATTTAGAATAAGTCCCATTTATAATAATTATATATAATACTGCAAATTTCTAATTTCTTCCATCAGCTTTCATTTCACAAAACTCTATATTAATGTTCAAACCACCAAAAAAATCACCTTGTGTTCCATCCTGCATAATGTACATAGTAGCGTTTGTCAGGTCCATCCATTTCAATTTTAAGAACCTTGGCTTCATACACTTTTTGCAGGCGGCCCCGGCCATACTTTACTTTAACTTTATCACCAACATCAATCTCCTTGCCGAAGTTCTTTTCGGAGTCATTGGTAAAACTTCTGCATAATGAAATATTGCATTTCATTTACCTTATCACATTATATATAATGCTTATTAAATCTGGTAGGAAATCATAAACTAAACATGAAGAAATTTGATAATTAAAGTGCATTCCAAAAATATCTCTGAAATAACTATATGGATAAATTAAAATTACTACTTGGTCATAAGTATCATAAAAAATCGTGCAACTTGAATGAATTTGTTAAGAATCCCGAGATTTATCAGACTCATCCAAGCTCTCCCTTTATAAAATATAAAACTTAATAATGGTAAAAACATGCATACATATTAAACTATATTGGTAGTATGTACCAGGGTTAGGCAATTTTTTTGGCTCAGATGGCCATTTTAATGAAGTTGAGACCAGTACTGGGCCGCACCTTTTAAAATAATTGCATTCAATTAGTTAACTGTGCATTTCAGCAAAGGTATAAATCCCATAAAAATCATTAAATATAAATTAAATAAAATAATGACAGTTTTATTCAATTTATTTATTGTGCTAATCTGTAATTGCAAGTGTATGAATGTTTAATGAGATAAATGCACCCTATCACACTTTCCAACATTTTTTTTGAAATCAGGAAGTAGATTGTTTAACAAGATTTTTACAACAATCTTCCAGATAATTTCTGTTAAAGACTATCTATATCTTTCACATCTCAAGCAAGAAAATAGAGGTATATCTTTTGTTGATTTTCAAGAAAGAAGAAATTTGTCCCCCTAAATATAGAGAATATTTTCCCAGCAAATTTCTTCATACATGGAAATTTTTCAGCAGAAAAAGATTTATAAATATCAACTAAAGTCACAACTTTAAATATTTCACACTGTGATCTGACTGCATGACAAGAAATTCAAGTTGAAGCTCCTCAGATGCTGCATCAATATCAGGAGTGATGGGATATGAGAGCAAATTGAATTTACACTCAATTTCAGAAAAATTAAACCTTGTGTGACCTCATCTTCCACACTTTACAGAAGATCCCTAATCTTAGTAGAAACACTTTCAGGTACTTTCTGCTTTACTTAACAAAGGGGAATGATAAAAATTGTCTTGCAAATAGACCTTGTCCTGTCTTGACTGGTTTAATGTGCAAGAAGGAAATCTTAGTTCAAAGCAGATATTTCTGACTGTCTTAGCAGGCCATTATTTGTCCACCCATGGTATATACTTATAAAACAAAAATAATTAATTAGTCATGAATTAATAACAGTAATTAGTAACAGTTTCATTAATTAATAGTAACCATGGCATTTATAAATTTAATTGTACCAAAAATTAAGAATAATTCAGCTTCTTAAAATTTAGTTAAGAAGTTTAAAAACAAACTGAATTTTACGTACTTCTTATATAATACAATTAATAATTTGTTCAATTACCCAGAGAAACCAGGTCCTTAACTTCCAAGTTTTTAAAGAATTCATTCCAAAATAGTTTACAGAAACATAAAAAAATTTTAAGATACATTCAAGAATATTTTGTAGCTGATTATATTCTTAAAGTTTTAATTGAATAAGATAAATGAAGTTAAAATTGATATTTCTAAAATATTTCATCATTTAGTATTTTTAAAATTTCAAAAATATACATACTCATCTGAATCACTTAAATCTTGAAGAGATTCTTTATCATCTTTATCATCAGACTTAAAAGATCTCTTCTTGCCCTAAAGGGAATAAATTTTATAATCAGTTTCTATTAATATGATCACAAAAGTAATTTTCAACAATACATAATGCACAATTGTAACAAGTAAGATAAGGAAATAAACACATAAATAATTTGATTTTTATATGAAAAGCTTACATGAAACTATAAACAAACATTAATACATGCTTTAGAATCAAAAGATCATATATAGAACATATACAAATAATTATCTACTCAATATCTACATTTCACAAAAAATGTATGTATGATGCATTCAACTTTGTTAATAAGCTTTTTGATAATATAGCAATATCTTAATTTGAGCTATAGTTCACAGTTTTTGAGAAAGCATTTTGATTAAACTGAAGAAGTAAAAAGCTTTATGTGAGAATTTTTTAAGCATACAATATTAGGTAACACTTAATCTTTACTATTAATTTTTCCAGGATATCACTAAAATCCAAGATTTCTTTAAAATCTTGCAACTCTGATATGGTATTATTTCAACCCATCTGTCAGATTCACCTATAATTAAAATAATTTCTATATTTATCAAATCGCTTTTCATACTACCAGCAAAAAGCAAGTTTTGGAGTCTCATTTACAACACCAATTTATATAAGTAATTTTAGAAAACACAACACTGCATCCACAATTTTAATCCTAATGTAAAAAAAAAAAAAAAAATTATGCCAACAACAATTAAAAAAATATTTTTTTTGACCTTATACAATGAAATTTTAGAAGTATTATACTATTGAAAACTTTTTCTTGTATGTAGTCTTACTTTATTTGGTGGCTCTTCCCCTTCCTCAATTTTCAATTTTGAGCCAATTGGTTTCTTCTCCAGTCCATCCAATAACAGCTTATCAGTCTCCTCTACATCCCCTGGACCCTCCACTGCAGTTTCTTCTCCAATTGATGCAGTATCTTCCTTTCTCTCTCTTAACTTGGATCTCAACTTTTCCTTAGTAACAGGTTCGTCTTTCTTTACATCTAGCTCATTCTTGATAGGTTTCTCTTCTTTGGTACTTTTCAGCTCAGATTCTTCGCCAAGCTTTTTACTTGCTTCAACAGCAGCTGCCTTGTCTTCAAGACGTATTCTTGGGCTCTTCTCCTCAGTTTTTTCCCTGGTTGGTCTCTCAACTTTTTTTTTAGGTGTTTTGTCTTCAACAGCTTTTAATTCCTCCTTTTTTACTTTAGGTGAGCCTCTATCTTCTTTCGATGAATCCCGTTCTCGTTTTTCCCGAGGAGGATTTTCCCGTTTCTCCTTGGGACTCTTCTCGTCTGATTTTTTCTCACGCAATATTTTTCGCTCTCTTATAATTTTGTCATCTTTTTTTAACTTGGGTTTTTCCTCTTTCAAATCCTTAGGACTTGACTTCTCCTCCTTTTTGTCTTTCTCTTTTGGTGATTTATCCTTTTTGTCCTTTGTATTTTCTTCCTTTTCTTTTTTTCCAGGTTCAGCTTTAGAACTTGAACGAGTACCTTTTTTCTCAGGGCTTTCATTCTTTTCTTTACGAGCATCCTCTCGTGTCCTTGCCTTCTCCAGCTTAGTTTCCTTTTTTTCTTTTGTGAGGGACTGCAAGCGTACCAATCTGGGTTTATCTTTCTCTTCCTTTTTTCGCTTCTCGTCTTTCTCTTCATTAGATGGCTTCTCAGCTCGCTTCTTTTCTGGAGTCTTTGGTTTTTCTTGAATCTTTCCAGTCTCTTCTGGTTTAGTTTCTTTTTTTTCAGTTTTAGGTTTGTCTTCCACCTTTTTTTCACTTGTAGGCTATACAGAATAACAGAAAAATATAAGAACATATGCTTTCTGAAAATTATATGATACATAAAAATCATTATTGCATTATTATAAGTTGCATTATTGTCTCCTTTTCTATTTTCAACAGTTGCATAAATTGCAACATCAAATTAAAAGAATTTTATGCTTATTTGATGAAGGGAACCAAATTTTTTTTATAGATAAGTTTTTTAATAAGTAATGAAACAAATTTTTTCAACAGAATTTCATTACTATTCAGTTAAATAATTAATATAAAATTTGATAATGAAATTTCTCAAAATATCTCACTATTTGCAATAAATTACCAACTTAAGGCCATGAATGACCATATGACAAAACCAGAGTTGGTTCTAACTCTTCTAACTTCTTTGCCACAGAAGGGAAGTTTTGTTACCTAGTTTGCCTCAAATGTGCAGCAACTGCCATTATTGAGCAAACTATTGGTGATCAAACCCATATTGGATTCAAAACCATGTACATACTTCCACTCATAAGCCCAACCTAATTTTCATAATTAAGTTCTTCAAATATTTCTTGTAGTTATGAATAACATTGTGAATTATTGCATTTTAATTAATTCAAATGGCAATAAATGTTTTAATAAGTGCCATTTTAACTAAAAAAATTATTTTAAAACTTTTATACTGATTAAAAAGCTATAGCATAAAAAAAAATACTCAAGATTGAATTAAAAAAACTATCAAAACTTCTGAACATAAATGTATTTGTTTGATTGGATCAAAGCAATATAAGAACAATGTATACACACATATAATAAATTAATCAGCAATTAAATACAATAATCTGATTTATATTGCTGAAATTACTTATTATCTGGCTGAAATTACTGAAATAGGGGAAAAAAAATTCCTTTAATTTTGACATTCAAAATGAGAGATTTGATGAAAAAAAATTATTACAATATAAAATTTTCGTAAAATGCTTTTCATGCCAATGAGTTGCACCCAAACTCAACTGGAAAAACCATATTTCTTTAAATAACTACACCAAATAATAATGAAAAACTGAATTTTTTTAAAAAAAAAAATGTTTTCAACTGTTTCAATACTGTAAATGCCATTTCTACCTTCTCCTTTGCATCTTTGGCGTTTCTGGCTTTTGGTGACGCAGTGTCCTTCTCTCTTGTTCTAGTGACCATGATGTTTCGATCTGATCGGTGACGTCCCCTAGTGGATCGACTATTACTTACCATGGTACAACCCAATTTGCGGTAAAAATCTTCAAAGCTTTGTAAAAACCTAATTTTTTTTAAAAAAAATATTTAATTACAGTTAAATAATAGATAGATTTTTAATAATAATAGATTTTTAATATTGCATTAAATCAGAAATAATTGTAGAAATAGGTTAAAACGAGAAATCTGAATAGATATAAAAATATTACTGCCAGGGAAAGAGAAAATAAATCAATAAATAAAAATGTATCCATAAAACATTAATTGCAAGAAGTGTTTCAATAATTTTTATTTAAAATTGCTTTAAATAATGAATTTTAATAGAAATCCTTTAAACAAACAATGCAGCACTAACCACATCAAACATGTATAATGAAATAAATGCTACATATTCAAAATATTATTATATTTAGGGAATGTTAAATTTTTATATTGTTCTCCATTTTCATTCTACACAATAAATTCCAACACCGACCTTTATGATAGTTTTTCACTTTCTATTCAAGCAGATTTTCCAAAATCTTTTATAATACTGAGAAACCTAAATTAAGCCTGCATATATGAATGTAAATTTTCCATTAATATTATTTTATAATTTGTTTATTTTTAGTTAGTACAAGTTTACATAAATAAACAAAAAAAAATTATACATTACAAATGAATAACAATTGTTTTGAATACCAAATGTTATCTACAGTATCTATAATTATATATCTATAATTCTATTCCTATATACCTATAGTATCCAGAATTATTTTCATGTAACATTAAAAAAAAAATGTTACTGGACTTTAATAAAAAGGTAAGGAATAGAAAACTTGAGAGAAATTATGAAACAACAAAATGCTGATTTTTATCTCCTAAGTGCAATTAAGCTTATTTTTACATTTTTAAAAATAACTTACACCTATTTCATTTCAATAAAACAGAACAAAATACAGTAACAAATAAAATTTCGATTCCAGTAATCAAAATCTGACTTTGGTTTATCAGCAAAATAGTTGCTACTTGCCTCTTGTAAGCCACTTTAATTTGATTGGGTCCATTCAAGTTGGACTGTGGCAAACCCATTCTAGAATAAACAACTTTCCATTTATTTTTGTTGGTTACCTACAAAACAAAATTGTTTACATCATTCATAAGTAAAAATAATAATAATTAAATGCTTTATGATATAAAATTACATCATAACATCTCACCTTGTTGTAACCTCCTAATTTATGCATGATCCTAAAAAGTTTGTAAAGGTTTAAGTCTCGATTGCTAACAACAGGAGCTTTGTTGATGGGAGTTCCTGAGGGAAAGAAATAAAGATTACGAAACCAAAACATTCATTGAAAAATTAAAATTTCATGACAAGCAGAAAAACTAAATACCTCTCTCATCCATAAACTTGTACAACTGAGCAACAAATCTATCTTTTTCTTCACTAGGCTCATCATCTGATGTCTATAAAGAAATGAGATAAAGTGTTATTAAATATTATAGTTAAAACACAAAACATTTGTAGAAATTATACACACTATCTTTATATGTCAAGCGAGATTTTTCATGACTTGTAGTTTTTATGAGAATCTTTTTGGTCCTTTCACATCATATTAATTATAATCAATACATTAATTATTGTGATTTTATTTTAATCCACTATGTATGGAGCTTTTACCTACACCAATACCTTACTGCAACACTATTTCCGTTTCTTTCCACTATGTCAATGACTTAGCATTTGAAACCAGCACTGTGTTTTATTTGGCAGGACACATATTTACTAATTGGGATGCTAGATCAACTGTATTTTTCCTACAGCAATTGCAATTTACTAAAGCCTTCAGAAAGGGGAAACATCTGACTCCTAATTCTGTAAATTCATTTGGATTAGAAATGCTTGCTTTTACCCAAAATTATAATGCCCTTTTCTCATAATCTAAACATTCCTGTGCACAACTGCATTGAATAGAACCTACACCATTTGCAAAATTATTTATTTCATCAAGCATTTACCCTCCACAGATATTGTTCCCCCTTACCACCAGGTTAATTCAGTATACCTTTGTTTAAAAACTGGGGAAAGTACTCAGAATGAATGACTTTAAAAGACAAGATAATTGTACATATCAGGTTTTTGCATAAAGAAAAGGATTCACCTTCAAAGACAAATATATCTAAAAATTAAGAAATGTAGATAGAAATTATGGTGCACATTATGCACAGTATATACTAGAATATATGATAGTTAAAATTTTGCATATCAAAAGATTTTTTAATTCATTATAGCATTTACTGAATACTAAAATGTGCACTTAATAAATATTTCACTAATGTAGAGATATTACTTACATCAGAATCAGAATCATGGCTCTCTTCATCTGCAGATTGGGATTCTAAACCAGCAAACAAAGCCTTTTCCCAATGTGGTGGAAGTTCATCCTTCTCAAGGTAATTATTTGCTTTTTCTACAGCTAAGGAGAGAAATATATAATTTTTTTTTAACAAAGTAAAAAACTAATATTGACCCATGGTAGTTTCTCTCATCTGATTACATTTCTATGCTAGAAGGTTGCTATAAAATATTAGTTATATAATAAATATCAACCAAGAAACATTAAATAAGCTTAGAAATTTGTATTGTTTTACCAAAATTTTATCTCAAAATTACTCAATTCTGGTTACTTTTGGTAATAGTAATGCTCAATGGATGCAGCATCAGCGAGAAAAGCATTTAGGAAGATATCAAAAGCACACTACGTAAATTTAAAAATAAATAGCATATGAACAGATTTGTTATTTTTTTCAAAATTGTGACACTGAAGCTATACTACTTTGGCAATGAATAAAAATTATTTTAAATTATATCCCTGAAAAATTCCCCCAAAATTAAGAGATCAAAGGTTCCTACACCTGATCTACAGTAAAAACACAGAAGGGATTTGTGTTAATAAAATTTAAAAAAAAAAAAAAGAAAGAATGTGAGAATATTTTTGCATCATTTATAACTTAAAAAAAAAACATTTCAGTAACGTAAAAAATATATATATTTTATTGTACATTCATCCGAAAACTTGTTTTTCTTCTAATACAATAAAAATTCACAAGTAAATGCAATAAAAAATACACACAAAACTTGCAATAGTGATTATTATTAAAACCATCATCATTCACTTTTAATTTATACAAGAAAAAATTGAAAGACAATTTAAAAAGCTTAGAATCTTGAAATATATAACATATTTTTAAAATATTTTTCACATCACAAAAAATTAATACCATCTTTCTCACATTCATTCAATATGAGAAAGTAAAAACTTTTTATAAAGGAATAAAACATGATTTCAAAAATTGATTACAACTCAGAAAAACAAAATTTCTCATATTAATCCTTAAAATTTATATATGTTAAAAAGAAAATCTTCAAATACTTAAAAAAAATTACCTAATCTCAAAAGATTATTTTCCACTTTTTGAATAGCATCTTTTACAAATTCTCTTATATCTCTTTTGGGTACTTGATAACTGAAAAAAATTAAAAATTAGCTATTTTTAAAACGTATTTCTCTAAGATTTTTTTTACAGAACAAAGAGAACATTTTAGATAGACAAAACAAATATAAAGGCACATTCTTGGAATAGATATTTTTAGGGTTAGATTTAATTGGTCCTATTAAGTTCAAATAAGAGTTAAATGATGGAATAAAATTTCAGATTTGAAATTCAGATCATTACAGTAAAATTCTATCTTTTAAACTTTTTACACACATTCATTTCTGGCCACAAACAAGTTTTGAATTTAGGAAGATAATATGTCAATCTAAAAACATGCAACACAAATAGCTTTTACAAAACAACTACATACTATTTCCCATCCTTGAATGATCGAATCAAATGCTCTTCTTTAGTTATCTTTATGTTAGACTGAGTTGGATGTGGAACAATGAGCCCAGGATACCAGTTCTCTTTCTTACGACGATCTCCATAATCAACACATACCACTTTACCCAAGTCTGGATTCTGCTCTTTGTTGCGAATTGCTCGCACTTTCCTTGGAATGCTCTCATCATCACTACTTTCATATTCACTGTAACAGATTTTACTTCATTAACAGTCTACGTATATAAAAGACTCAATATGAATTTTCCTTCATTACAAATACGTAATCAGTGTTCAAAGGAAAATTCTTCAAAACTCAGTGAGCTTGTGCTCAAGGAAAAAAAACTTTTAAAAACATTTACCAATATCAAATAATTATATATTGAAAAATTATACAAAAAATTAACATGATCTCAATTATAAATACGGATAAATGGTTCATACGCAAGCTACAGTAATTAATGAATGGAATGCACAAATTAAATTGCATTTAACCCTTTCTTAGTCGGATTTTTCTTTTTCTTTTTTTCAAATTTCCAACCCAAAACCGGCATTTTTTTTTTATTGCTGAAAATTAATATAAGCTTCACCCTGAATTTGAAAAGTCAAAATATTTTTGTTCTGTAAGTAGTTTTTTGCTTGACCAACTGATGATCAAGTACGTGATATTAGATCCACCAATCTCCAGTTTTTCTTGCAATGTGCACCCAAGTTAAAAATTTAAAGAAATACATTCTGATACTATGTATTTTTTAAAGCTCTACTACTTTGAGCTGTTTAAAATAAATAAGTACATAAATAATTATTAAAATTACATTAAAAGTTTTGGAAAATGGTTTTCCAACCACTGAGAATTGATACAAGAAGAAGGATGCATTGCTTTCTCTTCTACCCACATCCTTACTGAGCTCCTATCATCATCTTCTGATTCACTAGACTCATAATAAATATTATCACTTGAAAAATCAGAGTTACCATCTTTTGACTGTCATATATATTACTTTCACTTCCCTCGCACTCACTATCTGAATCCAATATAAAAGCATTTTTGACAGGCAATGATAACACTAAAAAAGTGAACAAAATGATTTTGATTTCAATGCAAATCAGGAAATCTCAACTCGAAAATTGAGCAAAATGTAGAACTAGAAGCACCATCTCTTAGAACTATTCAAAAGAACAAAAATAATCGCAGAATCTACAGAGACATGCAAGTAGTGACAAATTTAATTCCAAAGGTGCAATTTTTCTCTTCGTCCCATGGCATGCAACACCGACCATAAGGGGCTAAAATAAAAATTTATTTACAAACAGGTCTTCACTAAAAATGATTGGCAGAGAGAACAATTTTTCAATAGAAGAGAAAGTGTATTTTATGACCATGTTAGGATTAAAATACTTCTCTTAATTCTATAAAAATAAATTTGCTTTATTTAATAACATTTCACTCTTTCTCAAGAGATTTGATTTCTTTAATCATTAAAAAGTTATTTTACATGAATTAATCAATAAACATAATTATTCGAATTTGTTTATTATTTAATATTTATTAAATGATCATATGTTCTAACTTTAACATCCTTTTATTCTGCAAATATATTTAGCATTTCCAATAAAAACAAGAACACTATAAAATTACTGTTATTATAAACATTTTTTAATAATATATTTTAATTTAAAAGTTTGTAATATCCTGTTTTTATAAAGAATCAAAAAAAAAAAAATCACAAGTGTGTCTATGACTTGTTCCAAATAACCTACGTTCACATATTATTATTTTTTTTAAAAAAAATGCTATGTTATCTGTATTACAAACAATAATATTTACTCACCTCCTCTTCAGAAATTATCACACTATTTACAATTACAATAAGAAAATTTGAATAGCTGGAACAGTTTTAACAGAAAATTCCAAACTTACAGAGCTGAATTCATGGTGGATCTTCTTTTACGCTTGAACTTGCTGGAGCCAATAACAGGAGTGCCAAAATGCTCTGGATTTGTTAATGGAAATTGATCCAAAGTCTGCAGTAACAAAACAATATACAATGAAACCCATTTAATATTTCAGATTTAAAAAAATAATCATAAAGAATTTTAAAGTTTCAAAAAAAATTATTTTTCAGCTTAAAAATAATCAAGACAACTAGCTTTACAGCTAATTTTACAAAACATCTTTTTTCATGCAATATCCAGTTTTATTTACAAAATTAACTATTATGATGTTTTAAGAAATTGTAAACTTTCATAAAGAACATTATAAACAATTCTTTTGAAAAAAATTTTTTCATTAACTTAATTTTCAATTTTGAGAATGATCACAAAAGTTTTAACTAAGTAAAAGATTTTTTTAACAAGTTTAAATATTATGTTTAAGGTATTTTGAGATTTTTTTTTCACTACACATAAATTTAGTTATTTTCAAAAAGAGATCCAAATCATTATTTATTAATTTTAATATTTCCCCTTTTTCACTTCATACTAAACTAAAACTTTACATTTATACATTTAAAGCCAATTTAAAAGTAAAATAATGAACACGTTTGAAGGAAATTTAAATAAGAAAATAATTATTTAATCAAGACTTTAAAAAAATTCACACAAAAAAATCATAACACTTACTGGACTTTCTGCAAAATGACGTCCACTCTTCAAACATAATGAGGTACGCCTTAAAGTTGTCTCATCTCCATCATCAAAAACTACAAAGAATAAAAATTACATAAATTTATATTAAAACACATTTTTATTCTCCTCTTGCCAGAAAAAAACTTTTATTTTTTTGACTTGTTACAGTTAAACTCATTTAAATAAAAACTTAAGTTTATTAATTTAACCCTTGAAACATAGTGAAAAATTAAGTTGACTGTATTTGAGGATTACTTTTTTTTCCTCTGATTCAAATTAAAATAATTCATTGCTACCAGACTTTTCTCATTAAATTGAGTAATAATTTTAGAAAAAAACATTCATAACTAAAATTTTACTTTTAAAATTCTCTTTTTATACAATTTTAAAAACTTAGGGAAAATAGATTAGTTTAAACAGGTACATGTGATTGTTCATTAATGTTGCACTGAGAAGCAACACAAGGGTTATTGGCAATGGAACTCATAATTTTGAACTTCGGACAAGTGATGAGAATGATACCCAAGCTGGCACCTCCCTCTCCAAACTTCCCCATCATACCAATGGGAGGACTTGGGATCTCAACCAGATTTAATGTGCATCAGCCCTATTACATGGAGGGTCTTTCGTGGCATCAGGGTTCCAACCCACAACTCAACAAAAATAGTGCTCACCAAGAGTCCGTGACCATGAGCAATAGCCTATCACAACTACCTCTTTAAACAGGAGCAATAAAATTAGTCCAAACACAAATTTTACATTTTCACATATATACCAAAATTTTTTTAATTTAAAACAAAAAACAAAAAGAATGAAAAGAAACACTTAATATCCTTTACAGTAAAGGTGAGATATTAAAAAATCCTTTCATATTATTTATAAAATAAATTGTTAAAAGATTCTCTTTAATGCAATTATACATATATTCTGCACATGTTTTTATTAATGACAACAAATACCTCTTCTGAAAACTATAATCTACGTTGAATAGAGTAATTAAAGAAATAGCAGCAAAAGGGAAAAAATGTATTTAAAAAATCTGTGCGATTTTAAGAACAATTATCTAGCAGCTGTTGATAAATGTTTTAATTTTTTCAGAGGATTAATACAGCAAAATAAAATTTGAACCAAAACATTATTATATTTTCCTACAAAACTAAATAATACTTCAATAATTGCTTCATATAAAACTTAATTCTCACTAACCGACAGTATATTGACTATAATCTTGCAATTTATTGATAACTGCTTCCATAAATTGGCCTTTATCTGGGTGTTTAGCATCAACTTCTGCACCAATCTGAAAGGGAAAAAATATATTTATAGCCATTTTATAAATCAGCAAAATCTACAATAGTCATGAAATTAAAATAACTGAAACCTGTTTCATTTCCAATCATTGCACAATTTTCAAAGTCATAAAAAAAATGCAATAACTGCATCATAATAACATTAATATATTTGATACTAGTGAAATCTAAAATTAAAATTTGAATTTCTAATTAAAAGTCAATTAATAAAAAGAAAAAATTTGTTAATGCAACATTACTTAAAATGTTTCTTACTCTAATCAATAAGCTTTATAATATATGCTTATTTCAATTGCATGAAAAAATTTAATTTAAATTTACCAGAAATATTAAATATTTAAGTATTTCTCTGTTATAGCGGCTCATGCCAAACATGATTATGGCCTGGACAAGAGACCAAGATGTATCTCCAAATTATGTTGTAAGTTCAGCAAACATTTACAATCCAAAAGAAACAGCCTGTGATTATATCATTGACATATTGCTAGTTCCTGATTATATTTATCACATTGGTTTAAAACATTTTTTAAATATGCCATTTTCAGTACTTGTCTATTAAAGCGGCACCCGCCAAATTAAGAATACGCCAATGTCACCAAGCTAGTTAAAATCGCCAAGTAAGCGGAGAGTGAAATTGAAATGTAGTAAACAAATAATACACCAATAAATAATATAAACATTTTTTAATTAATATTTTTATTTAATAATCTTTTATATGTTTAGTGATAAATCTCATCCCAATAAGTACTATAAAAATTTAGATGTTTAATATTAATATTTACATCACTTTTAGTACAACAATCTACATAAAAGGCCATATTTTCTAAATTGTATTCACTATTTTATAGAAAGCATTTTTTCCCCTTCATATTTCCTCCATATAAATTCTGCCAGATATGATTCTAGATGATGCCATGCTGTGCTGTTTCTTGTTACACCAATTCACAGAACCCCACATTCTTTCAACATTTTACGTGTGAACTCCCGTTGACGGATCTACAAAATTGTACTTATGGTTCACCGTGAAATGTGTAAAACCATCATCCATTTCGCTGTTTGGTAAATTGAAAATTGTTAAAGACATTGTCAAAGGCAACAAAATAGGTATTTAAAAGAAAGTACGAAATCGGTAACGTTAACAGGCAAGCGATATTTTACTAAAATGATAAAGTGCTTTTTTTGGGACTGCAACCTTAAGAGTTTACAACCAAACATGGCGATAAATCTTACTGCTTGGCGATTTGGCGGGTGCCGCTTTAATGGACAAGTATCCCATTTTCAATTTACCACACGATGAAATAGATGCCAAACTATTTTTTCAACTAGATCTTTTACCAGACAAAAATTATGTGAAAATGATCATACCATAAGGCTGTATGTTAATGATGAAACCCTTTGAAGATGCAATAAAAAACAAATTGCAAAAAAAAGGGCCCCCATGTTGGAAAATGGTTCAGAAATTCCACAATATCATTCCTAACTGTTATTAAATTTATGTACCGATAGGCAAATTAGATGTGACAAATAACTTAAGAAGTCAGAAAATTTAACAACTGGTTACAATAATTATATGAAAGAAGTTTGTTTTCTATAACTAATGCAAAAAAATTGATAAGCAAACATGTGATTCAATATCTGATAAGACTGATGAAAGTTTATTCATCTGATCTAAGAACAATATCAAAGTACTCCCACAACAGTGGATTTTTGGGGAAATATGCCAGAATAATGGCAAGTACTTTCACATTCAAATCTGAAATAAAGAAGCTTATATATTCTTGAGAAAAATCCTTGAACATATACATGATGGATCAGAGATCTATTTCGACTGTTGGAAAGGATACAGAACAAAAGGTTCAAGTCCCTTTACTGAGAACCATAAATACAATTTTGTGGATCCAACAAAGGGTTATCATGTGCTAAATGTTGAAAGAATGTGGAGTTTTGCAAAATGGCATAATAAAAAAGCGGCACAGCTTGGTATAAACTCGAATAGCAAAATTTATATGGAGAAACTACGTAAAAGCAATTTCAGAAATATGACCTGTAATGTAGCATATAATGTTAAAAAGATTATTAAAAATACTTATGAAACATGTCATAAGTATTAAAAAATAATAAAATACTTATATTTGCTGAAATGTTACTTTTATTTCAATATTTCAAGTTCACCCAACTTGATGACATTGTAATCATAACTTAGCAGGGCCACTATAACAGGAAAGTTCCAATATTTAATGGAATTAACATAAGACAGTACCACACAGTTATGCTTTGCAACTAATATTCTAATATTGAGCTTCAGTCAGTCAATACGAATCTCATGATCAGAGATTTCCCCAGATAGAACTATAAAGTACAATCAGAATCAAGAAATACTATTTCACTCATTAATCTATAAATAATCTAGTCTTAAACTAGTGACTAAAATTAATCATGATATTAAGTTGTAAAAACCATTTAACTTGGTTTTAATTATCAAGTTGACAGCAATTTAACATTTCAATCATTTTAAAAACCAATACATTTTCTATTTATCTCAAAGAAAATGAATGAAGGAATCTGCAGTGAAAAATCAAAAATCTACAATTTATTCTTGAAATATTTATAAATATTCATAAAAATTAACATAAATCTTTATACCTATTTAGTTTCCCAAGAACCTTTAAACGTTTTTTTAACATCTATTCAACACATTCAAGATTTTAAAAATTAACTTAAAAATTAAACTTCATTTCTCAGTCTAAAAATAATAACTACAAAAACTTACTCTTAAAGATCCTTTGATCTGATCATCGGTAATCATACAACTGCCAAGATTATTTTTGAAAGTAACCTGTAAATATATAAGATGTAATAGTAATTGGTTAATATATTTTTCAAAAGTTAAAACATTTCAGGAATTAATTCTGAAATATCAGAAAAAAGACATATACTTCATTTTAAAAAAGACATATTTTTCCTATCAAGTAAACATAGTTCTTAATTAATTATTAAAAAACAAAAATAACTTTTAGTTTACAGAAAAGCTAATAAACTAAAAAAAAGCTTAAATAAAAACATTAAAATATAAAGGAAGTTTCAAAACTCAAGGGCAAAAATTTAAGGGGTGACAGAAAACATCTAATCATCCTTTCTAACATGGAAATCCACAGCAGGAATAATGATATATTAGAAAACACACACTTTATGCTTTCCATTACAGTGATGTCTAGTGGTTCATTGCTTGTTTTATGCCTATGCATTGTAGGGTGAAAATTGTTTATTTAGATGTTTTCTATCAACCCTTAAATTTGTCCATGAATTTCGAAACACCCCATATACAATCTTTTTGATAATAATTTACAGTATTTAAGACCTACCATACTAATTTTTTTTAGAATTTTAACAAAAAAATTCAATTCAAATTAAACATAATTATTTATTAATTATCATGGTTAATAAATACCAAAATAAAAGTATCCTTTTACACAGATGCAAATATTTTTCATAAATCAAACACAATATTAATACTCACCTTGCACTTGACTACCCTGTTCACCTTTTTGATTTTTGCTTCACAAAAAGCTCCTTTGTACTTTGCACTGACATCAGTGCCAATAGTAAGATAAGGTGGTTCATCTGCAGCCTAAAAGAGATGTATACATATATGGATACCTTACAGAAAAGATAAAATTTAACTTTAAAACATATATATACAAATTCATTTTAGTGCACAAAAAAAGGAAATGAATAAATATTAGAGAAAACAGCATGTTCTATTTTTAACAAGGGTCCCAATTTGTCATACAGAGAATGAAAATATAAAATAAAGGTTTCAAAGATGTTTTCGCTTACTAAATACAAAAAATACCTGTATATGTGTGTTGTTCTGTTATAAAATATTAAAATATACACTAAAGCACATGGAGAATTATTCAGAAATACAAAGAGGACAGGCTATCTTAATTTTAGAATGAATGTATAAGAAAAAAATGTAATACATACCAATGAATGATAAAAATAGAAAATACAACTACAATACAATCCATTAATTGATTCCATAATTCCTTTTGACATGAAGTTTTATATTGTGATTAAGTTTAATTAAAAAAAATAGAAGCTTAAATTTTTTTAAAAAATTATATTTCATATGTTTACACGACACAATAACAATTTTTTTATTCTTTTCAATTGTACTTAAAATTTTAAAAAAATTACCATTTTAATCACCGTTTACAATTAATTCATGACACGATGAAAAAACCATATTATAAAATTTAAACTCAAAGAAATGCAAAAACAATTTGAACAGTTGTAAAAAATTTATTCATAGCGAATGAAATTTAGGAAAACATAATGAGTCCGATGTTTATATGAAATTGTACAGTAATAAATACTTAAGACATTTCTTCTAAAATTGGTTTTATCAGTTTGTATTAACTTTTTCTACGAAATTTTTTCACTTGAAAAATATGTTTCCATTCCATTTTTTAAAAAATTATATATGAATTTAAATGAAATTTATACGATGATGCATTACTCATTTTCATTCAAAAATTGCAATAAAATTAAGACTGTATTCAAAAGCAACATTTCAAATAAATTATATTGGTTAAAAAAATTTACATCAAAAACTTCCTCATATAGAATAATTCTAATAAAAATAACTTTGAATTAATATACAGTTTCTTAAATTTACAAATATGGCACAAGAATAAAAAAAAAAACATCCTTTCATCAAAACTAATCACATATTAAAAATAAAAATCTGCTAAACAGAAATGAAACTATTTTTAACAACTACACTTCCTGCCCAAACACATATAAACCAGACTGAATCGAACAAAAATTTATCAACAAAAAAATGAAGAATGAAGTCAAGAAAAGTATTCTTTCAACATGATTACAAAAATTCTGCAATATATTTGACACAGGAAAACAAATAATTGCCCTGTAAAGTGCGACAATCCAAAAATCCTTATTTCTCAAAAATACATTCAAGTTTTGCCCAAATACAAAAATTCTTCAATAGGAATGTATTATAAGATTTAATATAAAAGGTATCTATTGAAAAAATTAATGAAAGCATGATGAATAAGGCAGCCAATAAGCAGATCACGGACACCACCATTTGTGTTCTGTCTAATTTTAGCTCTAATGAAATAAATTCTAAAATTAACTTTTTTACATTCAATAATTGCATGAAATAATGTAACATGCAACATATTTTTCCGATCTTTCTCGAATTGATGCATTCTAGACAACGTTATAATTTGTGCAAACTTGTTTATGTACAACAGAAATTGCAATCAATGTTGATCAATGTAGCTTCCAATTAATTACCTTTCTCCATTCAATCATTTGGTAGTAAAGAGCTAGAAAATACTTTTGAAAAATAAGCTGTACTGTTAAAATTTACATAATCTACTAGCTGATGACACGATACGAAATTTGCAAGTAGCACATAACAATAAGGAAAATGCCAATTGCAAAAAAAAGGCATTCATTTTTCATGAATTTTTACACACAAGAATCAGTTCAAATTTATTAATTACTTAAAAATAATCTTGTCAATCAAATCTTTATGCATAATAACTTATAAACAATACAGCGTTCTACAAGAGCTGACCTTATTCTGACAAGTAATGACAATCTTTATGTTTTAATGAATAATAAGAGAGGTAAAATCTTACCATAATCGAAAATATTAGATTCTACACATTGATTTCAAAACTAAATAAACAGATGTTATAATTAGCTCGATGAAATCATTAATTTGCTTCAGTCTACGCTACATGACAACTAGAATCAGAAACATTAATTCAACAAAACTATAACACAAGTACACACACGACCCCAGACAATATTTCCAAAAGCTTCGTTATTGTGATTGGCTGTTGATCAGGTGACCAAAAATAAAATAGACATACTGAGTGTGACCTTTAAATTGAAAACTCTGAATTCTCCAAAAATATTCCGCTATTAACTTTATATAAATGTGCAATATAACAATAATAAAAGATTAAAAGATATTTCGAGAATTTTCAGAACATAATTTTAATTTTTTTTTTAAATTTAAAATAAAATTATACGACAAAGAAGATTTATTCATAACCGAAACTGTGTGCAAAAAAAGGGGGAGGGTGAAAAGCGGGAGGGGAAATTCGAATTCATTGACAAAATATCGAAAACTTGAACTGAAATTTAAAAATCTTTGCCCACACAGGTTATGCTTAAAATAACCTATTATTAAGAACAAATGAAATTCTTAACTGACTCATTCAAAAACCTTCATAATCGCCTTTCAGGCGATTGCATAAGACTTTATGCCAGAGATGATAGTATTGTCGTAAATTTGTTTATATATGTTTTAGAAAAATCATGCTTTGAATACTCCGTAATCAAACATGAGCAATAGACACATACAAAAGTTATTACTAAATGACTCCCCCAAATCACTCATTTTGTAGACATTAACTCAAAATTTTTTAAAATAAGCTTTGTTATATGAGATACGTATTTAGGGATACCTTAGTAAGGGTATAACCTACACCTCCTAAATATAAGAAGACCTCGGCACTGAAATGAGAGCTGCTTGTCACGTCACGCATAGGAGAGTTAGTCAACCGTCTTGAATACGTCAGTTAGATTAGGTTTCACTTTTCACAAACAGTCGTCGTTCTGTTGCTTTTATAAGCTGCATTTTTTATGACGATTCTCATTTCCTGTTTAACCTTTTATCGATTCTGTTTTTGATTACTTTAAAACTAAATTTAAAAAAGAAGAATAAGGGTTTACATGTGTGTGGTACCCAATTGCAAAAGCAATTACAATGGTACTAAAATGGCGACAGTTCAAATGTTCGATTTCCCGAAAGATGAATCACCCCTTCAAATTATGCAAAGGTAAGTTATTCAACTTCATTCTATTTATAGAAATGGTAATACTTTCTTAATTTTAAAAGTCGGAAAATAATTTTTAACAATAGGTAGTTCGATGCAACATTTAAAAATATATTCGCTTCTTTTTCTTCATGTCAGTTTCTTAAATAAAACAACAATCAGATAGAGATGAGTGGTGGTCCGGTGGATTCTTTACTCAGGGTCATATTAAAGCCTTGATTTTTTTTAAAATTAAAGCAAGTATATTAAAATGTGCTTAATGCACAAATGAATTTAAAAAAAAACATAAAAGAAGAGGGAAAGAGAGTGAATAGGAAAGTGAATGAATTATTTACAATGATAATGGCATTTTTAATAGATTTTAATTTAATTTTTTTTTACTATTCTTATCGTAAAATAAGACTATAAAAAATATTTATATCATTTTTTTAGCCCATCAGTGCCTTCGATAGACTATGAGGAGAGGAGAGTATTATTTTATATGATTATTTTTTAAAAACTTTTTATTATAATTATTGTAAAATTACAATAGTAATAAAAAAAATATTACTTAAACTTTTTTTAATGATGAGGGAAAAGTAAAAATGGCTCTTATTTGGCTGGGTGTACAACGGTGGACAGCAAACTAGTTCAAGAGAGGAGAGGTAGGGATGGCGAAAGGATTTTAAACAGCTGATGAAAGGCTGAATAGATGATGATATAGGTCTTGGAGTGAGATGGATGACTGAGAAAAAGGCTAATGAAGGAATTAATTAAAAGGGTCTGGGTTGGAATGCAAAGTATTACGGGGAAATTAGATGGAAATAATTATTGCAAGATTGGTAGGGTAGGGCATGAGTTCCATTATTGTGAGCAAAAATTAGCTGGGCCCTTATTAGAGGGTTTCTATGATTTGTTAGTCTGTTTCAGAATCTTCTAGAGAGATAGTTTATGTGTTTAATAATTGGGTGGATATTGAGATCACATTGTGTATGATAGAATTTCTGATCTACCAAGATCAGTTAGAAATCATGCAGATGATTTTTTTGAAAGACCTGTATTTTTTTAATATGGGTAGGTGCGATATGGCCTGAAGTAGGGAAGCATAAAGTAGGATAGAACAAATTACTAGTTTATAGAGAAGAACTTTGTCAGCAAGAGTTAGTACTAAATTTCTGCCCATTAAAGGTATACAGTTATAGATTTTGGCCCAGCAATTGTCAAATATTGATTGAATATGAAGTTTGAAGGTAAGTTTGTGAAATCCAGTATAACTCCTAAGTATTTGACCTCAGAGTTCTGAGTTTTGATCATTAAAGAATTTGAGTTTTTTATTAGGAGGGGGGCGTGACCTTTTCTAAATATGAGAGCTTTAGTTTTATTAGTGTTTACAGCAATCCTCCAGAATATCATCTATTCCTCTATTTGTCTTAGATGATTCGTAATTTAACTATTACGTTAATTTGACTATTTCCTTGGGTGAGGATTGCCGCATGCTCTGCGAATAAATAGAGGCTATTGTAATGACTCTGAGGGAAGTCGTATGTAAGCAAATTGGAGAAATTACAGACCCTTAAGGTTGACCGGCTTTTATATAGCATATTGTAGAGAGAGTATTATTAAGCTTAACTTGGAATGTTCTATCTCTAAGGAGGTTATTTAAGATAACTATTATGTAAGGGGGGAATTTAATTTGATTAATTCAAAGATCAATCCATCAAGCCATAGGCGGTCGAAAGTTTTTTGTATGTCGAGGAAGATACCCCAAGAGATTTGTTTGGACTTAAATTCTTCAGTAATGGCATTCATAACCCGTAGAAGTTGATGGACAGTGCTATGGTTAGTAAGGAAGCCGAATTGTGAATCTGGAAGAATATTATTAGTGAAAACATGAGTCAGTATTCTGATTAACAGGATTCTTTCAAAGATTTTTGAAATAGAATTTATTAGACTGATAGGGCGATAGTTGAATGGAATGGTTTCGGCCAGGTTTGGGGAAGAGAACAATAGATGCATGTTTCCATTTTTATGGAAAATGGGCATACATGAGACATTTATTAAAAATTTTTGTGAGATGAGTAAGTGCATTGAGGGGAAAGATTTTAAAGACATGATTGTGAATGCCCTCCTCTCCGGGGGCTTTCTTTTATAATTATGGTCGCTATTTAATAGGGGGAGAGGAGAAGGGGAGAGAAATTAAAATTGGTATGAGCTTCAAGATAATTTTGAACTAAAGATTCTGTTTTTTCAGTATGATCATCATCATATGGATTTGGATTTTCCTGGAACGAGGGTTCAAGATTATGAACAAGCAGATCAGCTTTTTCTTTATCAAAGAATACCAGACCATTATTGCCTATTAGTGGGGGGATATTGTAATATTTATTAGAAAGTTTTTTGTTCTTATTAAAAAGGGAGTTATCTACGGTATTAAGCTGGAGGAGTAGGTTTTACCATTTTTTGTTTTTAAAGATATTGATTTCATTTTTAATTTTCTTTTTGAGGTTATTATGGGTTTCAAAGGAGGGTATCCAGTGTTTTACCATTGTTTTCTGTACCTATTTTTCTCTTTAATTAGGTTTCTGGTATAAGGGGAGGAGACTAAGATGGGGGGGTGGATGGATCTGGTATTATTCGCATGGTTAATTGCATTTTTGATATTAGTAGTAAAGGATGTGATTGATTGGTCTAGATCAGAGATATTATTAATAATGGGGTTACCTTTTGTAGTATTATATAGAATTTCTTGATAGTGGAACCAATTAGTAGTTGTTAAAGTGCGAAGAAGTAACACATCAATCAATAACTCAAGAGACTAACATTGAAAACAACATTTTTTTTCCAAAATTTTTTTTTATTCATCAACATAACACCTTTTGTTAATCACCTTTTAGGGTGATACAATCGTTCCAACGCTTTTCCAAATCTTTTTTTTTTTTTTCTTTCCCCCAATTTTTTTTTTCTTTCTTTTCTTCTTTTTTTTTCTTTTTTTTTTTTCGCAAGAAATTTTTTTTGTTGCGAGTAAATAGCGATAAACAGCTTTCTGAATCATCGACTCGTTGCTGTTTTTGTTTCATCGAAAGCAATCGCGGCACCCACTTGGAAAAAACCTTTTTCACTTCACTTCAAAAAACCCTTTTCAGTAAATACACTTCCATATGATATCTGTGTCATCTCAGCAATCTCACGGAGCTTCACTTTACGATCTTTCATTATAATTTTTGTCACTTCACTCACATTTTCCGGTGTAACGGCTTCCACAGGTCTACCCGAGCGTTCCGCGTCATTTGTGTCGGTACGACCACGTTTAAACTCGGCAAACCACCGACAAATCGTTGCTTTTGATGGACAATAGTCCGGGTAACATTTTTCAATCCATTGTTTCGCTTGCACGGTGTTTTTATCCATTAAAAAACAATGTTTTATCAGAACACGAAACTCGGTTTTTTCCATTTTTTAAACAAACTACAAAACGACTTTACTCCAACCTCGATAACTCAGCTGTTTCTGGTCCAATCGACTTAAAATTTTGACACGTTTCAAGCAAAGGTTCGTACTCTAGAAAGACCTGGTTACTGGTTTACTACGAGCGCCATCTCTGGGTTAGTCTCGGGAGTTATTGATTGATGTGTTATAGAGAGAATTTTATTGAGAGAGATGTCCATTAGTATAGGATTATGGTCGATAGGTAGTTCATTAACACTTTCGATATTGCAGAATGGTATGTTTTTGAGGATAGCAAAATCTATTATGGAGTAAGTATTGCTATTGTAAGGAAAGTGAGAGGATGAGTCGGGAACAGTTATATCGAGATTATTAGTGTTGCACAATGCTTGAATAATTTTACTTAATCTGTTTGCCCTACCTCTGTTCCAGGTCGGATGTTTTGCATAAAAGTCGCCTATTAAAATTCCGGTGGATTTGTATGAGAGGATATTGATTAATTCTTTGTGGTTGATGAGATTACGGGAGGGATGGTAAATAGTAGAGACTATGAAGTATTGTTTGTTTTTGGTATTGATATGGATGGTGGTATTTTCATAGGTGGAGGTATTTTTAATAACCATATGATGATGAATCCTAATTTATTGAAAATTGCAGTCCCTCCCCCCCAGATGGGTTGATCTGTCAGAACGGTATATATTATAATTTGGAATTTTAAATTTTTCAGAGGATTTGAGGTGAGTTTTCTGAACTGCTAGGATGTCTGGGTTGTAATTATCTATAAAATTTTAGAGTTCTTCTATTTTTGATTTAATATCATTTACATTCCAGTTTGAAATCAGGAGGGATGGGGATATTTTATTTATCATATTAAATTTTAGAACCAGATGGACATCATACTGCAAATGACCTGGAATGATTTTTCAATTTTTCAACATAAATCAAGTCTACTATCAGCGAATATTTGTCCTAATAATTTAAATTGTTGGTAAACTTCCATTATTTTATCAAACCTGAATTTTTTGAAATTTCTTAAAATTTCATTAACGAAGGGAAGACCTGATGGTTGTCTGTCATTGGTGGGTATGGTATTTTGGTTGCTTTGGCTATTGTTGTTTTTGGCATTTTTACGTCGTTCTTCCTAGTAGTTTGCGGTTGGTGGGGGATAGGGTTTGAAATTTATAGGATTTTTGGAATAATTTACTGTATGATCTCCACCTCAGTTACAACATTGGGGGGGGGAGGGCTTTCAAGAGTTTTGGTGCAGCTATGAGTTGGATGATTATTTCCACATTTCACACATTTAAATTCCCTAGTGCAGAATCTAGGGTGGTAAAAATAACTTTGACAGCAATAGCATTGATTGGGTGTTTTTCTTTTACGAAGAGGTTCAATTTTAACTGAAAGGTATTCAATATTATTGATTTCGATTTTTTTTTTTTTTTGTTGCTTTCTGTTTTTGGAAGTGTAACTAAAAATAGGAGGAGTGGCTGGTTATTATTTTTTCGGGGGGGGGGGGGGATTTTAAGTTATTACATTCATTGACTATGAGATTATATTCAGCTAATTCCTGAATTATTTTAGCATGTGAATAATTAATTGGGAGGCCTTTTATTATACATTTAAGGATTCTCTCACTAGGTAATTCAAATATGTGATCTTCTAAATTCCTCTCTTGAACATGATTCTGGATTATTCTGAATGCTTCAACTGTAGGGGGAGATTTTTAAACTACTTCTTTTATAGTCGCCTATGAGCTCGCATTTTGTCAATTTCATCATATTTTCAAGAGTTGCTTTTGGATCATCAATATTAGCTAAGAGGATTGGAGAGGTTTTTTTAGCTTCCTCCATCAATATGACGGGGAATTATAAGTCGTATTCATCGTTATTATTAGTTTTTTATTTTTCGTTTTAGTTTTTATCACTACTAACTGCTTGGGAATTGATATCATCCATATCAGAAAGGAAATCATCATTGCTCTCGATATCTGAATCTTCATCAGAGAACTCAAAATATTGGGTTGGAGGGAAAGTTCTGTCGTATTTTAAATAGGCAGGTAATTTTTCTTCTAAATAAAAAAAAAAAATAACATCTGGCTAATGAGTCATTCCGATTTTTTTTTGTTCTTTTAGATGCTATATAATATAAAAGGAGTCCTTTTTTACCGTTCATCATTTACTTGTGATATTTAAAGTGAAAAGCATGTCAATAGATAAAGTGCATTTACGACACTGCACTTTGTATGAATTCCAAAAAGGAAACAACGCATCGGTTGCATGTAAAAATTTATGTGCGGTATTTGGAAAAGATATTGTAAATGATCGTACTTGTCAAAGATGGTTTAGCAAATTTCGTTCCTGGGATCTGAACCTCCAAGAAAGTGATCGATCTGGACGACCATCCAAGATCGATAATGATGTTTTGCGATCCATGTTGGAAAATAATCCACATTTAACAAGTCGAGAAATTGCAGAAGAGTTTGGCATTCATCATACAACTGTTGGAGATCACATTATATCTCTTGGGTTTGGGTTAAAGCAAAGTGTTTGGGTTCCACATGGATTAACGGAAAAGAATTTGTCTGATCGTGTAAGAATGTGTTCATCACATCTGATTAGACATAATGTGGAGCCGTTTTTAGACAAGTTGGTTACTGGAGATGAAAAGTAGATTCTTTACGAGAATATTAAGAGAAAAAAAATCTTACTGCTAACCAGGAACATCATCAGCAACGGTTCCAAAACCAAGTATCCATCAACGAAAAGTACTGCTTTGTTTGTGGTGGGACAGGAAAGATCCAGTGTACTACGAGTTGCTGAAACAGGGAAAAACCCTTAACGCGGATCTGTACTGCAATCAGCTGGATAAATTGAATGCAGCTATCAGAGAAAAAAGGCCAGCATTAGTGTCCAAAAAAGGAATAGTGTTCCACCACGATAATGCTCGACCGCATACTGCAATGGTGACACAACTAAAACTGAATGCGTTAGGATGGGAAGTCCTTAGTCACCCACCGTATTCACCTGACATTGCAGCATCTGATTATTACCTGTTCAGATCTCTGCAAAATTATCTAACGGGAAAAAAATTCAAGTCTTTTGAAAGTGTTTCTAAGGCAGTTGCTGACTATTTTAACTCCAAGGACGAGAACTTCTACCAAACAGGAATTCACAGGTTACCAGAAAGATGGCAACAGGTTGTAATAAATAACGGAGCATATATAATTGATTAATATTAAACACATATTTTTATAAATGAATTCAAATATTTTCTTTAAAATACGACAGAACTTTCCCTCCAACCCAATATTTGTTATTTAATGGAAGGTTAAATTCCTGTTTTTTTTTAAAAAAAATTTGAGTTCATATCAGTAATTCTTTTGGGAGAGTTTAACTTTCCTTTATTTTTAGAGGAATCTAATTACTCTAAATTAAATCTCTCTTTTTTATGTAGAGGAGTTTAAAATAAAGTTTCACGTTGAAAATGTGAGAAAAATTAAAATTTTTAATTAAAATTTAAAATTGAAATTTAGTAAATTCATTGTGAAAATTGATTTTATCGTTAAGTTTATGTTATGTATGTATTTATCTATAATTATATATGTATGATTTACCTAAAAAAATTTTTTTAAATTTATTTAACTGTAATTTTTTTTTTTTTTTTTTTTTTTTTTTTTTTTTTTTTTTTTTTTTTTGTGATTGTGTATGATACCAATAAATTTATTATTTTCAAATTTGTATTGCATTTTTTGTTTTGAAAACTATTTCTAATGCATTACATAACTAATGTACGGGGAAATGATATTAAAACAATTCAAACAAATAAAAGAAAACTACATACTGTGTTAGCTGAATAAATTGCTTTTCTTATATATATGGACCTATTTTCAAGGTATATATATTTCTCTTTATGTATGTATCTATAATTATATATGTATGATTTACCTAAGAATATTTTTTTAAAAACTTATTTAGCTGTAATTTTTTTTATTTTGAGATTGAGTATGATACCAATAAAGTTATTGATTTTAAATTTGTATTGCATTTTTTGTTTTGAAAACTATTTCTAATTTTATTTCTCTTTTTTGTACCTATTCTAAATAAAACTAAGAAAATAATGATAAAGAAATTAACATAGTTTTGTGTGTGAATTAACAATAATATATAGAACATTAATTATTTTGTATTTCATTTTTTGTTTATGAAACAATGTTTTGATTCATTTACAAGGATTTTTTTTTGCTGTATATGAATGTTTAGTTTAATAATAATAAATGGAAGAAAATATATAAAAATGCATCGGGGAAGAATTTCAACCAAGGTTCCAGGACTTTCGGGTACGATTTGTTGCCTAGTTTCTCTTCGCCAAAATGGGCGTCAAATTTGTCATCGGTCAAAGGATCATTAATATCCTTAAAATATCCTTGGCTAACTGTTGAAATCACTGTAAATGTATCTTTTCCTTCACAAAAGAAATGTTGTAGGGAAGCGTCAATTATAGGTTCTTAACTATTATTGTCAACTTAAATACTTTATTGTTAGCTCTTATTTTAATGTTTCATTTTATAATTGATTTTTATGGCAGGATTGTCTGTTTTTATTCTTTTTGTTGTTAACATTAGCATCGTTTTTTTTTTTTTTTTTTTTTTTGTTCTTCAGAATATTTTTGCTTGTATAAGTAAAAAAATGTATTATGAACTTCAAGAAGGTTTTTTTTTCATTCTTGATATAGTAATTACTTCTGTGGAACCTGGGACTCAAGGTTACTTTATGCTTATTATTGTTAATTTAAAATAGTTGTATTTCTTCGAGAACTGAAAAGTAATGAAGGCGTATGATGCCTTCTTTGAACCATTCTTTGATCTGTTTATTTACTTCTTCTCTTTCCGTGAAAGCTAATCGGCGTGGCGATTGATAAACTGGTTCATAATCTTTTAAAATAATTCGCAAAGTGACATCGGTGTTTGCCGTCATTTCAGGCTTGTAGCTTTCTATTTTCGTAAGTTATTTTTTGATCTCAAGATCTCCTATGTGATTCAGTTCTACTTTTTCGACGTTTTCCTCTAGTATCTGCATTAAGAATGCTTGATTTTAATATTTAACAAATTTTACACCATTCTTCGTGAAGTTGATTGATGCTTGCTCTAAAATATCTGAACATATGACTGCTTCGAACTTCAGTTTTGTTGTAGGTACGACATGCTATGTTAGTGTATAGTTTTCTTCAACCATCTGAAATTCTTGTTTGAAAGATCCTATCGTAGTGACTTGAGCATCACCTATGCCGGTTAAGAGAATTTTGTTCTTCTCTAGCTTCGTTAGATCGATGATTCTTCTGCTGGTATTTTCTCGTAGTAGACTGACGATACTTCCGGTGTCGATAAGCGCAGTAATTTTCTTGTTTCCAAACATTATTTCCTTGGTGCGTAGACTTTCTTGACTGATAATTACACATGTTGGAGTAGGCTTGCTTGTTTCTCTCGTGAAATTCGTTGTTCTCTTCGTCTGGTTTGTATTTGGCTCTTTCTCAGAATCGTTGAATCTTCTAAACCTGGAGTAATTTGTTTGAGCGTGATTAGAAACATTTGAACTTAAATATCTTTCTCTTCCGTGAGTTCGATTTTGGATCCGTCGATTTGAGTTTTCGTGATTTCCTTCATAACTTCCGTGACTGGCGGATTGAGCTTCGTGATGCCGATTGTAATTCGTGGTCGCTGTAACTTTCTTACTTGATCTGTACAGCTCGAATTTTCGTGGCGATTCAAATTGTGGAAATATTTCTGGTGCTCTGAAATCTAGTTTGCTCCTAAAATACGTATTAACTGGCTTTTTATTTAGTATTCTCTTGATGTCTTTGTACTCTTCAAGCTTTTCCGCTACTTCGGCTGGCGAATTTATCGTTGTCCATTCGTCTAGAAAATGTTGCTTGAAGTCCGTAGGATCTCTATGTTTCATTTGATCTGAGATGATCAGTTTTCTTAAGGTATCCGACTTGGTTGAAAAAGCATTTTTTGATGAAAATTTCGATTTTTTTTCTGATTGTAAATTAAAGTCCCACTTTTTAAAATTCCAAAACAGTCTTTGTTATAACTTTATGTTAGATAGAACTCAAGTTATAGCTTTTTTAATAATGTGCTGTTTTTGAAAACAAACCCAGATGTAGTGACATTTGTGACCGGAAGTTGACGATTTATCCCTTTTCAGAGCATTATTTCCCTAAAATAATGTTTTAAAACCTCAATTTTAATTTTCTACTTACTAAACAACAATTTAACAAATCAATTGAAAAGTCCCCGGCCTGACACATAGATGGAGCTACTAGAATTAAATCCATATGTTTTTTAGTTAACCCTAACTCTCAAAAGATGCGTGTATAAATTTGACAGCTGTCGGATCATTAGTTTGTGAATTATAGCATTTTGAGTGAAGCAACTTTTGTTATTGTGAAAAAAATGGATAAAAAAGAATTTCGCGTGTTGATAAAATATTGCTTTTTGAAGGGAAAAATACAGTTGAAGCAAAAAGCAATACAGTTGGAGGGAAAAATACAGTTGGCTTGATGCCGAGTTTCCGGACACTGCCCGAGGAAAATCAACCATCAAGGATTGGTATGCTAAATTTAGACGTGGTGAAATGAGCACCGAAGACGGTGAACGCCCAAAAGAGGTTGTTACCGACGAAAACATTAAAAATCCACAAAATGATTTTCAATGACCGTAAATTGGAATTGAATGAAATAGCAGACACTCTAAAGATATCAACTGAACGTGTACATCATATCATTCACGAATATTTGGGTATGAGAAAGCTCTGTGCAAAGTGGGTGCCGCGCGATCTCACTTTTGACCAAAAACAACGACGAGTTGATGATTCGGAGCAGTGTTTAAAGATGATCAAGCGTAATAAACTCGAGTTTTTGCGTCGATATGTGACAATGGATGAAACAAGGCTCCATCCTTTCACTCCGAAGTCCAATCGACAAGTCATCCGAGTGGACTGCACTCGATGAACCCGCTCCAAAGCGTGGGAAAACGCAATAGTCGGCTGGCAAGGTTATGGCGTCTGTATTTTGGGATGCATATGGAATAATTTTCATTGACTACCTTGAAAAAGGAAGGACCATCAACAGCGACTATTACATAGCGTTATTGGACCGTTTGAAGGACGAAATCACCGAAAAACGGCCGCATTTGAAGAAAAAGAAAGTGCTTCTTCACCAAGACAATGCACCGTGTCACAAGTCAGTGAAAACGATGGCAAAAATCCATGAATTGGGCTTCGAATCGCTTCCTCATCCCCCGTATTCTCCAGATCTGGCCCCCAGCGACTATTTCCTGTTCTCAGATCTCAAAAGAATGCTCGCTGGGAAGAAATTTTCGTTGAATGAAGAGGCGATCGCCGAAACTGAGGCCTATTTTGAAGCAAAGAACAAATCGTACTACAAAAATGGTATCGAAAAGTTGAAGGGTCGCTATAATCAGTGTATCACCTTGAAGGGAATTATGTTGAATAAAAAAAAACTAATTTTGCCAAAAAAATGTGTTTTACTATGGTAGGCCGGGGACTTTTCAATTGACATGTTATTTATAATTATTTCAAGCAATTCTGTTTTAGATTATTGGCAACAGTCATTTCGACTACCGCTTATAATTTTTTTTTTTTTTACATTTTTCGTTCGTATAACTTTGCTAATTGTTAGTTTTTTTCCCTATACTTTGCTTTAATTTCAGTTTTTTATTTGTAAGACATTCATTTTAAGTTTATTTTTCTTGAAAATATGGGCAAAAGTCGTTCTTATCGTCCACGCAAAAAGAGGTTTTATGGAAATCAGAACGCTAGAACTCTTATTGATTCATCCTGTGAAAGAGAAAAGATTTACAAGCGAAATGAAACTACAACATATTAGCAAATCTGAGCATGCTGAAAATAATTCATCAGGAAATATTATCATCGACTTACAAATTTTTCTTAGTGTTTTTTCTGTCTTGCGTTGTAAAACTCAAAAGTGTGGTGAAAGTTGTTTGTTTCTTGTGGAGGATTCAAGATTTGGACTTTCCTCAAACTTTCCTCTACTTTGTAAAAATTGTAACTTCGTATTTTCATTTTGTTCATCCAAGAAAAAAGACAAAATGAATGAAATTAATACTTGTTTTGCTTATGGTTTGCGTTTAATTTGAAGAGGATTATCCGCAGGAAGGAAGCTTTGTGCCATCTTGAATCTGCCTCCCTTTCTTTCAAAGCTTGCATTCCGTCAGCAGGAAAAGAAAATTCTTTGTGCTGCCGCTTGCGTTGGAGAAAAAAGTATGAATAATGCTGCAAAAAGTATTCGACAACTAAAGAAATGTCCAAATGATGTTGCAAATTGTGGTGTTTCTGTGGATGGTACCTGGCAACGCCGTGGGTATTCATCATTAAATGGTTGTGTTAGTGCCATATCTATAGGCAGGGGGAAAGTTGTGGACTTTGAGACTTTATCTCAATTTTGCAGGAAATGTAATTCCAAACTGTCAAATTACAAAGATCACTGCAATCACGATAAAGGGTCTTCATCGAACATGGAACCATTTGGTGCATACCGTATTTTTGAAAGGTCAGAAAACCGCAGGATGTTACGGTACACTGACTACTATGGGGATGGAGACTGTAAAGCCTTTTGATTCCGTAAAAAAATATGTACGGAAAATATTCGGTTTCAAAATTAGAATGCATTGGACATATTCAGAAAAGGGTTGGAACAAGGCTTCGTAAGCTGAAGAGAACAAAAAAGGGACTTGGTGGGAAAGGAAAACTGACTGATAATTTGATAAACAAATTACAAAACTATTACGGAATTGCAATACGAAGCAATGTTGGTGACTTAGACAAAATGCAGTCTGCTGTAATAGCAGCTTTTTTTCATTGTTGCTCTGCAAAACATGGACAGTGCCCTGTTGGACGCAAAAGCTGGTACAAGTTTTAGAAAACGAAAGCTTTGAACAAATTATTTCTTGAAAAATCACCGGTATTGCCACAAAATGTTATTAATATTGTTAAGAAAGTTTACGTGACTTTGTGTGATCAAAGTCTGTTAAAAAATGTTTGCATGGACAAACTCAAAATTCCAATGAATCGTTCAATTCAATTCTGTGGCAAATACTACCAAAAAAAGTATTTGTGGAGCACTAGACATTACTTTTAGGTGCTTACATTGCTTTTGTGCAGTTTAATAGTGGATTTAATGGCTTATTACACATAATAAATGAAATGAACATTGTCTCTGGATATAATACTATTCAGGGACAAATAGCATTTGATGATGAGCGTATTGAAGACGCAAAATGCCACTCACTGCCAACAGCAAAAACTTCCAGAAGAAAGCTTCGTGCCATAAGAAAAAAAAAAGAAACATAAAAATGGAGGAAAAGGAAGGAGTGACTTTTAAAACTGGAGAGTTTTAACTTATTTAACTATCAATTTTAATATAATTATATATTTTGAATGTGTTTTTCAAAAATAAAATTTTCACGAAAGTTTTTGCTCGAAAATTGAGACATTTCCACAACAGTTTATATAAATTAAAGGTAATTTAGTGCATATATTTCAAAAAAAAACCTCAGAATGTTACAAACCACTGGTTCTGAGATAATTCCATTTAATCATGTTTTATAGTCCCTTTCTGAAGAAAACATAAATTAAATTTGACGAAAAATCATTAACGTCAATTGCGATTGCTTATAAAATATTTATTTTTTAAAATATTTGTTAATGTGCAGTTTGTGACACTTCAGAGGGATTATGAAGTATAATTATAGAAAACAAAAATTTATTATGGCCATTATTTTTTAAATTATGCTGTTTTCTTGACTTAGAAAATTTTGCTTAAATTTCATAAAAAGCATTTCTTTTCATAACCTAGATGTAATATATATGTATATATTTTATACACTTAAATATTTGTGATATTATGAGTCTTTTTCAATTATTTCTCATTATAAAACTTTCCTGGTTGTCAATTTTTGAAAAATTAGTCTACGATCTTTGTAGGATGAGTATTGAAGAATTAAAGCGGCTCTCACTACCATCAACAAAAACCTCCACAAGAAAACTTAGGTCCATTACGAAAAAAAGGAAACATCACTATTGAGGAGAAGGAAGGAATAAGTTGTAAAACTGGAGAGTTTTAAGTTGTTTCATTAATATTAACTTTAAGTAACTTACAAATATATTTTTTAAATGTGTTTTCTTAAGAATTAAAATTTCACCAAAAGTAATGCATGAAAAATGTGCTTACATTACAAAACAATCCAACCAAATTCAATAAAATTTGGTACACATATTTAACAAGTCCTTAGGAGTGTAATAGATAGCAGGTTTTGAGATAGTTACATTTAGACACATTTTGCAGTTTTTTTCGTTTTAGTTTCGTTTGCAGTTTCGTTTTGAAAATAATTGTTATTCTGCAGTCAGTTACACTTTACAGGGAGTAAGAAGTATATGTATGAAATATAAATCCATTATGTCTATTATTTGTTTAATTATGCTGTTTTTCCTAACATTGTAAATTTTGCTAAAATTTCATTAAAAAAACACCTTTTTTCAAAACCTAGAGGTTATATATATATATTGTTATTTGAGCCTATTTCTATCACTTGACACTAAAAGACTCTTCTGAAAAGTATTTTTTAAAAAATTGGTCTTCGAACCTATTCGGGTGCCTTCATTCTTCAAAAGATTCAATTTTTAACCCTGATGTCCACCCGTGTTGCAAGTTCGTGATAAAAGTCGGTCCAAGTGTGGCTATAAACTTTTTGGTGCGTGGTAAATAACTGGCGAAACTTTTCGCCTGGCGAATGTTGGATCTGAATGGTGGATCCTTTTAAATTTGGTCAGGAAGTTCCGTTGAGCCTGTGTGTCTAATTTGCTCTCTATGAACCATGCCACACATTGTGCTTTCTCCTGTGGGATCCAATGCTCACTTACGATTGATTAGCCTGAACAGAAAAAAACTTGATGAGTTGTACTATTAACTGCCGAAAACATAAATATCTTTTTTTAGCAAAGAAGTTATCAAAGTTTAAAGTTGTAAAGATAATTCTAGAACACCCTGTATTACCTGAATAGGAAAACAATTAAAAATTTTATTACAATTTACATTTTTATTTTACTAAAACACATTTATGGAATTAGACATTTATTTCATTTCAGTAATTCTGGACAAAAATATATCCGTTTAAGAGTAGAATTAAATATGAAACTACAACCAGTATCAAAGAAAGAGCTAGAAAAATTACTTTGAACTAAATGTACTCCAAGTCCATTGTTAAGACTTAACACAATCGTTGAATTGTGATAGGTTTGCTTAGGTGATACCACGAAACTTAACGAAACTGATTGGTGGAATAAGATAAAGTATTCTTATATCCGCGGAATGTTAAATTTGTTTGTTAGTTGATCGTGTTATCAACATACGTGTAATAATATGTTCATAGCCTATTTACGCATTCCTTTTCCATACCACTTCTAAATAATTCTATCCAAAATTACCATACAAAAAAATTAAATTCTTTGTTTTTTAATAGTATAGCTTCATATTTTACGGTTAATGAATGATATCAACTTTTCAGTTACAAGAGCTCTTACGATTCAATTTTCTGTTAAATATTTCTACATGGTCATCGATTATATGATCATAATAAAATTACGAAGAAGAAGGTCTTCGTAACTCAAATGCCAGGTGACACAGTTTACATAAATGTTCGAATTTCTTATAGTTAAAGAACTAAAACTTATCAATTGAATTTTGAAGAAAAAAAATTTAATTTTTAAAGGACTTTAAAAATTAAATTATTTAAAATTTTTAAAAATATGAAATTTTTTCTTAAAATACTGCTATTTTGAAAATATTTTTTAAACATTTTCTTTCCTTTCCCCACTACATTTTGGCAAATAGGATAGAAATCTTCAGTTATCCTCTTGCTCTGAAAACCTAAGTTACGCCTCTGGTCAGCCCGTCCTTTCCACCAAAATAGTACAAAGCATACACGATGATGCTTCAGTGACTAGACGAGAACAGGTGCTTCCAGCATGGTATGGATAATCCTATACCTGAATAGTGAAAGGGAAATTCTTTGTACCTGAAACTCTGAAAAAAAGTTCTAAGCACAAAGATACACATAAAAAGAATTGTTCCTTGCAAAGCTTTGCAACGAACAAATTTAGCCATCCAAAGTACTTACTTTTTTTAAAAAAATATTATTCAATTATATATTAGAATTGAAGCAAATAAATGGTAAGAAAACGGATTGAAAATTTGTTTTATTCATTCATTCCCTGACTCATTCATTCATTCACTCGCTTCGTTTGTTCGATATCTTAATCACATTTAGCTCAGATGAGTGAATGATTCAGTTTCTCCCTTGGCTGAACAATTTTAAAACTTAAATTCAAAGAGAGCTCTTTTGGTACCCCCCTTTTTTTTCCGAACACCCTTAAGAAATATTTTTTACATTAACTTTTACAATTTTAATTGTTAAAAATGTAGTGAAAATTTTTCTTATCTTATTATGACGAGGTGGTACACTCGTATTAATTAAAACCTCCTATTAACTTTAAGATTGTATATATCCTTTACCTATGCAAAAAAAAATTTATAAAAAAATTCTACTCCGGACATTTTAAAATAAAAATTAAAAATTTTTAAAAAAAATCCGGCTTTTTTAGCAGGAAATTCATTTAAATATAACTTTTATCTTCATTAATTTTAGGTATGCCCTAGCATTTTAAACATTAGTATACTTGTAATTTATTTTCTACGAAAATCAACATGAAAATAAAGGCAGTTTTCGAAAACTAAGGCTTCAAATATATTAATCAAATTTTGTAACAATTTCGATATTATGTTTCGAAATTACTATTTTCAGCCTACCTTAAGAACTTCTCTACACATAATGAGAATTTCAAAATTTGAACTGAACAAACTGAACTGAAAATTTGACTGAAATTGAACAAATCATTTACAAATGTTTTGAAATATCGGCATGAAACTGGATAAAAATTAAACCAGAGACCCACCAAAATCATTTATAGGCATTAGAAACCCTCGAAATGCAAGTCAATGCCGTAAAAATTAAATGTATTAATATTTTTGAATCAATTCATGCTATGGATGAAACATGGAAACACTATAACATACTAGAGAAAAAGGAACAGAGGGTTTATAATGGGAACGGGCTCCGAAGAAAGCAAAGACGGCGAAATCGGCCCACATGGAAAGTGATGTCCCCAATTTTCGGGGATGCCCGTGGAATCATCTACACCAATTACTTGGAAAGGAGAAACTGGAGAATATTAGCATGTTTATTACACCGTTCAGCAGAAAAGAAAAGAGTCCTCATTAGAAAAATTCCGTTTCCATCAAGAAAATGCACCGGGCACACCTGTCAGTTTCGATGTATCAAGCGATTATCATTCAAATTATTACAAGCATCCACGTATTCGACTCCCAGTAACTTTACTTTTTATTTTCAATTTAAAATACCGGTGGACAACGGTTCACGTCAGAACAGAAAGGTCATCGCAAACAGATGCCTATTTTGGGGACCTTTCAGAATCTCTTTACAAATGGTTTGAAAAGTTGGATAAAGCTTGGAAAGTATATGCAGCTATTACAGCTATAAGATTATATTGAAAGAAAAATCGACCTAAAATAATTTGTTTCTATCTTTCTAAGACTTATTGATTTTAGATCCTCGTTATGAAAAGAAAAATATAATTGTCATGAAGTAAAATATTTCATAATTTGAGGAGGTGGCAGTATAAACAATCATGCATGAAGTTTACAACATTTAGTCATGTCTTCTTTTTGTTGCTGTTGTTAAATCTAGTACGTTATCTTTAAATCATACAAACGCCAAAACACATTTTCATTGACGTCTTTGGAAAGATGAAGAATCACTGTGCGGAAAATTGTTGCTCATTTTCCTTAATTAAAGGATTTAGCATTTCTTGCGTCCTCCCCCTCGACAGCATTCTGTAGGCTCGAGATTCACAAATCTGTTGTTTTGTGATGCATTTGACCTTGGATAACTTCGGACTTAAAAACTGTTTCTTCCTATTTTTCAAACACGTTTGATGCCGTTTATTGCTATCTAATCTAACGTAACCATTTATTTTCTCTCAAACGGGACATCTAAAGAGCAGGTATAGTACGTGTTTTCAAGAAAACACATAGTTCGTCATTGTTTTTATTAATGAAAAGTCCTTATTGACTCATCAAAATAAATAAGTTACGTGATCTTACATTTTCTGAAGAAAAATTTTTTAACTGTATTTGGCGTGATTTTAAATAGAATGAATTCTGGACAAAATTTTCTAGAGCTTTTTAGGAATAAACATAACTTTATGTACTGTGAATTGCGGCTGTTTTTCTCAACTTACTTTTAGAAAGATTCTTCTACGAATGCATTAGTGGTGAAATGAATTATATTCAACTAATTATACGAAAATTCATATCAAAATTACACTGACAAGAAAGAAATTTTAACAAATTTTGTAACCATATTTGTGAATGTAGAAAATAGTCATATAAAAGCGAATTTTGTTCTCAGATCAAATATCGTGTCAATACATCACAATATGTTATTTTATTGCCTTTTAAAGTGCTTGTTTCTACAGACATATGACCTGCAGTGAGTGATATACAATGAGGCTGCGTCAACTCGACCATTTTAATTTGTTAACATAATGTTGATCTACAGAATTTTATTATCATCTAAAATTTTGATTATTTTATCTATTTGAATGCAAAAAGCACCGAAAGTAGAAATAACAAAGTTTTGGAATTACTCTCCTCGATTCTTAAAATATTTTAGAATTTAAGACGAAAACCCCAAAAGTCTGATGAAATAGATATTAAAGTACTTCAAAGGGCGAAAATC